>WBMW01004765.1:257842-312443 GCA_013396635.1 Penelope pileata | reverse complement strand
AAAAAAAAAAAAAGAAAAAGAAAGAAAGAAAAAAAGAAAAAAAGAAAAAAGAAGAAAACACTTTGGCTTTGGCCTTGTGCACACTGCACACACATCAAACTGGACCCATTAGAAAGGGTTCTTAAAACTGCCTCACCACAGACATGACAAGGAAACTGCAAACTCATAAGCAAAGATATCTTTGAAGTCCCTTTAATGTATTCTTACTTAATCAACATCTCGTTATTTAATATTTTATAATGACTCATTAGTTTTTTTCCTAAGACATTTTCTTTTTTTTTTTTTTTTTGCTTCTGCTAAGTTAATCACATGAAAGACTTCTTTAAAATACAAGCGCACTATTTTCAATTGGCATTTCTTAGGCTTACATTAATCACATTTGTGGCAAATAATACGGTGAAGCTTGAATTTTAGTAAAAATTTAAGGCTAACCTAGTCAAGAGTTACAGGTTAACTCAGCAGCACATCTCTGCTACAAAGCTCACAGCACTATGTGCCACTGAAGTAATTAGCCACAACCAGTCTCCCCTTTTAGACGACAAACACAGCTCCAGTTCTCTCTGTCTGTCCCATTCTTGTAACAGCAGCCTGCTGTCCAGGCTTGCCTTCCTTTGAGTTAGTGGCCAGTATTCTACCTGGAAGCCAGTAAGATGTGAATTATTGCAGGGACCTGTCCTGCTTAACATCTGCAGCAATGATATGGAGGAGGCATCTGAGTGCAGACTCACCAGACTTGCAGATGAACCCACACCAGGGGAACAGTCAGCACTGGCAAGGACATGATCACCATTCAGAAGGAATGGGCCAACGGGAACCTTAAGAAATTTGGCAGAGACAAACACACAGTCCTGAATGCAGGGAAGAAAAGTCCCCTGCAACAATAGTGTGGGACTGACCAGCTGGGGAGCAGCAATAGGATCCCGGTGGACAGCAAGCTGAATGCGAGCCAGCAGCCTGCCCAGGCTGCAGAGAAGGCTCACAGCCTCCTGCACCTGCAAGACCAATAGATCAAGGCATTTTTCTTTCCTCCCTCTACTCAACATTATTAGACTGCATCTAAAAAACTACATCGAATTTTGGTTACCCACTGCAAGAAAAAGAAATGGGAGCAAGTGCAGGGGAAGGCCAGCAGGAGGGCTGGAGCAGTTGCCCTGTGCTGAGGGACTGGGGTTACTTCACATAGAGAGCAGAGGGATCCAGGGGGACCCAACAGCAGCCTGCCTCTACCTAGGAGGAATTTTGCAAGAAAACTGTACCAGGCACTTTGTAGGGGTGGGCACGGCAGGAGGATGGGAGCACATGGGAAAAAGTTGAAAAAATAGGTTCAGGGGAAAAAAAAAATCACCATGAGGACAAGCATGCAGTGGAAGAACAAGTTAGCCAGAGAGACTGTGCCCAGGTGACTTGGTCTCATCTCACAGCTGGCTGTGCTTCTTGCAAGCAATTTTTAAATCTTTGCTGTCCCCACACTGCCCACGTATGTGTGCACAGGTACGTGCAGATACACTTGTTCCTGCCTGTCCTTGTTTGTTTCCTGGCGTTTAAAAGCCCACCACTGGATATCTTGGTCAAAGAAAAGCAATCATTGTTACTTGCCTATACCATGCCAAATAAGCATAGTTCCACAACAACTTCGTCAGCTCTAATCTGGCTATCACAGCTCTGTTCTCCCTCCACATCCAGCTACACATGCATGCCCCATCTCCTCTGCCTATGCTGACACTCCTGTGACCCCAGTGTAAGCCAGATCAAAGAAATAAACCAGGGGTGGAGATATTGCATTATTTATTATTTTCTCACCAGTCTTTATGCCTAACCAGTTCACTGCTTGTACAAACACCAACACAAGAGACAGGGTGGAACCACTGCAGCCCCAGCTCAGGTTGGTCTGAGCAAGCCATTGAGGCTGAGTACCTAACTGGTCCTTAATGGACACTGCGTGTGATACCATAACATACACGACTGCTACTACTGCTACTCCTCACGACTAAGCATGGAAAATTGGAGAGGCGTTTAATCACAGTATACAGTTTTTCAAGTGGTGAAAGTCAGAAGCCTGGTTTTGGCAAGCTGAGGATGATTTTGATTAACAATGAACCTTAGCTAGTTGCAAAGTCCTGTTTCTGAAAAAGAGAAGAAATGGCTGAGAACGGCATTTAATTCCTAGAGTATTACGAAACGGAATTGCTTGGGCAATTAGGAAAATAGCTAATTATTACATATCCTTGATCTACTGAATGCTTGAATTTCAAAGAGTAGCAATGTAAAGCACTGAAGAGCCCAATCCTGTGAAGGCCAAGCAACTTCCCAGAATAAGACAAGGAAACACCCCATGCACGGCCCTCCTGCTGCACCAGCGCCCAAGGCAGCCTCGCCATTGCCTTCAACAAGGATGGAAGCTAACCACATCTGTGAGTACGCTTACCTGACTTTCACCAGGTTTGCCAAAACCAAACCCAAGCATTCTGTCCTTCTGTGAGAGGCTTTATATTTACCATTTTGATTGAAGGCAAAATTAGCCCCCAAATGAGGCTCTAGTAAGGAGAGTTTAAAAAAACTGCTAATAACATCGAAAGCTACAGCACTGTCTGAAATACTGAACAGTGGCACTTCCATAAAGAAGCAGTGCCTAAGCATAAACAATTGATTAAACAGTAATCTCCACCCTGTATATATATTTTGTACTGGAAGAGGCAAGTTGCCATATAAGCAATGTTACAATAAATTCAGCTGACTAGAAAGCTGCAATTTCACAGACTTCTGGAATTTCTTACACACCGTATTTTTAAATGATTACTTCATAAAAATCACTTAAGTATTTCGTTTGATGTAAAGTTTTTACACAGTTTGAGTAATGAAAAACCTCAACATTAGCTCACTCAGTGGAAGTACGCAGTCACCCCTTGCCAAGATAAGCACTACATCTCCATTTGCCATTTATTATTCTCTTCAACTGAATAGAGAAGATTGCTCTTAAGAGATAGTCCAGATACAAATCTCCACCACCCAATTACTTGTGTAATCTCTTTAAACTTTTCAATGAAAGTCTCATACTATCTCTCATAAATCAATCTACATCAGTTGCTTTTGTGAAAAATCTTTAACATAAATATTAATACTTGGAAATACTATTTTTCCTCCAATTCTACGCGATATCCTTAGGTTCCTTTGGGAAATTACTTCATGTATCATTCAAGCTTTTAAAACAAAATTTATCTGCTGGGAAGCTAGACTTCTGACTCTCCTCCTACAAACATCAGTCATCTAAAACAATTTCCAGAAGTATCGGAAAGCTTAAAAATGGGGGCACTAATTAAACAGGAGTCAAACTTCTAAGCTGCTGAAAATGCCATTAGGCACCCACACGCATTTAACGCTCTACAGTATATTAAGTAAAGCAATTAAAACAAATACAAGGAAAATTAACATTCAAAGAGAATGCGTGTGAGCATGGACTTTGACTTAATGAGGACAGATTTCCAGACTCATGACACTGAGCGCAATTCTTTTTTAGGTTATCTGCAAGCACTCAGCATGGCTAAAGCTGCACTTTAGAAAGCATGTGAAAAGGTTAGGGAAGAAAAAGAGGATCGTGATTATTCATAGTCCAGCAAAAAGTCTGCTTTCTGCATTTCAGGCTCTGGGGACTCCATAGTAAGTTTAAGAGAAGAAGCTGGAATTTCCTGATCTGGCAGATATAACCTAGGGTGGGGGAAGGATAATTCTCAGCAGAGCTTTCAAATGTGAGCTTGGAATTTTGCCGGACAGAACAATGATTGATTTAAATCAGCCATAAAAAGAGAGATTTGATCTTCTGTCAAGTCTTTGAAATGGTAGAAGTTAAGAGGAATCATCAGCGCTGCATGCTTGTTTAATGAAAAATCCATTCTTTGGCATTTTGTTCTGAACATTTTAATGCACTTGCGGGATGAGCATTTCATGCTTTCATTTGTCAGCATACTAAGCATCTCTTTTTGGGCCCTGCTATAAAGAACCAAACTTCCATAGGCACAAACAGTAAGGAAGAAATGTAGGGTTTTGCAATAGAATAAAGCAGTTAAATTATTTCCTAAAGGAGATCTGCATAGCTCTTCACTTAGATGTTAATTTTATCCTCTCCCAAACCAATTCCTGTTTCATTAGTTTTTTACATTGGTCAAATACTAGGAAAAACTGTGCTCTGTAGTGAAGTCTGGGTGAAAGGGTCTAAGTTCCACTCTTTTTGCTGACATCACTGATTCCTGCCAAAGACAGAATAGCGTTTCATTATATCCATCACATTTTTTCATCTCCATCTAACTACTTTCTCCGTGTTGAAGTCACTGTATCTCTATCACGTTTACAATAAATATGTTGTAACAAGGTTTCTGACTTGGTTTACATAACTTTTGCAAATAGCAACATCCCTTTGAAGAACTAGGGACATGCACAAGCAACGGAGTAACAGTATCGGTTGTTTCTCACAATTACAGTATTTCAACCACAATCAGCATTTCTGAATCAACACACACAAGGATTCCACCTGGAAGTGATTTCTGCCTTCAAAAATCTTCACAAAACATCATTGGTTTTTGATGGTGACACCTGGCTTCACTTGACCAGAGTCTGCACAAGAAAAGCACGGCCTTGTGCATCAGAGGCAGACAGGGTTTGCAAAGCAACCGAGCTTGTCTTCTTGTTTTCCAAGCCGGGACTGTTCTCGCTGTTGTCCCTCTGAAACCAGCCGCTGGGAGATAACGCAAGGAAGCAGCAGTGCTTGGTGACCCTCACTGGCAGCCGGGGAATTAGTCCAGCCGATGGAGCATGGCAATCCACTGTGCCAGCTGAAGAAAGCAGCCAAGAGCAGTTTTTGATCCTTTCACTGGGCTATGGAAAGACAAAATCTTTTCCCTTTGCTAATCTGACTAGGAAGCTTAATTAGTGCCCAGAGGACTTTACAGGACTGCCACATGCTATGCTTCAGCTATAACACCAAAGTTCTTTATGGGCAGCCAGGCAGTAGTGAACGAGTTGTAAGCGGCGGTGCTCTGCAGCTCTGCACTGCTGCAGGCAGTAAGGACATGGGCAAAATGATCCATTTGGTGGGATGCTCCTGTGAAAGGCGCTTTACGCAGGAGGCAGTAAAGTCTCTTTCTTAGCAGGGCAAAGTGGGACAGTGTGGAGCACACAGAACACGGCTTGCAGTTGCCACATACAAAATGAAGCAGAGAAAGGTCAGAGAAATCCCTCAACTGAGGTATGGGGGATAAGAGGCCAAGATCCCTGCTAAGATCATAACGAGGACTGAAAAATCCCAATGTTGACCTCCACATCTTTGTTTCCTTCTGTCTTGCTTCCTCCAGCTGCTATAATGCCTCAGAAAGAGAAAACAGAAGGAGGAAAGCAATTTCCAAGGCCAAAGGTGGCTAAAATACAGCTAGAGCTGTCTGAACTTGGTTTTTAGGGATCTGTAGAAGGAAGGCCTGGCTAACCCTATTTGCGTGGCCCAAGCAGCAGATCTAACAAGGACTGCTCTGTGCAAACCACACTCCTGCCAGCCACTAACCCGAAGTGTGCTGCTAAGCTGCCAACAAGCTCAAACGTATGGTGCACTTCAGCCCATGAAAAACGCTGCACTCTGCTGCTGCCATCGCCCTCACCTCCCCTTTATTTATCCCACAGCACTCCTACAGATGGAGCAATATAGCTGAGCAGGCTAAGACCTCCTCTTTCAATCACACTCCTGTCTTCTGCTTATTCACTTGAGCTACGTTCTGAATGAAAAGAGAGATCATATGCTAGGAGCAGAGGGCACACAGGGCATGGCGACTGAAGCTGGAAACAGTTGTTGAAAAAATCTGAGAGGCATTTATGGAGATTATGAATTGTCTTTGGTTAAATATTTCTAGTGATAGGCACACCTCAATGATGTCTACAGGACAATAATCACATTTCACAGGAATTTTTACAGCATTGTTTCTTTTTATTCCTTTGTTTGTTTTTCCCCTCCAGAAAAAAATTCAAGATGTTCCATTTTCAAAAAGGAAACCTGCATTTCCCTGTCCCTCTTGCCTCAGGCTGTGGCAGCTGAGGAATCAGGCCCAGTATCTGCTCTGGCTCATTCATTTGTGAGAGCTGGCTTTTCAACAGCACCCAGTCATTCTCAGTCAGGACAGGGACTGGAATCCGATTCTTTCACATTCCAGACCTGACTAACAAGCCATAAAACCTTCCCAGTCTCTCACGGTTCCAAAATGGCTCCCTGACAAAACCTTTTGTCACAAAGGAAAAATGTAACATTCTCTACAGACTTATCAACACTGCAAGTTCTAAAAAAAAGGCTGTTTATTCGAAATGTGTCAACTAACTTCAACTGCCACTCTGTCTTATGACATTCCCTTCCTCTCTTTTCTTCTGCCTGTCTTTTTAGTGACAGTCCAATGAAACATCCACCTCTGAAAAACATGTAGCACGTTACTGCCATATTGATATTTTAATAAAGTATTAAAACAGGATCGCTTTTGTACACCACTCTTATGGATGTCACTTGGAGCTTTCCCTGTGACAAACGCATCTTTTAAAAATTAAACAGCTTCTAGCCCATCAGCAACTATTAGTAAAATAATCATTCATTACATAATTTACATCTTTGGGCGGAAGAATAATGCAAAATAAACAGCATCTTTATCATTTTTGAAAGAAGCATCTCTATATCTTGATTTCTCTTAAATGGAGAAAAAATTGAAAAGAATTATTATTCTTCCTAAACTTATAAGGACCTGTGGAAGAAAACTATGCAGTGGAAGGAAGATTAGAAAATGCTAGGATCATCAAGAACCCCATGTAATTTAAAGGCAACTTCAAGATAGCCCCCAATCAAACCAAATACACAGCCAGCAGGCCAATTCTTTCAAGTATTCATCCACAGGTAGTAATTTAAAAAACAATCACAGTGCTGAATAAAAGCTGTTATGATCTGTGAAGTACAGCAAGGTGCCATTCAGGAGTTGTTTTCAATCATCCCACAGAAAGTGCTTTCTGGAACAAACTTTAACACATTGTCCCTTCCAAAGTCACATTTGAAGGAACAGAACAAAAATCATAACTAGATGCTTTTAGTATGAATGGTAGCAGTGATGTTAAGATTGCATTGCAAATAACATAGCCTTCACACAGGTATCTTCACAGGTATCACAGTAACCAACCACCACATGTAACACATTTTCCCCATCAAATTCTAAAATTCAAAGTACATGCTAACTGCTGGGTGTCAGAAATCTATTTCAGTACTATGTAGCATACAGTCTTCAAAACGAGAAAGAAATCTAACTTCTGTACCTTTGCTCATAGGATCAATAGTTAAACTTAACGTTATTTTATGGACACTAGTGCAGTGGGTAGTGGCTGAGCTAATGTCACTACACTGCAGTGCATCACCAGTAACCTCCCACTATCCCCATAATTACCATTCCAGTACAGCACATCTTAGCGTCCTTGTCCTGTAACTCCCTAACATCAATTAATTTTTCCACTCGGTACAGGTGTTTGGGATTAATGACTTCACGTGAGGTAGGGTAGTAAATCCTTTCCTTGAACTTAAACAGATTAGATCAACATATTACTTCTCTGAAGATAGGATTTTTTTTCCAAAATACGATGTTTAGTTAATTTGATGATCTCCCCCAATAAAGCCACATTTACCTACATATGTCTTTCCTACGTTATTGACTGGACAAGTTATGAAACTCTGAAATATTTGCTTTTCATACTAACAGGACCATCTTCCCCAGAAAACAAAAAAAGAACAGGAAATAACAGGTATAGGAAGTTCTAAAGAATTTTTCTTCTAAAGAAAAGAAAAAAATTCCTTAACTCTTCTATATTTCTCCTCAAAGTTTGTTTTTCTTGCCAAAACCTTGCCTGGCAAAATGAAGTTTTAATGGCTGTCGTGTATTCTGAGCAAATAGGCCAGCCAGGTCCTGGATGCAAATCAAGGGCCTGCAATGGCCCAGAAGCCCATGGCTCATTGTACATCACTGTAGGCAGTGCTAGCAAGTGAGGCAGAACAAGAGTAGCAAACAAGAACGTAAATAAGAACCAAAAAGCCTAATCCATGTTACCACGACAATTCACTTTGCTGTGAGCAATTCACCTTCTAGACGGTCTCAACAAACTAGCTGACACAACAGCATAATTAAGAACAATCCCCTAATGAACCTCAAACTTCAGGTCACTAAAATCTTTCTCTGAAAGAGCAGGTTTACAAATAGAGCACAAGGATTATAAATAACAGGAAAAGTAAACGAACAAACAAAACAACAAAAGAACATGGGAAGCTCAGAAACTTGAAGAAACCATATTTAACACCTCAGCTCCTGTGCATTAAGCCACTCTTACTGCAGCAGCAAACGACTGACTGAAAGAGCCTGACCAGAAGGCACACAGCGTTTGTGTGTTCTGCTGCATCCCATAATTCCTCTAGTCATTTGAACACTATTTCAGGAATGTCCTGCAGAGGTCTCCGATGATTATTCACATCCATAGCATTCTACCAGTTACCAGAATGATTGTGAACGTATTAACAGCTCATTTCAAACATTGCACCATTCACAACATGATGGAGATAGGCCCTTGCTCCTTGTCACATTGCTATCTTGAATTGCATACTCCTAAGAACAATCTTTTACTTCTCAATGTTTCAGAAAAATGTAGTTTAAATATTTAATACTTCCATTCCCAATGATCCTTCTTCATGCTGTAACCCGGCAAAGACCACTTCAGTCTGCCTCTGCTGCACAGAACAAAGCTGAGGACTGCAAAAGAAAATGGGAACTAGGAAAAACTTCAGCCAAACTTCTACTGTAGAGGAACATGAGATACTGCAACACAGCAGAATCTGGTGCTTCTCGACAGATCTGCATTCCAAACCAGCATACTAAAGGGAACGTGATTTTTTGTTTTGTTTTTACATCAGAGGGATAAAATTCAAGTCAGATCTTCAAAGACTGCAGCATCAGAGCAATATTCTGGTTTTTCTCTCTCTCTCTTCAACTCTATGGACATTCCAGTTCCAGTTTTGGCAGTTTATCACTGTGCACTCTGGAATTTAGAGCTGAATAGTTTCATGCCTTAAACTCGCATCATAGCTTGTTTTGCAAATCTCTCTTTGACAGAAGGCCACAGTGCTCCAAACTGGAATCGCTCACCACTGTGCAACTGTGTCCGAACTATTAAAAAAAAAAAAGAGGGGACGGAGAGTGCAAGTCTTTGCACTTTGTACCAAACGTCTCAAGAAACAATAACAACAGCAGAACACATTTAAGTCAGATCCTGCAGGTAATAAAACTGTCCACAACATGTAAAATCAATGCTTAAAAAAAAAGCTATGCATAATATTTGCAAAGTCATACTTGAAAATTTATAATAAAACGCTGTACAAAACAGCATAATGTGTTAAAACAGCCACTGCCAAAATAAAATAAGAAGGACTTGTTTTTTTTCCTTTTTGGTAATGTGAATACACACTGTATAGGTCTCGGGAACATGGGGTAAGATTTGAATGGACATAGGACTCAGGTATGCCCAGGAATGCATCCTCAAGAATGCACAAAGAGCACGATTAAGTCCCGTACAGTTCTCAAGGCAGATCCATGACCTAACTCTTTTTCCCCCCTAGGTTCTAAAAACAAATTAAGAAGAGAAGCAATGTGTTAGTGTGTTCCTAGTCAGCCAGAACTTCCTTAAAAAAGTAAGCTACTGAGCTCCTAAACTTCTGAAAACTCATGAGTTTCTCACAGGCTGTTAGCTATCTCTCTTCAAAAAGAAAACAAAACATTTTATATTACACAATTTAGTGCTGCTTCAAGGAAGCATAACAATGATACCTGAAAGTGGACATTCGTCGTGTAACTCAAGGCAGCCAAGATGTTTTAAAATTGAAATCAAATCCCAATTAAGAGCACACATTTGACAAGAAAAGTAGAAGTACACCTGAGTGATGGGCTACCTATAGAAAAGAAACATCATTAAATTCACAAAAATTTTGTATCATGTGTATCTCAGATGAAAACATAGAAGATAATACAGGCCAAAGGGGTTCTGTAAGTAGTAGTATTCCCAGACAGCTTCACAGATGCAAAGCCTGTCAGATTCCATTATACATCCCACTTTCCCCATTACATTTTCTTGATCAGATCATCAGGCCACGAGACAGACACTTCAGGACAAGACCACAGTTTAACAGTTGATGGTATTAAACAAAAAAAAAACAAAACACCTGTTTCCTCATCAAGAAAAAATAAATCTATTTCCTTGTCAATTTCTCTGTAATCTGCCACAGGCAGCAAGTAAGGTCACAGTGCCTGCTTTTTGAGCTGAAGTAGGCCATGCCTTCTCTTCAGGAACCACCAGAGAAACATCCACACATCGCCTGAAGCGTCACACCAAATGACAGCCAGAAGTCACCAGAAGCATTCCTCCATAGCATGATCCAAATAAAACCACTGCCATGCAGCTACAGGACAGAGGACACCCCTGCTCTGGTCAAACCCTGTTCCCTACAACATGCTACCAATACAGATACCACATGGCTAGCAGGCGGTCACCTCACACATCGGGCACACTTACTGCCATGCGGCCTGATGCACTTGTGCACCATCTGCAGAGCATCAAAGGTTCATCTGCCATATGATTAGAGATACCTGCAGCTCTGTCAAACATTCTCAGCTATTTGAGGGAGGCAAGCTCTTAAAAGCAAAGGGCACGGCATTCAATCGGAGTAATAATTCTTCCCCAGCCAGAGCTGCAGGCCATATGATAAGCTTATCAGGGCAAGGCTACAGTTTAGCACTTTAATGTACTTTAAAAAGAAACAATAGGTGTGTAAAGGACTCTTCCTTCACTAGCAACACAAGAAAGCTGCTAATATACACAGAATGCTCTAGCAGGACTTCGACAAAAATACAGATTCTTCTTGATTTTTACTTTCAGTATAGGGGAAAAGATAAGTTTGATATTTCTAGACTTTGAAATCCTGATTATAAGAACAAATAACATGTTATGGAAGGCATCCCAGTATAGTTGCTGGTTTTGTTTTTCAAATGAAGATTGAAGTTTGATTTAACGAGTTGAGAAAAATAGCACAGATACACCAAAGTTGGTGTATTTTACAGCATGCATCTGGAGTTTGCACAAATGCGGCGTTTGCTCTCCCAAGACAATACGTCTTAACATATCCAAACAATTACTTCGAATACAATAAGTATTCAGAGCTGATGAGATAAAGTTGCCTTTCTTCAAGTACAAACAGTATTCAAGTTCAAAGGATAGCATCTGATCTTATTCTATGAGATGCAAATGATTGCTTCGGTTGACAGAATACATTCCTATCACTCACATACTGCCTCCAGCCCAGAAGTCCTAAACAATCAAAACAAATTCCAAAAGCAAGTTAGAATCAGAGATTGACTTCCTCAGGTAAGAACTTCACCATTACTGGTGGCTTTATACAGAAACTGTCACTGGAAGAGTATCCAGCAAAGCTCAAACTGTGCTGTTTCAAAACAAAATAGAACACACACAAAGAAAAACAATACAAAATACTCAATTAGCAAAAGGAAAACCGTAACTTCTGCACCACTCCTTCTTTCAACCCTTAGCTGCTTCTTCCAAATGAAGGCCAAGTCAATTTGTCTACACAGACAACTCTCTCAAATGCATTAATCAAGATGAGCAGCTCCTATTTGCTTCGCTCAATGAAACACTCAAAGGCTGGAGTTACATCATCATTCTGCCTGCCTAGTCTTACTGCAAGCCACTGTCTGCAGGGTGAGGTACTTTGCAGTAGAGTTTAAAACATGTTTTATGAATAATCAGAAAAAATGCATTGAAGTCAGCATTTCTAATCTACTTTCATACACAGTAAAAATCAGCCACTCATAAGCACACTGTCAGTAGAGGCAGAGTTCTGCAAAACAATCTAATCCTGGAAGCAAGCAATGAGAGTTTCTCGAGGCTTCAAGAGCTTCACAGTAACAATCATTAAAACAGTCAATAAGAAGTTTGTGATGACACAAAATTTCTTAATAGCAGAAAAGATGCTTAGGATGAAGATACCTGTGATGGCTGTATTGTTGCTTTGCAGCAAAGCAAAGGTGAACATAAAGACACATAGAAAAACAATGGAGAAACCCAACACAAGAAGTGGACACCAAGAACACAGTTCCATGGCAGGTAAAATTGGTCCATCTGCATTTTGGTCTCTGTAGGACCGCTGTCCCCTTTTGCCTCATCTCTGGATTTGTCTCTTTCCTCACAGAAGCACCAGTATCCCTTCCACAACACACAAATCTGATTCTGCTGGAAAATAACTCTGTATGTAAGTAGGGGTTTCATTTTAGCCTAACAATCTCCTGGTTTACCATTTGCTTCCTAGTTTACTACTGGGTGGCAGGAGAGGGACAGGTAAACAGAACCATGACAGTCCAGACAGAGGGATGCATTACCCTTCTGTAAACTTTTTCCACTTCCTTTGCAAGTTGTTGTAATAAGAACTCACATGACTCAGCATAGCAGTTTGGGAATCTCAGCATTGTTTCTATTTACATCTCTCTGAAAAAGTGTCACACCATGGAAATATTGCCACATGCTAGTCCATTTTCACAGAATCACAGAATGGTAGGGGTTGGAAGGAACCTCTGGAGATCAAGTCCAACCCCCCTGCCAAAGCAGGTTCCCTACAGCACATCACACAGGTAGGCAATCCAGATGGGTCTTGAATATCTCCAGAGAAGGAGACTCCACAACGTCCCTTGGCAGTCTGTCCCAGTGCCCTATGACCCTCACCATGAAGAAGTTCTTGCGCATGTTTGCGTGGAACTTCTTGTGTTTCAGTTTTTAGCCATTGCCCCTTGTCCCATTTTCATTCCCTTCCATTCCTTCCATTAGTATTCTTCCAACTTTTAGTCATCTGTGTGATACAGAAACTATGAAATAACAAACAACACTTCCTAGATTAAAAAGTGTCAACAACAACAACAAAATGTATTTCATGAAATCCAACTTGTCTCTATTATAAACATTAGTAAATGAAAGTAGGGAATTCTCTTTTCTTTTTCTTCTTTATAACCTTAATAACATGTCTAAGCACTGAATTTTAACCAAACGCTTGAACATAAGTTATTTAACTGGAAGAAGAACCAGCATAACCTGTACAAATACTTGAAGCTGTAAGTAATTTGTCCTATGTGATCTCTATACTGACCTTTATCTGTATAATGACAACTTCCTTCACAGCCATTACTTCGAAGAACAGCCAGTTTCCTCTCTCTGAAAATATAAGGTAGTTCGGAAGGGTTCCTTTGTTTAACCATACTGTAATAGAAAAACATCGCTAGCAAGCAGCTCAGCTCCATTTGAGAAAGGGTGTATTTTCCTCCTTGTGTACAATTTCTCATTGAGTATGTCTTACATTGTGCATGAGAACTACAGTAACACTATCCTGTAAGTCAGGGTAGGTTTCAATCGAAATAGCTTTCATAGGCAAGTAGTACAGACACAGGTCTGGGTAAACCACAGTCTAGACCACTTGCCCCATTTTGCATAGCAGGTCACAGTCCTTGGCTCTAGCAGCGGTACATACCTTGCACACATAAGCAAATACTCTGCAGTGTTTCCTGACTTGTTAACTTTACGTGCTCTGAGATGAAAGAAACAGAGCAGCCCTATCACTTCCAGAGAAATTAAGAATATAAGCATTATATGAGTTACCATAGCCATTTTCACTAATGCTAAAATCAACAACATATAGCCCCAAGCAATTGACAGACTGGTTAAAAAAACCCACATACATGATCACTATGTATTTTAACACCGTCTGATGCTATCACAGCTACATTAGCACTGTAATGCTGGAATTCTACTTCACGCTGGATAAACAAATGAAGGTGTCAGAAGTTCAGACACAGCTAGTCTCTCATTGCAAGTTCAGGACTCGCATCACGGGTTTTATTTTGAATAAATATACACCAATTAAGTAAAAGCAGTTTCCAACTTGTCATGGAAATCAGAATGAGATACCAGACAGTTTCACAGGGAGTGTGCACATTCCTGGACAGACAAGCAGATGTGAAGAAGGTATGTGAACAAGTCAGTATCATTTGCTGTTATTTACCCTACAGGCTGAAATGAGGCAGGAAAAGATACTGGGAAATACAAGTGGAGAAAAAAAAAGTCATTGTCCTATCTCACCACACAATCATTGCGAGTTGTACACCTTAGTGCATCATCAAATGATCCTCTACTGATTTTCCAAAATAGAATCATAGAATAGAACCATAGAAACCTTAGAGTTGGAAGAGACCTTTAAAGGTCACCTAGTCCAACTCCCTGCAATGAACAGGGATGCCTGTAGCTAGATGTAGGTAAGGGGTGGTGAGGCAATCAGCTCAATGTCACCCATTCCATTCTCCACTACTAGTAAACAAGGGAGAAACAAGGGAAAATAGAAAGAGAATGAGAAAGTGAACCTTTCAGGAACAGTTTGCCATCGAACTCATTCTTCACAAGCAGCAGCCTAAAGAAAGGATTTATCAGGCAGTTGCTTCAGTTGTACCTTAAATCAGCAATGTTAAGATTTGTACTCAAATACTGAGTGCAAAGAATTAAGATCTGCCCTGCTCAAGTAATTTCAACCATAATTTCCCATCTCACAGCTTCTGATGTTCACAGGACAAGAGAAAGCAAGTTCCAGTGAAAAAGAAAGGAACAAAGCGTCCTTCTTTTCTAAGGAAAAGGGGCACACTGCATTTAACTGCTGACCCCTACTGAAGTTCTAATTTGGACAGACAACTCTCACACAAGTTGCTGAAACCCATGACAGAAACTGCAGTGTTTTCAATTCCCCAAAAGTTGAAAGCAGCAATGGAAGTTTCACTACCTCTCCATATCAGCACTAAGAGAACTCTTACGCAGTCTCTAAGTAGCAAACTTCTCTGGTTTCCACACAGCCAATGTTTCTCAAAAACTTTCTTGGCTATGGAGCTAGTAAATCCTCCAGAAACATTCCCAGACATGGTATACTATGAATGACTTTAAATGTATCTGTATATTCAAAACTATTTCTTCTCAGTGGAAAAGTGAAAAGGAGACAGAAAGAAAGAAAGTGTAGGGTTTTTTGATAGCAGCTCACTCCTTGCCACTCTGATGAAAGTGCAGATAAACATTTAAGTAAAGACCAGTTGCAATTTCAGAATCTGCAATGAGGGATTAATTTTAGGAAAGACATTAGATATACCTACCTATGTATTTTAGGTCAGAGATGATGAGTAGTGGAGCATAGACCATTTACTATACAGAAACCAAGACATGAGAAGCTCTGTGCTTCTGATGAGAAACCTGAATATCATCCAACTGCTAAAGATTTGAGGGTACTGAGACCGCCATTTTCTATTCTGTTCTTCTTCGGTGTTCTACTTTGTTGGTTCCACTTAGGACTATAACAAACACAAGACCCGCTTAAAATATGTTAGATCATGGAAAAAACCTAAGTTTTTCTTTCCAAAGCTCTGTCTCCACTCCAAGCCCTTCTTAATTGTCTATCAGAAAAAATAAACAAATCACAACAACTGACTACACCCCAGCATGCCAGGAACTTGAAAGAGTTTGAAGGGAACTTCAAAGAGAAGTATAAATTCCTCTAACACTTTGACACCTTTTCATCTGGCTTATCCTCTCCAGTCCATAGCTGTCTTTTCATAACCTTATCAAGTAGAAGCAGGATACAACTGATGTTTTTGGCTATTTGGCTACAATAAATCTGTTTTAGTGGAACTGACAAGATCAGCGAGTTCTCAGACTGCTGTAGCTTGGAAGTCATAAACAGAAGAAATAACATCCATATAAATAGATGTGAAAAAGCCAGTGAAAAAACTGCTACAACTCCCATATTCTTGCTGTTATGTCTCCTCTTCCTCACACTTAAATTTCAGAGTGCCCTCTCACTTGGGCCATCAGTCTTCAAAACCAATCAATATGGTAGCCCAAGTGTTTGGAGAGAGAAATCACTGTTGAACAGAGCAAAAGATTAAAAAAAAAAAGGAGAAGAGAGCAATTCAAGTAACTTCCACAGCTCTCCAAAAAATACACAAGTCAAACCACTCTTCTCCTGGCAAGTGTGAGCTTCTCTCATGTCAATGGGATTACTCAGATAAATGAAGTGGGCAAAAGTGAAAACTGAGCCCCAAGCTTGAAGCTGCTGCGAGGTTTTCATCACGCTGTACACAAGGATGTCACTGTTTTAACAGACCTGCATCACATAAACAGTAACAAACACGTGTACTACCACAATGTCTAGAAAAGCACAGGAAACAAGCCTTGGCATATAAAAAACAATAATACCAAAAATCACAAAATCTTCCAAGAAGTTTGAAATATGGTATTTTCAACTGTCCATTTACTTCTAGACATGAGTATTTTATACCAGTAACAATGAGACTCTTAGCTGTTCCCAAACACACCCGATGACCCACAAACATGGCTCGCAGTGCTAGTCTCCAATACTTGCATCTTCCAAATCAAAGATAAAAAAAATCCTTAAAATATCAAGCATGACTTTTCTATGTAAAAACATGCAGGGAATGCTGTATAATAAAAGCAGAAGAAAAACTGCTCATAAAAACATTTCTATTCTACACTTGCTTTACCAATTAAGGATTTTAGGTCCACAGCTATCTTACGAAAACTTTACGACCTCCCTCAGAGAAAAAGGTTGAAAATGAAGTCCTGAAGTATCAAACTGTACTCAGTCTTTCTGTAGAATTCATTACCTTCGCTTTGACAAATTAAGTTTCAGAAACAGCACAAATCCAGATTCTACTGTACTGACAAAGTTGGAAGATTGCTTCTCAGTCTTACTGACAGCAATCCCTCATTATGTCCGCATGGTTTCAGAACACACATTTTCTAAGTACCTGGAAAATACAACAGAATCTCGAGCAAAGCCATCACAAGACTTCTAAACAATTATTTTTCCAAACCAGGTCACCAACACAAATCTGATTGTAAATACAGATACTGTAAATACAAGCAATGTAAACTGCAGATTAAATGGGCTTGTCAGTGTCCTGTGCAGACAGTTCAGCTCCACAGCTGAGCCACATATATACTACCTTGTGAATTCTCTTAAGCACACAGTACAAACCGCTGCTTGTGTTCCATGACGAATAAGGGTTAACAATTGTTTCAAACACCACACTACCTGAAAAAAGGCTTTACTTCCTTAGCTCTCATTACAGACTATCAAGTCTCAGGACTTGGATTCCCCTTCACCTGCAATCAGCACATTAATGGAACTATTTATCCTGTACCTACAGGACGGCAAACAGACCACTGTTACTCACTGAGCTGTCTACTCTATTAATGAGAGTGAAGACTCAGATTTTACCCCCAGATACGCATACCCTTGAACTCTCCAGGGCTATACAACATGTAAAAAGTAATTATGAATTAATATACTCATTGAGGCACTATTATAATGAGCAGATTCTCAGATTTCACTTTTCCCTTTACCTCGATTACACCACCTCGTAATCTGCTCTGCAAACACAAATTAAAAGTCTAACCCTGAACAAATCTTTAAATATTGTACTTCTAGAGACAGTAAAGCCAGAACTTTTTATTGCCAGCAGTAAAAAATAAAGATTAATGACTCAAAAAGGCCAACTTATTACAGGTGTAATAAAGAATACTGCCCTGTATACTTTACCACCTCGCTAATATTTACGAGGTATGTAAATTCCTTTACACTTGGAAACACATTCAGCACCAAGCTCACCAGCAAAGGGATCTCTGGCTGTGGCAGTGACAGAGGGCTGGGCCTGGCGCAGGGCTCTGGGCTCCCCTTTGCAACCTGGAGGCAGCGAGCCTCCTCACAGCTCCCTTTTCGAATTCCACCGGAGAAACACAAGCCCAGGCCCTCATTTATAATTCAGCACAGTTTGTTCCATACATTTATAATGTCTTTCCAAAGTTTTCCACCATTTGAATGCACTGTTTTTAACGCTATACATCATTTTATACTGCATATAATATATATCATTCCATCCTAACCCTAATATACATGATTTCATCACACGTGCAAAATTTTGTCTTTCAGTTACTTTTCAGGACTCCTGTGGCCAAGATGCGGCTATTTACGATAGGTACCTCGGGTGCTATCCCCAGAGCTACCAAACCCAGCCACCTCCCGCGCCAGAGCCCATCCCCGCGCCGAAGCCCTGCCCGATGACTCGTGTGCTCGCAGCACGGGCGCTGCCTGCCCGCCTCCCCGCGGCGTTCAGAAGGCGAGTGGGGCCGTGCANGAAGCGGGAAAAGCCCCCGCCCGGGCCGGGGGACGGGGAGGGGGCCCTCGGCCACGGGGTGGGGCGGCCCAGCCAACCCTCCTCGGCCGCCGGCTCTCGGCCCGCCGCGCCGGGGCTGCCGGCCCGGGTCAGGGTGCCCGGCGGAGCCCGGCTGCCGTCTGGGCGCGGGTGCGGGGAGCCCGGCTGAGCCCCGGGCGGCCGCGGCCGCCGCTCATTAGCATGAGATTAGCATCCGTCTCATCTGCATGCACATTCCTCCCGCCGCATTCCTCAGGGTTAACCCTGCCCGCCCCGCGCCCGCGGGACGGGGGGAGCCGGGGCCCGGGCGGGGCCGGGGGACGCGGAAAAGGCACGGGAACGTCCGGCGGAGGAGCGAGAGGGGCAGCCCGGGGGAAACGGGGCGGGAGGAGGGAGGAAAGGGGCCGGGGGGTCCCCTTTGGCTCTGAGCGAGCTGGCCTCCGTGCCCTGCCCGGCGCTGGGGGGAGAACGACCACCTGAGGGGCCCGGCCTGGGGCCGCTCCCTCAGCGCCTTTCTGCGGGGTGAGGACGTTCCCCTCACCATCCCGCGGAGTGAAGCGAGGCGAAGGGCCGGTGTGCGGGCTGCCGGCGGCAGAGGTGCGTCCGGCGGCCGTCCCTTTGTGTGCCGGCCCGCGGCAGGTGGCCGGGCCCGAAGCGTCCCCCGAGGGCGGGAGGCGCGCGGAGCTCCCGTTACCTCAGCGCCCGGCCGCAGCCGGCAGGTACTCTCCCGGACGTGTAGGGCCGTGACAGGGGGACTTGTCGCACACCTCTCCTCACGGCCCTGTCGGAGCGCTCGGGGAACTCGCTCCAGCTCCACTGAGGCTCACGGGTCGGTAGAAAGGGCCTTGGGTTCAAAATAACTCGACTTTCTTTTTCATTTCACTTTTGAACTTTCCTCTTTAACCCTGGAAGGACCTAAAGTGTGTGTTTGTTTGTTTTTTACCAGAAGCACCAGTGGAGAATATATATACGCTGTGTACGTACTGTTCTGGCCTGAAAGCAGACACACGTGTTGCATTAAGTCTAGAAACCAGGTGTGAATTACCTCACGCCGTCTCAGGTTTGCCACAGGAGAAGAGCGTGGAGGCTGGTTGCCATGGCCCAGCTGGCAGAAGGTAACTTAATGAGCTCTATTAATTTGCATGTGTATCTGATCGGTCAAGGTTTGGCACCAGAAGTGGAGCATCCATGGGGGAACATGACTCTGGTTTAGTGCCTGGGATGTGTAGGTAACCCATGCTTTGCTCTCTGCTTTCCTCAGGATGCTTTGTTTCTCTTCACTTAACAGTTGCTGGATTGAAAAAGCAAAACTTTTGTGGGAGAGGAGGGCTGGAATTCAGACCTGTTTTTTTATTATTATTATTATTATTTTTTAATTAATCATTCTGCCTACTTTCCTATAGCTACCTTTAGCACTCCACTCTATGGATTATTCTTCTGATACAATTTGCACTTACTAAGTACTTTGCTTGTCCAGTGCCTAACAGGGTTTTGGCTTCCACTCCATAGGCCAAATACCTAACCATTAAGTACTGCAGTAATTAATTCACAGACATCAAAGTCTCATTAGTGGATCTGCTCCCAAATAGAAAAAAAGAAATTGAGATACGATCTTAATTTAGCTAATTACTGACTGGTAAAGGCCTATGTTATTTTAGTCATTCTAATCATTTTATTCTGTAATACTAATCTGCTTTTTCATCTCTGTAAATGGCTTGTATGCCTCCCCAAAACACCTGTATGTTAAGCTCCAGACTCTAAAAGATTTTGTTTTTGTGTCTGCTGAGTTAAGGTAACATGCAATGAAAGTATGTGCTTGAAGTAAGGCCCTGGTGGTTAACAGTGGAGAAAAACCGAGCTGTCCTAAGCTCTGGATCTCCATAAGAGTTCAGCCATAGAAAGCAAAAGGATCATTGCCTATTGAAGCGACAGACTCATTTATTCCATTGAGAGTATTAAGTTTCAGTCAGCGGATTGGTTTGTAAAGTCTGGCCTTGCTTTCCGTCAGTGTAAAGAAGTGCTTTTACTATCCATCAACATTTGTCTCTTTCAATAGTCTAATTTTATAAACTTGCTTTTAGGTGACATCCTACAGTGAGAACATACACGTGACAATTATGGAACAGGGTAAGCTGGACTTCCTTTTCCAAGTTTAGTTTGCTTTATCGATAAGGTTTCTTGTTATATAAGTTGAAAAAAGCTACAGAGGATGTTCTTTTCTCTGAAACTAGCTGCCAGCTACTTATCTTTGGCACAAATAAGGAACTTTTATACAGCCTTTTTCATTCTGAAAAAGCAGGCCTGTTATACAACAACACTTCTATATTCCTACTTTGTAAACAATCCACACAAAAGAGAGCATGCTGTTAGAAAATACATAATACTAAGCTAAAACTGAAATGTCATTTATGTCAGTGCTTCCTCCAGAGGTAATTATGACACCCAAGGTAATACCTAATTTATGCTCAATGTCACCACAACAGCAATCTGCATGGGATCCACATGGATGTGGAGCTGATTTATAACTGTCTTTTTAAGTAAAACTCTTCATCAGAAGACATCAGCGTTTGCATTTGAACAAACAGATGGAAATGGCAAGTCGTAATTTTTGGAAATAAATGTATTTATGACTACCGCATGCTTGTCTGATTTCTATGTGTATGCTTGTGTGTGAATATACAGATGTGCTCACACTTAAATATAAGCTGCTACATGATAAGACTTAGGCTTTCCCTTTCCCCTCTCCTCCTCCTACTGTTTGAGTACTTCATTGTATTTGTAGTTACATCTACAGCCCAGAATCCTAAGTAGTTCTAAATTGCCAGTGACAATAGTTGAAGTCATACTGACAAAAAGTAGATAATATTTGTGTGAGTAAATGCCAGACCTTTATTATTACCAATAAGAACATTAGCTTTTTAAAGGACTGCTTCTGTTGTAGATAACAGATTCCAACTATCGTCTTGTTTTCTGCTATTTTGTAGTCTGAACTGGCAGACAATAGTTTCTTCCACTGTGATGTTCTTTCATATGTCTAATATAGGAGGGCAGAACAGATATTCATAGTGATTGTTTTTAGCCTAAAATATACTATGAATTTTAACTACAAGTAGTTCTGCATCTCAGCTGGTAACCTGCCTAAGCATATTGTGCTGACATTGTCAGCTGACAGCATACCACAGCTTGTTTGGCTTAATCGCATAAGACAATAGTTCAGAAGATGTAAGCATGCTTTATTCAAAACACAGAAGGGTGCGTATGAAGGAGTTGTCTAAAGCAGGGAACAATGTGGCTGTGACATGACTTAAGTGTTTATCAGTAAGTATGATAAATAACAAGATAGGCTCAATGAAAAGGAATTAATTGTTCCTTTATTTTGCTTTGTACATGCATGTTTAACAGATCTGAAGGATTATATGTAGTACGTTGTTAAAGGACTGAGTTAAAGGGAATTAGAATCACAACAGTTTTGTGCCCTTTCTACTTTACTGTTGTCAGCTAGGAGAAAAATGTCTGTGAAAATTTGGAACACAAGTACGGAAGTTGCTGAATCCAGAAAGAGGATCTGCAAAGGCAAATAGTTGTGCCTTGTCACATAACAAGAAGCATACCTTACTCCAGTCTGTACTAGTGTAGTTAATCTCCTGCTACTCCCTGCTTGCTTCTTGGTTGATGGTAAATCTGTTCCTGGGACTAACTGTGATCACAAAAAAAGGCATATTTGTGCCCTGTCCCTCTCTATAACAAAAGACTCACTTAACTTGAGATCCACTAAAGTGATGTCCCTAAAGAAATTTACAGCTGTTACGGTTCTAATTTGTACTATCCACAAATGGCTCTAAATCAAGAGCCACAGCTGTCTCTTTGAAAATCTACATAGTTCAGTCTCCACTGTTTTCAAACAGAATTTGAATGCAGAATGAGTTATGAAATACGCTGACAGAATTAATCTCTAAAAATATCTGAGAAAAATGTTTGAAGATATATGTATTGTTTATGCTGCTGTTTTTTTAGACGCTTAAACACTGTACAAACCAATCTGGACAATCTAACTTCCCTGACATATGGCTGTTGTAGAACTGTAAAAAAAAAAAAAAGTCAATATTCTCAGCATTAGAAATATTAGAAATATTGGCTTTTTTATAAGCACAGTGCTTTTTATCTAAGACAGCCAAGTCTTCCAAAAACAAACAAAACCAAAAAAACACCCAAATACCAAGTAGGACTCCTCTGTGCTTGGAGGTTTTTAGCTTTGAAAACACTTTTAAAACTGCTGTAAAGTTAAACAGTGTATGTGTGGGAAAGAGAGTAAAGGAGGGGGAGTGCTACTTTTAATATTGTCATCTTTGGGTGCTTGGATACAGCTGAGAGTAAAAGATCTTTGAATAATACTGTTTCCAGATGAATCTATGATGAAGCTCCACAGAAGAAGCAGAGACAGTGAACAGCTTTGATAATGCTTATGCTCATTCAGCTTTTCTCTTTATTCCAAAACCTGTTCTTTTCACTGATGTTCAGCTGGACAGTTCACTGCTAAAATAGTATGTCCTACAAAGGCTTTCCAGAGTATTAATGAAAAAGACCATACCAGATTGTTCTTCCAATAAATAAATAAATATAGGCTTTGTTTTTGCTTTCAGGCATACATAGAAAAAAATCATGAGAAGTTACACACACTTTGAGCCCTTGAAAACATAGTTATAATCCCATAAATCTGAAAACAAGTGCACAGAACAATTTTAACTGATTGTCAGTCCGATTAAAAATTTAGGGTAGGTGGAGTGGAAGTGATGCGGTAATAGTATTGCTTCAAGCTTAACTATGGAGGTGTGAGTAACAGTTTCATGGTAAAAATCTCAAACTCAGCCCAAACTGCTCCTTAAACTAACTCAGCTTTCAGTTTTGTTAACTGTGATCAACGCTGTTGATTTTTCTGTAGACAAAATAAAAGGATGAACAATTTTGGTTGTTCCCAAACCCCTAGGCTTGATGAGGTCCAAATTAGCCTTTGAGACATATTCCCAGAGAATTTTTTGATGCAATCTTGGTATGTACTCTTGCTATCTCTCATACATGTACACACAAATTCAACTTTCTTGTGTTTCATCTGAAGTGTGGAATTGCACTGTCTATGCACTTGTCTGATGGCTTTGGAAAACCACAAAGGCATACCTAGTCAGCATAGGAGGTTCCCAAGAGCTTGGTCTTCTCTTTTGGCCTTCTGTGTGTAAGACACAAACAGACCAGCAATAGAGGAATTCTGTTTTTCTTTGCAGAGAGAAAAATGAAAGAGTTTCTTAATAACAGTTCCTTTAATGGAGAACAGTGATGTATTTCTTCAGGTATTTAACATATTCCATCAAGGAGTGTACAAATGTGCAGATTTACAGAGCTAATGTTTTCAGTAGTCTCTCTCTAGTGGTGCAAGGACTAAGTGTTCCCACCCCAGCCAGAAGGCAGCACTTACATATATCTGCTATGTTGTATCTGAAGGAGGCAATGGATGAAATACAAAAATGAATGTTTTATCAATGACATTCTGAAGTATGGTTCTCCTCTGTATCACCCGTGTACTTTCAAAAACACAGTGCAGTAAGTGAAGTAGACTGAACTAATTGCCTGAATGTTTGAGACTTGCATGACCAAGAAAAAAGATCTTCTGACTGATGAAGAAGCTTAAGGAGCCTTTTTTTCTAACAAATGGAAAACGCTATTTAAAACACAGGACAGGTACAATAAACCTGCCAAACTGCAATAGGAAAAAAATGCACATTTTCTACCTACTTCCCATCTCTTCTTTCCCCTAAAAAAAAAAAGTGCAGTTTCCTTGCATGAGTGCAGAGTAATTTGACTTCTATCCTGGCAGACAACCAACCAATCCCAATCCTATCTGATTGCTAACAGAGGCTAAAAACTATGCTACAAAAATAAAATCTGAGTGCCTGTGCACATTTATAGCAGGAATGAGACTGTTGCATCAATAGCAAGATTTAGCACTGCTGGACTGGTAGAGGTGTTGCTGAATTGTACTAATCATTCCAAGGCATTTTTCATTCTAGTCTGGTTATCCAAAACCCAGAATCCCAATGAAAAGATTTAAAGATTACGGCATAGTACTATTGTGTTCACTTTGTGGTGGACATACCAAAAGAGATGTGTTAAGTGAGCTGATGGGTCTAAAAAATACCTAAATGAACTAGGATAGGAATCAGAGCATAGGATGCTTTCAGCGCCTGAGCTGAATCTGTCGAACTGCACAGTGTCATTTTTATTATTTCAACACGTGGTCTCAGAAACATTTGGGATACGCTTTCTTATCACAAGGAAAAGACTGCAATTCATACAAAAATTTCTTTTACTTAATACCTCATTCCCAGGTAATATGTAGTGTATAAAAGTTACAAAGTCCGTATGGTGAAACATGTTATGAAATAACGATGTCCATATATAAGACACGTGATGCTATTCCTACAGCTTTCTCATTTGAATTTCTTGGTGGAACAATGTAAGAAAAGTATAGATTGTGGTTAGCTGTACTTGTATGTCCATAAATGAAATGCACTAATAAACAACTTCCAAGAGTGCTCAAGCAGGGAGACGTACAGCCAGTTGTCCAGGACCATGTCCAGGCAGCTTTGGAAGGTTGTAGGCTCCACAACTTCTGTGCGTAGCCTGTGCCAGAGTTCAGTCATGCTCACAGTGAAAAAGTGTTGCCTGATGTTCAGAGGGAAGCTCCTGTGTTTCAGTTTGTGCCCATTGCTTCTTGTCCGGCCACTAGGCTCCACTGAACAGAGCCTGGCTCTGTCCTCTTCACACCCTCCCTTCAGGTATTTATGGACATGGGTAAGATCCCCCTCCCAAGCCTTTTCTAGGCTGAGCAATCCCAGCTCTCTCAGCTCTTCCACATGAGAGAGATGCTCCACTCTATCATCTTTGTGGTCCTTCATTGGACTCTCTCCAGTATGCTCGTGTCTCTCCTGTACTGAGGAGACCAGAACTGGACCAGCACTCCAGGTTTGGCCTCACCATGGGAGGGGAAGGATCACCTCCCGCTGCCTGCTGGCACCACTTAATGCAGCCCAGGATGCTGCTGTTCTTTGCTGCAAGGGCACATGCTGCTTCATGATGAGCTTTTTATCCATCAGGAAACTGGATCTTTTTCTGCAGGTCTATGTTCCAGTCAGTTGGTCTGGAGCATGTAATTGTTCATGAGATTATTCCTCCACCTGTGCACGACTCTGCATTTCCCTTGGCTCAAATTTGTGAGGTTCCTATTTGCCCATTTCTCAATTTTAAAGAACACAAGAGTGACACATAAATCAAACATACCAAAACAAAGAAATTGCTGTGTTGCAAGCAGGCTTCTTGAATTCTAGAGCAGAGGTGTCCCAGAAAGTGAGCAGGTGGATGTTCAGAATCCGTGCTGATTTCCTCTTAGCCTAGCTAGGCAATTAGAACAAGAGGCAGAACCCCTCAGGATAGTAGTCTCTGCAGCCTCCAGTGGTATCGTGGGCATCATCATTCACAACAGGCTTTTTTTTTTTTTTTTTTTTTAATAGAAGTATTCACCTGTTTTTCCAACTTAGTGTGCCACCTTCAGCATTAGAAACAAATGAAAATGTTCTTTTGAAAAAAATGGGATTTTCAAGCAGTAGCTCAGAAGCTCACTGATTACTTAGCCACTGTGTAGGGAAAATGCTAGGTAATGGCCTGAATCTGTGATTGTGCACCTGATGAAGGGCTGTGGCTGGCCCGGGGAGCACAGGCAAACTGTTGGCACCTCTGCTCCCCTGTGACCAGAAGGGGTGGACCCAGGGTGGGGCTGCCCTGGGCTCTTTTGAGGGCCAGCCATGGAGAGGAGCTCATTTTTCTCAGAGATCAGCTATGCTTGGGAGGAGCACCATCTTGGTGGGAGATTGCCACTCACTGGTTGTGTAAGTCAAAACTTTTGTGAAATTTTGGTTTATGTCTGTTGTTAAACCTTTAGATGCTTTCCTAGGGATTGCAAAGAATCTGTCTGAAGCAATTTTGCTGCTTCATCTGCAAAACATACTGATATCTTTATTTCAGAGAATAGGAAACGTAAAAGAACTATGGTACTCTTACACAGCAGCCTGCTTCTCAATCCAGGCATTCTAAAAATAGTAATTATTTTTCCTTCAGATTGTGGAACAAGGCCTATCACCTGGGAAAAATAAAGGGGAGTATACCTCCAGATTGTAGTGAAACAAGGGCTGGCTGTTGTACAGTTTCCATCTCGTTTCATCTCGTATACTTACACCAGGATTCAGTGGGACTTGAGGCAGGAAGGGTATTGTCCACCTTCTTCAGCATCATGTGCTGGCTTCTGCTATTTCCCTTGCCTTCCCCTTCCCACCTCACTTCTTGTCCTTGTGGGTGCTGCCACCTGTTCCCTCTTATACTGCTGCTTGTCAGGTCTGCCAGGGCCAGGCCTATGGTGGAGGTGGCACTATGGGCCTTGCAAGCTCCATGGCTGGTCCCTGCTGTTGTACCCCTGTTACTACGCTGTCCTGTTCTTGGGGGTATTCTGGACCCCTGTGCCCTGACCAGTTGTGCTGGTGGCTGTAGTCATCTCAGTACCTGTCACTGGAGTGAACAGCCAGCAGTGACATCTGCTGTCAAAGCCTGTGGCTGGGGTTATCACTGAAGCCATCTTGCTCTTGTGAGACAGAATCCAGTCCAAACCAACCCAGGTGTGCTTGCCCCTAAGTTTTCTTGGGAAAAGCTGTGAGTGGAGATGAATATGCTGTACATCCTTTCATGGACTAGAAATAGTATAAATGCCTGATAAGCACAGCTGGGGGAACTAGAGGTTGACAGACATTCTTATCCTCTGCCACCCCTGTGCCCCGCTCATTTCTCAGGTCCTCCTGCACATCCAGCTAGCTCACCTCCATTAACACTTACTGCTGGAACTGGTGCTTCTTTCCAATAGATCTCTCTACCATTATGCTCAACTTTTCAGGTCCCAGGAAGGCTCTTGCAACGCTCAGGAGCAGTGCTTGGCTGCTGAAATAGGCACTGGAGGACATCATGTAAAACTAAGGCCTGGAATCAGTGTTCCTTCTACACCAGTTACAGGGAAAGAGCTGTTCTCAGGTTATATGTAACCACTAATTACAGGCTTCAAGATACTTCTAAGAGAAGGAAAATATCTGACCAGTAAAGATGTACATTGCCAGAGTTTTAGGTTGTTTTCTTAGGTCATGAACAAGCTATTCCAAGTGTTTTGTTTTGGTGAGAGGAGCAAAAGAAATATGCTGGAGCAGAGGAAGACGTAAGGAGTTACTTATTAAAAGAGATTTCCTTGAGTCAGAGAAATCCCTGGAGGAAATCATGTTTCAAAAAAAAAAAAAAAAAAAGGGCGAAACAACACAGCAGTCTCAGAAAGAACATAAAAGATTCTCAGAAGCACACATATGCTGATTTTATATCCATCACACCACATCAAATATTAACAGTTTTCTGCATGTATCTCTAAGAAATCTTTTTCAATGCCTCAGTGTAAATGAGGGAAGGTACAAATGGAGAAAAGCTGATGGTTTCAGAACACTGCCTGTTGTAGTGAACCTCTAGTGCTACTCCTGTCCTTCATCCTATAACCCATGAAAGAAAAAGGAATGTACGCTGCCTTTTAATGCAGCGGAGGCCTCTTGCAAGTCAGCTTGTTTAATCTCCCTTCTCAATATTCCGCATCTGTGGAATACGCTTCTCTAGCAATCTCATTTTAATAACATATTCTAATCCATTAAACTCACTCTGGTAAGCTTTCAGTGAACCATGACATTTCTAAATCAAAGGCCTTAAACCAGACTGCAGAGCTAAAATTCTCTTTCATTTCCCTTCACTTTATTTACAGAAGATTCATGTGTTCAAATATACCAAATCATCTTGACAGAATAATTATGATGTCTTGTGTCATATTTTTGGAAACAATGTCAAATAATGAAGAACGTGCAGAAAACTAAGAAACAGAAAAAAAAAATCAAAAAGTCTCAAACTTAACCAAACAGTGATGGATGAAAGGCAACCAACCTGTAATGAGTATGTCATAGAATCACAGAATCATAGAATGGTTCAGGTTGGAAGGGACCTTAGAGATCATCTTGTTCCAACCCCCCTGCCATGGGCAAGGACACCAAAACTTTCTATTTCCTCTCCAGCTTTACCTGACAGTTGATACCAAGGGAAGTCCTTTTTTAGTCCAATGATTTAAAGTCCTTAGCATGACCACCTCCCCCATGCCAAATGCTGTCCAGCTGGGTGCAGGACAAGTGCTATCAGTGCCAAGGTATCATGATATAAAACCTTCCTTTTCCTGACTAGCTCTGGGATCTAACATACATTGATTGTTACATGCAATAGTAACATTAGTACTTTTCACCATATATAATTCTAGGCTATCTGCAAAATAATTTGGACTATCTTTTTATTAGTTAGTCTGAAATTGTGTTGTAAGAAATAAGTGTATTTCTGTAAGGTAATTTTGCAACCCAAAAAAAACAAACTAAAAAAGCTGGGCTTACGGAAAATCAGTACTCTTACATTTCTTCTGCTAAAGTTTGATATTGAAAGTTTGGTATTAAAGTTTGACCCGTTTGATATTTTACCAAATCTTCTGAGCACTGTTTATTTCCCATCTATTCCGAGATGGCCCTTCCTTCCTCCAGCCCCGAACCCTCCCCCTTTTCCAAAATGTCACTTGTCTTTCCTTCTGGGACAGCGTGACAAATAGGTGCAGTGATAAAGGATTATCACTGCTGCTCGGGCTCACCCAGGCTGCTCAGGAAAGAGTGCAGGAAGGACACAACCCCTTGCTGTAGCAAATCATCTTCTGGCCATTTTTCTTGCCCTATGAAATTGGGCTTTATGGCTCACATTAATGAACACATATCGTTTCCCCCGCTCTGGGATTTTAGAGGGATCTTTTGGAGCCACCGATCTGTGACCCTGGAAAGAAGCAGACCCCTTGGTTTCTGGAGGAGCAGCACCTTGAGCTCTCTGTCCTGCTGGAAGCAGTAGGGACAGCACTAGGTATTTCATCTCTTGGACCATGGAAATGGGCAGCTTCTGCCTTGGCAGCCAGACTGCATTACTTCACTGAGTGTGCTTGACTGATTGCACTCTCATCCTTCTGTCATCAGCACAGTGCTAAGTAGGAAGGATGCTGACATGCCTCTCCCCTCTCAGCAAAGCAATTTAATAGGGCTTTTCTCAGTGCTCAAGATTTCATATTTTCAACAGACCTAGGCAGATATTACAACAGGTATTATGCATATTGAGATCTACGTACTTTCAAACTTCTTTTCAAACCCCTAGCCTGGGCACTTAACAGGCACCGATTACCATCTGATAATTTCAAAATAATAATATGACTCTGGAGGGCTCTAAAATCAATTTTACATCTCCTGTGTTAATACATTAATTATACTAATATTAATAAATCAATGTGTTTAAATTACTAAATCTGGGTTTATATTATTAAAACCAGAGGGTAAAAAAGCGACACAAACAGGAGAACAAAAGGCTTATCCTGGCAGAGTAAAATCACGTGAACCAAAGGATTTGTGGTATTTCAGACGGCTTGAGTAAGTTTCACGATTCAGTCTTTCCAACCGCCTGTTCGTGACAGATTCAAATGTGTTTGCATGCTGAGATTTTAAGATAGCATGTGGATAGCAGGTCATGTGTGCATGTAGAGTGTTTGGAGGAGCTGAACTTGGTAAATTAGCAGATGCTTGGAAGCTTAGCAAGACAATATGTTAAGTTAAATGGTAAAAACCATAGTATGTGTATATGCGTATAATTTGACAATACATTAGGTTTTGCTATTCTCTAAGAATGATACCTTTAATCTCTTGCTGCATCTGAGCATTTATTTGACAAACATAACCACAATTTTTTTCATCAATATTACAAAAATTGTGCCTAAAGTAAAAATATTGTTCTCATGGGACAAAACTTCAGATAATATATGCAGAAGTTACAGTAGCATCCAGGAGTTCATATTTTGTAGCTGTTTTCATTAGGGAAAACCTTTATTAACATTTAGCATTTTTTTAATCAGCAAAGCGCTTTCAAAACATTTGCTAATTAAAACCTTTATATCTTTTAGACAGTGAAAGTGCCTTTTCTAGCCTGCACATGCAATATAACTTATTTTATTAGTGGTTTAGTAATAAAGTCAGATAAACCTTTGATTTAATAATTAGCATTTATAGAGTGCTTTTTGCCTTCAAAGCACTTTGCAAACATTAACTAATTAATTCTTGCAACTCCCCTGTAATTTGGGGAAGCAAGCATATTCTTACACTTTTGCATGTGGTTTAGGGAAAAAAGTATTATCTCAGGCATTTTATGAAACAGAATTAAGACGTAAGTTATTCACTTAAGTCCTCAAGACAGAAATGTTGTCAGAGCAGGAACTCAAACTCGTTCATTCTCCTCATCTTTGTCCACGCTCTGGCTGCTTTGCTCTTTCAATGGTTTTCTCTGGAGAAGTGCAGCCAGGTCAGCCAAAGCAAGGCACAGATACTAAGCAGGTCTTTCCACCTTCCCTCTACCTGGTGTCCCAGGCACTCCCTTGTGGTATGAGCATACTTGAGGAACACGCTTGGGGTGTGCTTGCATGGCAATTCATGCAGCAGGTTTGCCCTTGGATGCTGGCCACATGCCTATGGTCACTGGACAAGGTGGGTGTCGCACCAAAGGGTTTCAGTGGGGCCAGCAAGCTGCTGGCCCAGCAGGCTTCCATTAATGAACTCTGCTCACTCTTATCCCCTGGATGTTCACTCTTCCAGGCCACTGCCACAGTATGAAAACATTGTCAGTATTCTGTAGACAACTTCCTTTCTTTCTGTCTCCAGTTTGGGTATGGCTTGCTACAAGCATGTATCACTGTAAAAGAAGAGTATTGGTAGTCTGTTTTTTATTCCTAACTTATTTACTGATTCAGTACCTACCATAATACAGGTTTTCTGCCTACCCCAACCCATCTAGCTAGGATGCTATGTTGCATGTTAGTCACGCAACAGATAAGTACTTCTGCATATGCCATAGATGGAATGAGAAGAGTACGAGCTGCAAGAAGGCTGCACCATAGACCATGGTATCAGAGGTCTTTGAAGAGTCATTTGTGGTGATTCAACTCAGCAAAGCAAGTAAGCTGTCTTGATTTATATGCTTTAGGATTTTCTTACGAAATTAAGGTCCGTTCTTAAAACATGTAAAGGCCATTAACAAGGTTTCAGAATGAATGGCTTGTTTTCAATTAATTTAAGAATTTCATGAGGTACAAATGTCCAATTACTTATCATTATTTATTTTTGCTGGCTGTCGGGGATTAATATTATTATGTAAGTTTTTGTGTGTTTTTGTAAGTGCGCTTTTGAGTGATGAAGTAGTAAGCCAGAAATGGATTGTATCACTACTGTGTATCAGCCAACGTTTAAAAAACTTCAAGAGACTTCAGGAGATTTTTAATAGCTCAAGTGAGCCAAGTTTTTGTATGTCATGGTGTCTTCTTCAGGCAAGAGACACAGAGTGAAACAATGAGAGATATCTGGCTGCTTGCTAATGTACATTTCATCATTGTGTTCAGATAAACTCTACAATTAAATAATGCAGGAGGTTTGCATAGATTAGAGAATTAGGGACTAAGCATTCCTTGGTGCTCAGCTATTTGTTAAGTGTCAAAGAGCAACTTTTGTGATTCTGTTTCTGTAAGCTGAGTCTGTCAAGTAGAGACTACTAGAAAACAGAAGAGTGCTGCATTTTGTATGTGGTGTGCCAAGCACTATTTCTCTGTGGAGCTGAACAGATTTTTTTTTAATTTGTTATTTTATTGTATTTATAATTAGCCGTCTGGAAAAAAAAAGTTCTCTTTTAGCATCTGCAGTGATGCATTGATTCTTTCATTACAGCAAATACACATGACCCCCGGTGTTCAACTGTAAACAATAATAGTTACTGGCTTCATTAGGAAGCTAGCAGATGGCTTATAAGTTCTCATGGTAGCTTTTATCCATTTGAGGCTTGCAGTGTGCAAACGTTTGTCTTTTAAACAGGATAAAACAATGTAAAAGGGACTCTGTGCTTTGTTTTTATTAGTAGCAATTCATTTGGATTGTAGATTTGCATCAGAATATCTGAGTGCACTGTCAATTTTTCCTGGCTGCAGGTGAAGTACTTGCTGGGCCGTGCCTCTGCCTCTATGGCATTTTCTGTACCAAAAGAGATGAGGTCAAATATAACTTCTGGAGTTCTGACAGAGCTGTATTTTTCTCAGGACTCGTGTTCTAAACCCCTTCCGTTCCCTTTTTTTTCCCAGAATCAAGTGGTGCCCCCTTTCAGCAGAAGGGCAGCACTGCCTCTAGTTTACCCTGTGTGGAACAGGAATCTGACCATTGAAACCATTAGTGCCATTTTATCATTCCAAAACTTTACTTACACAGCCAAACTTTAGCATATAGTTTTGGAATATTCGATGGAATACAGCTCATTTTCTGTCATCACCAATTTGGTGTCCAGAGTCTGATGAACTTCGGGATGCTTTCCTGATAGGCTGCGTGCAGTTGCAGTTACCGTCAACCTAAACTTTGGTTATGGAACTGTGCAGAGCTATCTAAAGACCAGTTCATCCTCAATAACATTGAGTACATTAACTCCTTTAAAGCAGAATGATTGTATTTTAGCATGTGAGGCTTTCTTTGGCTTTTCTAATACTTTTAATACAGGCTCTCATAATTTTTGTGAATTTGATTATGTCGGTAGCTGGAATCAAGCTACCCTATTGAGAAGTAGAAGCAGGAAGACATACATTAAGGGCCAGCAAGTCCTAAATACCTTTGGTTCTCTGTGAAAGCATAGATACATGGTAGTGCAGACTCTCTCAAAGTGTTGCACCGTTGAGTTTCAAGTGGATCTTGGAGGAACAGATAAATAGTTCACCCTTGGTGTTCTTTCAGCAGTGGCTACTTGTGGTTTGCTCGCACTAATGCGTAAGCATTTGACTGGTTGATTTTCTGCAATACAAATGCCTCCGTTTAGATAGAAATCAGCCACTTGTTGCAGAAATGATCACCAAAATTTAGGAACTTTTCCTTCAGTACAGGAAAAGTCTTATTTTCAGGGCTTAAATGAACCTGATTGCATAGTCCTCGTGTTTCCTTGTTGTGCAGTAAAGAATCTAACTATGAGCATCAAGTTAGGGGACTTTTTCAACTGAACAGTGATCTCATGAATCTTCAGAGTTTTATATTGTATTTTTATATTCTATATTCAGTTTAAAAGTTTTAAAAAACTTTTGTTTTGAGAGATGACTGTATCTCCTGGAAAAAATGTTGGAATTTTGGCTTCAGAGCATGTATTTCTCACTTCTTATCCTCATCTGTTTTTATTAAAAATAATATTTGCATAAAAATTTTCTTTCTTCTGAGCACATCTGCTCTTGCTTCTACCTTACCTGAAGATCTAACCCTTTGCGAGTGACATCTTCAATGAAGAAAAAGCAGCAGGAGTAGATGAGCTTTCAAGAAATAAAGATCCTATTTTCATGCAAATATACAAGTAATTAAAGATGATGGGAGGAAAAGAAAAAAGCAACTCAATATGCAATACCTTCAGATTTTAATTTGGAGTATAATAGTTTTAAACTTTCCCATAAGAACTCCTGGACTCTTTAAGTGGTTTAGTTTTGAGAACAGTGATAATTGTCATTCAGATTAATGGGCTGTTTTTTCTTATGAAAAGACACCTTTTAAACAAGTTTGAGGGTAATGGTAAGAAGTTTTAAATGTTTTTTTCCCTATGGTTTGAAATAAAGTTAATTAATTTCCGAAGTAAACCAAACTTCCATGCTAATCTATGGGTGAAGTATAGCAGAGCGAAAAAAAACAGTCTAAGAGCTGCTTCAGGCTCCACATGACTTCCATTACAGGAAGCATGCCAGCTGTATCTTCAGCATTTACTGTTTCCCCATTAACTATCTCACCTTTCCTGAAGAAAGTATTTTATCAAAAAAAAAAAAAGACTATAAAGTTTTAACATTCATTATTAATCACATAAAGGCTTATAAAATCAGGAAGGGAAAAATATTTTGTGGTAGTAATGCAATCTACAGTTCTGTCCTTTTAAAACTGCTGCAGAAACGGAGAAATTTAACTTCTATCTGTTTAACTTATACCTATTCTTTTCTGTTCTAAATTCTGCCTACAGTGAAACAGAATCTGAAGTGTTGAATATTCTTGATTCTCGTGATAGACCAAAAGAGTTAGAAGCACACAAATCAGAATAAAATGAAAACATTGCCTAAGCAACAGACCCAGTTCTGTTCAACTTTACTCTGAACCTGTAAGGTTGTGGAGCAGGTGTGCATAAACAAATTCTGACATTTTATTCTCTGCTATTTAAATTCATTACTCTGTATATGTAGAAGTAGTTACAACTCCCATGATAGGTGCACCTTTAATGGTTAGAAGTAAGTTTATTTCTGATGAGTTTGGAAAGGCTGGGCATTACATATAGCTTTCCATTGTTCCTATACATATAGGTTTTACATCTCACAGAATGAAGAAAAAGTGAAGTATTGATGATTTATTGATTACAGTTTTCATTTAGATGAGAAGATGCAGGAACTGGTAAATAATGTAAATATTTTAAAATCCTGTCAGTGCTAATCTAAAGGGAATATTGTGATTTGCAATAATACTTGGAAAAATTCCTTCAGTAATGCCAGCAACTAGAATTTCTTGTACAACGGGCTAAGGTTTGGATTTTGTAGGGATTTGGTAATGCCCCATATGCATCAGCTAATTCTTTCTTCCTTTGCATTTGTTGTTTTTGTTTATTTTTTCCTAACGGAGGCTGGTGGGCTACAAGGGATAGTGAGGCAGCTCTATGGAAAACCATTAGTGTAAATGCTATGAGTAGGACCTACCACTGTGTTTCAGTGCTTCCAGTTCCAGAGGAATTAAGAAAGAGAGGAGGCTAACAGAGGTTGGGTGTAGCCAGGTGGAGATGGTATTCTGTTCTCTAATAAATGTATTTCTAGATGAGATGTACTCAAATATTTGAGCCTCACTTTTATGCAAACTGTTGGAATTTCACTGTAGATCTGTTTAGCTGATGCTTTAGGCAGCTGCACCAAGTGTTTGAATTTCTTATGATAATGAACAGTTAAGGCTAACTGAAGCACCTATATTTTTAATTGATTTAGCAGTTGATTATCTCTCAAGATTTATGTATCCCATGTGCTCAGAAAACAATGTTGTCAGCTGACGCCTGAAGTTATATTATTTTTGTTACAAATATCATGGATGAAACATCATTTTTGTCAATTGTGATTTTTTAGAGGATGACACAGATTGTTCATAAAAATAGAGAATATAAAAATGTAAAGGTCACCATACAGGTCATAGCTGATGACCATCTAGCTATAAATAAGCTACCAGTAAGTACATTCGATATTTTAATTCTTTCCCATGGAGTAACACAAAGCAAGCAAACTTGCAATATGTCTTTTTTCTATAGTACAGTAGTAAGATTGCTTCCATTTCTGCTTCTACCCTCATTTCATTTTCATAGCTTCATTCACTACATACCTATTAAAAACATTATTATATTTCTTCCAACATAGTGGAAAGACTTATAAAGAAAATTCTGGATGTCTTGAAAGCTTTGTAAAAGAAACAATTAAATGGAAGATTGTCCAGAAGAGGATCCCAAGAAACTATTCTTGTGTGCATTGGGCCTATTTCTATTCATTATTGTACTCACAAAGAGCAGGAATAATACCACTGATGCCAGTGGTGCTAACAGCAGATTACTCTATTTTGCATATTTTACCAAAAAAAGGTCATTAGTATTGCAAAACTGAGCATTCAGAAGTTAAAAACTGACAATATTATGAAAAGAGGCATTAGAATATTGCTCTAAGGAGGGAGAGGGAGAGTAATTTGCATCTTAATATGTGGATACAAAATCTGGAAGTCTACCAAAGGTGGATTTCTGAATGTCTTTGAGGAAAAATTCTTTATGAAAATATTAGATATTCAAGTATAGATGTAAGATTCATCAGAGTGTTTGACAGTACTTTTATATTACAGTCACCCAGTAAGATGCTGAAAATATCTGAGATACGTTAAGAATTAAGCAAGAGCAGCCATAGGCTGGTTCAAGAGAATGATAAAAGAAAACAATGGATACTCTCCATACTGACTGCTGCTCAGAAAGATTTTATAACATAGAAAATCTACAAAGAAGAACACAGAGCAGGCCAACATAGCAGAGATTAGTTCATCCCCTTGCTGTGAGAAGGACTCAGATGGGGCAGGGAGAAGGTTCACTTTGTTCTCAATACCCTGATCCCCAGCACGAAAACCTGTGAGAAAGGATCTCCCACAATCATTGCTTTCAGTCCTATTTTCTCCATATGCATCTGACATCAGTAGGAAGGCAACTGGGTTGATCTAGAGGAAAAAAAAACCTGTTCTGTTCTCTTCTGTTTTAGTCTATACTTTATGCTGCACTTAATATTTCAATCTCTTCCAAAAATGAGGTAAATGTGATGACTGTCATCATTTAACCTCCCCATTTAACCTCTGTGCTCTGCCCTAGGAATACAGCCATCTTTTGGTCTTGCTTTGTTGAGAAGGTGACTGTTTCATGGTTTAGCTGGTCTTGCACGTGAAATAGAAGGTGGTGACCCTATGTGATAGCCCTTTCACTCTGCAAGAATTGATCATATTTTCTTCTTCCTCCTACGCTCATCCCCTCCAGAATTTTGTTTGTTATACAGATGTGTTATCCTGATAGAGTATGACAAAGAAGCAACTCAGTCAAATGAAACCTTATATTCTCCATTCTCTAATTTTGCAGTTTGCGTCAGATCTGAGATCAAGTCAAGCTGATCTATGAAAAAGCATTATGGGGAGTGGAGAATGAGTTCTGTGTCCAGAACTGATTCTGATACTCAAAAGATGAGTAACAGGTTAGAGCTTCTGGACAGCCGCAGGTTTCACACTGCTTCGCTTTAACAGGTAAAAAAGGAAAGTTAGCTACTGCAACTCAACAATGACAATTGCTAGAGAGCAAGTATTTGTCCTGGATAGGATGCAAGAATGTCAGTGGGAATCCACAAACAGTCCTCAATTATAGACTGAATTGGCCACTTACAGTTTTGTATTTCCAGTCAGAGTAGACTTTCTGCCTCTGTAAGTTCTTCAAGTAGTATCAATTACTACTTTGCATCAGCTTCAGCCAAAGTTTGTTTGTGAGTTGCTGTTGACAAAAGAATAAGCCATCTTGATACTAATGAGTATGGTCAGATGCAGTGAAGTGCAGCTTGCATTTGTTGTCTTAATATTGTCCAACTGGTTCTCCTAAAGGCTGCATTTGGAAAGTGAAAAGCAGTTAAGTATGTAAATCAAGGATTTGGTAGCAGAACTGCTTCTTATCACACTCTTCTTGAGTTTGCGCATTCTGGGTGGACTCAAACCTAAATGCTCAAATACAAGGATAAATAAAGCAATGATAAGTTTAGCATATACTGTGTTACTTAGAGTATAGCAGTGAAGAACATCACTTAATGCTCTAATGCACACACTCCTGAAATATACACACACTTAGAAATATGGTGTGCTAAATCCCTCTTTGTTCCCAGAAGTATCACAGCCGTCTTCCAACAAGTACTGTCCTCTACTTGTATACCTCCTAATTTACTGAGAACAACAGGAAGATGAGAAAATTTCATTTTGCTATTCTGTCAGTCACTAACGTGTCTGCTGGCTTAGTTATCAGTTCATTGCACAAAGACAGCCAAACAAGTAAACTTGAGCTGTTAATCTTCGTCTTCCTGGGACAGATTCAAATTAATATTCTGGTTTTCAGTTCCTTTCACATTCATTTGTACTGTGAGTCTGGATTTAGCGTTCTTCATGTTCTGCATAGAATTTTTGTCCTTTCTAGCTGCTGCCTGATATTGAACAGATAGTTGTATTTATGCAGCATTTCATGTTCCTACCAAACCATTTGAACACAATATATAATGTGTCTAATTACCTGGTGTTTTAAACTTTGTCTCTAACATTGCCAGGTCTTTGACATGTTCAATACAGTCCATAATTTAGGGCATAACCTCTCTTATTTTTAACTTCCTTATTTTTACTTTTATACATTTTACATTTATCACGTCTAAGACATAAATGTATCCATTTCTTCCCATTCAGTTTGAACTGTATTTTCCTCCTTTCTGTTCATGACCAGCTGATCCTTGCATTCCTGACACATCAAATTGCACACCTTGAAGCTCTGTCAGTTTCTCAGTTTATTAATATGACTAAGTTGAGGACCTAATGGTAAGCTCTGTGGTGCTGCAATTGTCATCTTCCTTTTACATTTATGATCATTCCCTGACTTAGCATGCCAGTTTGTTGTCCTGTTGAGTATTATTTCCTTACCTTCTTATCCTATCAATTAATAATGTATTTTGGTACTATACATATTAAAAGCTTCCTTGGAATCCAAGTGAATAATACATACTACTTTACCCTGGCCTATTTTTAATCATCATTTCTTCAAAGATATTAAGTTGGTTATGCATTATTTTCATTTTCAAAGAATCATAGAATGGTTTGGGTTGGAAGGGACCTCGAAGTTCATGTAGTTCCAGTGCCCCTGCCATGGGCAGGGACGTCTTCCACTAGATGAGGTTTTTGTAATCATTACACTGAAATATTAAAACTTCTATTTACGTGGAGAGTCTGGGCAGTTTACCGAAGTAGAAATATTTCTCTTGCATTTTTAGATACCTATCATAATCCCACAAGCATTATTTAATGACTTCTGAGAGAGATTACATAAAGCAATGTATTTGGTGTGATACTGAATGCAAAAAATACAATTTCATAAAACAGAAGGGAACTACAGCCTAATAGAGAACAAAGCAGATTCCATCAATACATACTTTAAAATGTCAAGAAATATATTTTACACACAAAAAACTGCCAATGAAGTTTTTACATCAGTTACAGTTCCATAAAGTACCCTGGGGTGCGATTCGGTAGCAATGTGAAGACGACAAAGGCAATACAAGTCTGCAAAAATGTCACAAACACATTAAATCCAAAAAGCACCCATTAAATTTGATGGAGGAAGAATTACTGTTCCAAATTATTGGGCTGTTATATATTTAGAACTGGAATTCCTTTAAAATTCTTTGCCATCAAAAGCCTAGTGAATTTAATAGGGATTCATGGTGAAAAGAAGTCTGATTGGAAACATTGGCCATATGCTGCTCTTTTGATTTCACTGAAAGTTCTGTGAGCATGTTAAGGGCAATACAGACTTTTCATAATAACACTTCTTCCTTATGTACTGCATACGTCATTTTTTGTGCTTCATTAATCGATATGAAGTTTAAATAACAACAACAAAGAAAAAGAGTAGTGGGAGCATCTTCCCTTTTTACAGAATTACAGAATTGTAGGGGTTGGAAGGGACCTCTAGAGATGATTGTGTCCAACTCCCCTGCCAAAGCAAGTAAGTCTGACTGCATGAAGTCAGAGCAAGGCCAGTGCTTGTGGCTCTCCTTACAGAGAGGGCATAACTGTGTTCCATGTGCAAAGCGCAGTCCCATAAACTTGACCACTATGGCCAACTTCACAAATTGGTGGTTAGACTCTACCTCAGAGGACAGGTTCTCTAGCCGTTTATGTGCCATAATGTGTTTACCACATTGGCTGATATGTCCTACCATTGTTTCTTGGGATTTTCTGGCCCTGGAATAACAACGGTAATTGCTCTCATGAACCATTCAAGCCTAGACCTTCCTGAACAACACTAGGCATAGTTGTAACTGCAGGGCTAAATAGTGAAGGGACAGAGCTGAAATCTCCCTCTATGTAATCTTGGACCAGTGGACATCTTTTTTGGCATAATCTCTTTCAGTCCCTTCAAAGATGAGACATAGTTTATTCTAGGGACTTCACCAGTCTCTGGGTCTTAAGCTATTCTCCACAACAAACCTTTGTCCCTCTGACCATTAATTCTATGTTATTACCAGCACACGGTCATCTCAATATTGATTCCCATTTCCAAGTCATTTATGAATATGCTGAAGAATATGTCTCAGACAGACCACTGTGAATCTTCACTTGTAATGCCCTTGCTATGAAAATTCACCATTTACCCCAATGCTTTCTTTTTTTTGATCTTTTAGCCAACTATTTATCCTTGCAAGAAGCTTCCATTTGATGCCCTCCCTGTTTAGTTAGGTCCAGGATCTCTCAGCCTAATGTTGGCCCAGCAAAGCTTCTTACGGTGCCCCCTCCACTCTCATGGAGTCCCGCCACCCTGTCAGCACTTTTTTTTTTAAACAAACTTTAATCATAGCCTAGCTAGAGCTCAAGTTCAAATACACCAAAGAGAATAAAGCAAATATTGTCATGGAATTTACCTGCAATAAGTCCTTTCTGCTTTCTGGATGTTTTCTTCCCCGTTGAATCAAGGAAGCACGCTCTTTTCAACTACTTTTTTCTGAACTTTGTTAAAGGCTAACACTAAGCTTAAACTGAAGCCTCGTAGCACACTTAAGGCCCATCAAGTAGTGTTCTCTCTGATAAACCCCTGGACACCTGCCCTGTGCTTTCTTGCAGTCCCTTTTCTACCATCAGTCTCATCACCCCCTGTAAGCATTCTAGTTTAGCAAACCTTAACCCCAGCCCTTAGGGCTAGCCCTATCTTCAGGCTGGATTCATGTTATATTAAATCCTGTTATGGGCAGAAGGGATCGTGCCTTAAAGGAGGTAAGAATGAACTGTCAGTCCCATTAATGTTTTAACAATCTAATGTTACAAATCATCCCATTAACATAGAAAGAAAACATTAACAATACAGTTAAAGTCACTGTATATAAACTAGTTTCTATCTACTCACTTCTGGAGCTGTGCTCACCTTATGTATGTCCCATGGGGTCCTAAGGTCAACAACTCCTATCTTCCTTAAAAAGACTGCATCAAAAGTGGGGATGTTAGGAGTCACTGGCCTTCTGTGTCTCTGCTGACAGGAGTTTGATGTTCACAGCAGGGGTTTCTTTCCCCTCTGTTCAGGGGTCTTCTTGTATTTTCTTAATACAGTCTGCAACCTTCTCATTGCTTAAGTCTGAAATTTTCCCCACAGATTCCTACAGCCCCTTTTAAAGCAAAGGGCTATTGTTAGAGTAGCCTTGTTAGGTTTATACAGTATAAAGTATCCACAGCCAAGCTCAATGCAATTAGGCAATACCCACTTGAACACTAGACAGTTGCCATATACTGGAAAAAAAAAAGCCAAAATCAGCTCAGGTCAAGACAAGCCCAGGCAACTCCTGGGACTGTGCATTCTAAGGTCACTGTGTTGTCTCTGTCCTTTTATTGATATTGGTAAAATCATATCTACTGGGTTACATCTCAGTGCACTGAAAAGCTTTTGTCAGAATTGTAAAGTGGTGCTTTTCCTCAGGAGAATTCTAACTCTTCCTAAATCAGATCCGTCCAGGTGTCTCCTAATTCTGTTCCTTACCATTGTTTCTGGTTATTTGCCCAATACACGTGTCAGGCTTACATTGCTACCATTCCCCAAATTTTCTTTGGAACCTTTTTAAAGAATTGATGTCACATCTGCTTCCTTCCAGAAGCAAGGCAATTTAAAGCAGTAGGTTACACCCTGCTGTGAGTAATTCAGCTCTTTCCTTCTTGAGTTCCTTTAGAAATTTGGAGTGAATGCTATACAGTCCTGGGGATTTTCACTTTATCTATTTATTCCATAATCTCTTCTACAGTAATTTCAGTTTCAGTCTGATCTTCTGATGGATCCCCTGCCAAGAAGGGTTCTGGTTTCAGAATCTCCCCAGTTCCTTCCACAGTGAACACCAATGCAGAGAGTTCACTTAGCATCCCTGCAACGACCCTGTCTTCTCTGAGTGCTCTTTTATGCCCTGAAAACCAACTGGTCTTACAGATTCTGGCAAGTCTTCTGCTTCTGATGTGTTTTGTAGAGAAAAGGATTGTTAGTTTTGATTCCTTTGTTAGTTATTCTTCAGGTGCTTTTTGATCTGCCTTGTTATGTTTTCACATTTAACCTGTCAGAGTTTGTAACTCTTTCTTGTTCTGTCACTTGAACAACAACACACTTCAGCATTTTCAAAGATGTATTTTTGCTGCTAACAACCCCACTTACCCTGCTGATTAGTTACGAGTTTCCTTTTGTCCTTTCTGATGTCCTTCTCAAGAGAAAGTATGTATTTCTGATACAAACCCTTACGTAGGTTCCTTGGTGCCTGTGCAGAGCTGTGACTGAGCTGCCCTTAGCTTACTTTGTTACACTCTTTTGAATTAAAATAAAATCGTAGGGAGGAAGCACCCAGGAGTAGGCTCCTTGCTGTTCCTTGACCATGATCTAGTGTAGATGTTGTTGGAGGAGATTGCTGGGAGGGTTCCCTTCCTCAGAGCTATGTCTGTAGGGAACAAAGAAATTAAACAGGGGAGATGTGTGCACATGCTGTTGTAGGACTTTCTGGGCTCTTACTTGCCTTTGCTTTGTCCCCTTACTCCTGTGAATAATTCATCCAGCTGCCTTGTACTTCTCTCTCATACCAACAAATTTTGTTGAACAGCTGTCCTATTTTGCACTTTCGTAGCACACTTACTGCCATTTTGGGACCATGTCAGTGAGGAGTAACTAGGCTTGTCTGGCATCATGTCTAGAATGACAGTGGTAGTCAGGGTGATGCTTTGCACAGTAAGGCTGTAGATAGAAGCATGTGCCTCTGGCTTCCCTGCTAAGGCAGCAGGGAGAACTCTTCACAGCGCCTGTGCAGTAACCCAGCTGTTTCACGAGACTTGGGCACATAGGGTCTGCAGACCCAAAGGCTCAGTACTGAGGCCTCTTTGCAGAAGTCAGTTTTGACAGTTCCAGTGAATGCTAACAGGGTTGTGCAGAGGGAAGACGAAGGGCTCTCCTCTCGTCCATGGAGGGACCGTGCATGCCTCAGGTAACAGCCTCCTGTCAGGCTAGTGAGAAGGCCTGCTCCTCCCAGATGTTTTATACCTTCTAGTACAAGGGAACTGGCCATCTGGTCTAGGAAATCTGTATCATAGCTAAGAAAGTTGAAATATAACACTCAAAAATCAATGGTGTTGAAAAATTATGAACTGTAAAAATAACAATAGACTGTGGTTTGTATTTTCTTTCTAGGCTGGTTCCTTAGACATTTCTTCTAAGGATCTTTGCTACTCATTTGTCTCTGCAACCCAGTTCAGAAATCTTTCAAAGAAGAGCTGAGAAAAAGCTGAGAAGATTTCAGTTGAAAGCTGAAATCCAGAAGTTAGAACTTTTTTCCGTGCCGTGGCACTTTCCAAATGATGGCAATCAGTAGGGAGGTGGAAAGTTTGGGTTCCTCCTATCACTTTAATTTTAAAAAAATAGTCAAATGTGAAAATAAACATGTAGGATTAAGCCATTCTGACATATTCTAAATTTGGGATCAAAGAGATAAACTTGTCACAGTATGCTCCCACAGAAGTTAGGGAGATAAGATTCTTGAGGCTTTGATCAGCTTTGGCTGATCCCAAGCTGTCATTCAGTGGTTTATATCACAGGAATAGTCATGGTTACAGTGTGTTCTTCCTCTAATATGCGTGGATCTCTGCTCTGCAGAAAATGAAAGTTTTGAAGCTCTTTTATAAGATAACAAATCAAGATTAAGTTCTTGCATAGCTTAAACACTGGGTTTTCATTTATTTGCTCTCTAGCAGTGAGGCACCACAATTATGGCTGTTTTCACCTTTATCAGTGCACGTGCTATATCCCATTTCCAGCACATCTGTTTTGAGCTATAGCACATCTTACTTATTTTTGTTCTCTGCATTAGTGTTTGCCAGCAGGTGGTCATGAGTACAACAGAATTTCTGTGCAAGCACTCGGTGCTACTGACAGGGTTTTCTTGGCCCTACTGCTGTTGAATTATCAGGAGAATAGAGTGGAAAAACATTTTTAGAAAGCTGTGTTGGATGCCAAGGGGAAACAGAAGACTACTTCCATGCAGAAACCCTTCTTTACTAGCTACCTGATACACTACAACTAGCTAAATATAAATAGCTGTATTAATACTCCTTACGGCTTCAGGCTTTGAGAGTAAAAGCATTAGCTCTTACGGACCACAGTAGTTCTCATATAATCTGCAGCTCATTTCAGCAGCCATCCTCTTTCATTTGTCAGCTCAGAAAAATTGACAAACTCAATATAATGTCTGTTATTGACTGCAAAAGCTGCTATTTTTCTGGTAATTATCTTAGTTCATGCCACAAGTTTGAATTTAAATGCATAATTCAAATTCTTTTGAAGTTATATGAGTCTTAGCCATTTCATTCCTCTGCATCATGCTTGACAAATTTAGGTCCTATTTAACATTTCTAATTATTTTGTTTTTTTAATTCAAGGAAAATGTCAAGCTGTTCCACTAATACATAATTTTGCAGTAAGAATTTACTTATGGAAACATATCGTCATCTTCACATTGGCAAAAATTATGACACAGCTCCATTCCCCATAAATTATTTCTTCATTTGCCTTGTGATTTGAGGGTCTTTCAGATTCAGTTAGTTCAGAATGTTTTTCTGGAAATGACAGCTCACATTTTCACACAAGCATTTACTGGCTCAAACTCTAAGTAAAACATAAAATACCACAAGACGGGAAATAAAAGTAATCAGAAATGGTAATTATGAAAGCACCACAGAAATAGACCTTTGATAACTAATACTATAATTAGCAACTGAGAGAACAATGGAAATTAATGTTGATAAATTGTCCTTTAAAGTATATGTGGAGTTGCACTTCTTGCTAAAACTGTTTTCTTTTTAAAAATTCTAAATTTGGAAACAGAATGATATGATTAATTCAAGAAACAGCCTTTTTTTTTTTTTTTTTTTTTTAAATTTAATTGTGTAAAAAACAAAAAATTAGCATNNNNGAAAGACAATAGATTTTTTATTTCAAGAAAAGATCTTTTTTTTTTTTTTTTTTTTTTTTTAAATTAAGCTGTGTAAAATCCAGAAATGTAGCCTTTTAAACACTGCAAACAGCAGCCAGTCCATGAGGTGAACTGTATTTGGATAAGAATTAAATTTTAAATGAGCCTTGAATTTGAAATGTAGGCTTATAAAATGCCAAAGTGTTCAACCATTCCTGCAAATATGTGAGGTAGACAGCATGCATGATGGAAAATGATGAGATGGTCAGCTTAGACTAGGATAAAGGACAAGACTTTGTAAAAAACGAAAAAAAAAAAAAAAAACCGCAGGTGTTAGTGTATAGTATATGTTAATACATAATAGAAATAATATGTAATAGTCTATTATAAGCTGGTGATAGCATTAGTTTTTTATTAAAAAAAAAAACACATTTAAGAAGAAGCTAACTCAGCACAATTTTTACTTTGCATCTGAAATTGGCATGTGACTGTAGATGTAAATGCTTGGATATCAATGAGTATTATTCTCCTGACTAATAAAAGGTTAAGCAATGTAAAGGGGAATGGGGTCAGAGTTCCTGACAATTTTTTGCAGCTGATTTCTGCAAATGAGTCACTGAGGAATTTATCCGGGAAGCATAGGAAATGCCACAGACTATACAAATCTAAGACACCAGCATTCTACTGCCTGCCCGCTGAAGTGAACCTAACCACTGTATGGGATCCATTAACGAAATAAAACATCTGTGGGTGTAGTTTCCTCCCATGCTGTAGGCAATTTATGTGTGTTTTATATGTTGAGTCGTGAGAGTTTGTATCCCTCATACATTTTAATACTACCTAACATAACTCTTGCTATTTTTTATTCATATAAAAGCATAGGCTTTTTTTAGTCACATTTAGCTCTTGTCTCTAATATGTCTTTCAGACACAAGTGTACAGGTTAATTATATATCAAGAAGATTTCTTTTATCATTATTATTTGTCAATTTCTCCTCTATCTTGCATTACAAAAAAAGGGTAAATAGACAAATATTTTACTCAGTCATAAATATCATGTCTTTTACACCAGTGTATCATCACATCTTTATTCTCCCCTAACATGGATGCATCTAATTGCCTTTGCTGCCTGCTGCTGTACTGTTTTCCATTCTGTTGTATCCTTTCAAATTCTGATAAGAATACTGAATACAGTATGAAAGCGATGCTGATGGAAACTCCTCATATTACAGTGTTTCAAAATAGCACAAAGAAACAGTTTATTTTTATTCTTAATAATGTCATTCAGAGAATATGACTTTCACCTTACGTCTTGGCCAACAAATCTAGTTCTTGGGATTCTTCTCAGGACTGGGTTAATGTACAACTGTCCACTAGAGAGCAGGCTGAGACCGACAAACCCATTTTGTTCTTGTCATAAACTGACTTTGAACCCAGGTGTCTTAATGTAAATCGTTAGTACATTAAAGCACTGCACCTTCTAGCTTCAGCTGTGAGTATATGTACTGCTATCAAACTTGATGGATATAGCTTGTGAAGCTTAGTGACCTAAGGTGGTGATAATAAAGTATTCTGGAACCTGGATAACATTTTATTCTGTCACTACGGTTTCCTTGCTCTGGTGACATCAACTAATTTGTACTGCTATACAGGGGTTTTCTGTATCCAGCTTTTTAGCCAGAGTTTTGGTTTCCTTACGCCGCTTTTACTCTTTTCTGTCAGACTGAATTTCTTTCAGAAAGAAAATACTGCTCAATATTGATCCCATTGTGCTAGCTAATTTCAGGTTCTTGTCCTGCAGATCATCTGAAGCACTGTTAAAAACCTTGAAGAATTTTCTAATGCAAACCCCTCAAATAAATAACCTACGTAATGTTGCCCAAAGAGAACCCTCTGTTCACTAATCCTTTAAAAACTGTTGAGATCAAATTAACAGGCTTTTTGCATGGAATACACAAACAAGAGTAAATAGTTTTCATAAAGCCCATAAAATTCTTACAACTGTTTGCCCATATTTTTATGTTGTTCATGTAAGACGTTTATTTTCTGTGGAAAGAGGACAGATTTACCAGTGGAGAGATTCAGAGTTCTCGTTGCTACTGTCCCTATAGAGCCCACCGAATCTTTGTAGAATAGGAAGTCTCTTAATTTACTTTCCTGTAAATGAAGAATATCACATTTCAATCCCTTTGTTTCCTTGGTTTTGAGAAAACAGGGTACATCTGTTATTTTAATTTCTTCTTCTCCCTAGGCTGCTGTGAAGGCTGGCCTCAAAAGACAGTTTTTCTTCAGTACTTTGAACCCTACCAATATTCTCGTGTATTCTGAAAAATAACAGTTGAAAATATCTAACTAATGCCTGTCTTCCCTTTCCCTAGTCTGTACCCCATCCACCTGTGAATTCGTTAGTGATTCCTCCTTCAAAGATCCCATCCTGCTCTTTGCTTTCTTTACCTAATCTAATCTAATGTTTTCTACAGCACAAAGCTGCTTTGGCTCCGTGCTAGAATTCCTCATTTACCATACACTGTTGTTGCTGTTTGAGTCAATGCCTTCATCATGTGAATATGTTTTTATTTATAATGGTTTTAAAGGTACAATATATGTATTTTTTCATCTGAATACAACCTGAAAGATAAAAGATCATGTTAGTAGAGGCAGATACCCTCGTTGGGTTGTTATTTCAGCCTGAACAAATCATGTTTGTCTGATATAGGCAACTAAAAGCAGAATCTCATAATGGGAAAGTGCCAGGAAATCTTGAGAAGGAATCACGCTGCCAACTCTGCTTATAAAATAAATTAGGTTTAGTAATGATTATATTTCCCCTTGTATCTATAGAGGGAGCAGAGTTCCTGTTCTTCAGAGCTGGGATGTCAAATGTATTTCCTGACAGCTCCAGCTCACTTTTCATTATTGATAAGTTAAAGCAGTGTGGCTGTTAGCCACACTTCTGTAATTCGTTCAAAGAGTTTAGGAAACAGCCAGAGCTTGAGTAGGAGGAGATGAAAAGAATTCGCATATAATATGATAGTGGCACCTGAGCTCCCTCTGCCTTGCTGCCAAGCTAACACTTGGGCTGTCACAAAATGAAGGCTGCCTGCCTTCTGCTGTGCAGCTCGCTTGCTGCTACGTCCTAGGAATGCAGCAGCTATTACCGAAGATGGGAAATGCTTCTGGTGCTAATGGGTATTTGGGGAAATGAGGATAATGGCAAACGTGGAAGGCAAATAGGTCAAAGTGATCTAATTGTGTTGAAGTGGGGTACATGGTGAAAATAGGGTGATTACAGCAGTTCTTTTTGTTTCTCTTAGTTTAACTTTTCTACCTAAGAAGTCTATATAAGAATCCTGAAATACTTGTCTATGTTTTTTTTTACCCTAATCCACAAGATAGCCGACAGGGAAATTTGTCTCTTATTACAGGATGGATTTAACATGTTTACTTAAAACTGTCCATGCTAAAGGCCATATAAAGATGTAAGAAAATGATTCTGTATAGCAGCACTTACGTGAGGATTTAAGTATTATCACAATGTAGTAATGAAATCTAAAGATACAGCTAAGATAAATGACAGGAAATTATACATGAACATAGGAGAATTCCTTATAGAAAAAAATCTAAAGCTTATCATAAACAAAATAAAAACTGAAAGGAACAAGAAGAAAGGCAGAGGGAAAACCCACTGTGGTAAAAGGAGATAAGCATAAAAGGAATTTGTATCAAGAAGAAAAAAAAATTAAAAGACGATAAAGAGCAAACCATTTGCCCAGATATGAAGGGATACATGTGTTCAAGATTACTTGTATGTAATAGCAGAGTGAAGGCTTCTGTCTTCAGAATGTGTCTGCTGTAGTGAGTACCGGTCAGGTACTGTCCAGTTGGAGTCATTACAAGGTGGTACACTGTGAGAGGCTCTGGCACTTACTCAAATTTTGTGGAAGTAACATGAAAAACCATTGCATCATGACTGGCAAATCATGGTAAAGTGGAAGGTACAGAAGTAGAAAATAATCTTCTTAGATATCAAAAATAGCCTTGAAAAATAAGGGGAAGCTAACAGAAGAAATAGAAAGTTGTTAAGTACGTAGGCAGGTGCTAAGTACAGAAGCAGCATGCCAAGAAAGCAAAATTTTATATTGAAAGCAGAAAATTAATTTCTCACTTCCAAATAGGAAATAACTGTGACTATGACTAGTATGGGTGGGCAAAGAAGGTCATTCATCTTTTGGAAGAAAACATGAGGGTTGCCAGAAGACTTGCAGTCTGAGACTTTATGTTTCAATTTACTTTCCAAAGGATGACTTAGCAAGATTATCTGGGATTTATTCTTGAAAGAGATATGAGAATAGATCACATACAGTATCATCTGTTTTTCTAGCACTTGTCTCTGTCCTGTCAATTGCGCTGGCTTGCATAAAACAGGGAATTTGGCTTGCATGGGCAGGTATGAATGGAACAAGGAATTTATAAAGTAGTGGTCTGGTTAGAGATATAGATAAAAACATTTAAAAAAAAAAAGAGAAAACATCATCAAATAACATATAGAAAGAACAATTCTAGCTGGAGAATATACTGCTATCAAAGTAATGATGAGGTGATGAGGATACCAGGAAGATAGCATTTGTGTGTATTAGAATGGCCACTATGAATAAACCAAGCAAACAGTTAAAATGCCATATTTTAAAAAAATTTTAGATGAGATGAAAAATAGCTATAATGTTAAAAACAGAACAAAAGACTGTTTTATTATATGCTCATTTGTGATCCTACTGAGAATAAATGCAAATAAAAGAGAAGACTGGGCTGCTATCACCAGAGAAGCTGGATTTGGGGATTTGGTAAACTGCAGAAATTTTGAGTTTGCAACACAGAGAATGTGATATTCAAAACAGTGTTAGACTTGGACAGGAACGAAGAAAACTTAGATCAGGCACTTGATCCAACGGTAAGGTAATAGACAAGCCAGCAAATCTACAGATAGAGAACAGGTTTCCATTAGGCCTTAGAAATCACAGCAATACCTTACTATTGGATGGATTCTGTCAGAGATGCTCATCGTGCACAGTTTTATTGACTGCAACAACAGCTTTTTGTCATTTTTTTTAAGTATCTGTAAAGATGTAAGCATTAAACACAAGACTTCCATGTCCTGAATTTTGGCACCTGAGTTTGTAAACAGTGGATTTGCAACAGGCTTTCACCTGTGCCAAAATTAGTGTCATGCCATCCTACTTGCTTTTGACCAACGGCTGGTATCAAGTTGCATTTCTTATAATTTTTAGGCACAAGTAGTCCCAAAATACTATGGAATGCAAAGTTACATGCTGAATTTAAAACTCCTATAGCAATTCTGAAATACTTATGCTCCCCACACAAAGTGCTACATTGTACAAATCTAACAGTTATTTGGGGTCTGTTAATGGTCTGGTTTACTAATAAGCTGCAGCAGGTAACCCTGTTTAGGTTTTCCAGCAAGGGAGTTGCATCAATAGGACTTTGTTCACAGATACTGCAACAAATGTCAATTGATCAGTGATAAAGTCATGAATTCATATTCTTGATTAAATTAACTATAGAAATTGAGAATTTTAGTGTATATGAATAGCTGCATTTGTATTGAAAAGGTTCTTAGTGTCTAAGGAAATAAGAAGAAAAAGTTTAACCCAAGTAGAAATTACTATTTGGAAAAGTATTTGGACAATTAGACTTGCCTAAAAATGAATCCCCTTCTCTAACTATGAAAATTATCTTGTCAGCTAGGAGAGCTTCTCTGAAAGACCGATAAGAACCAGATGTTAAGAAACAGGCAGATATAAAGACATATTGTCATATTTCTTTCTTTGTCTTTCTCTCCAAATCTAGTAAGTAGTTCCTGAAAAATTCATTCTGTTAGAGAAAAAAACAACTCATTAGCAATTTCTTTGTACTTTTCCCTTAAGTTTTGAGAATGCTTTCAGGGTTGTCTAGCAACTTGTATACTCTCCACATCCTGGCCAAAATCAAATATTACTCTCTGAGTAAACTTACACTACATTTGGGGAAAGGTCCTACTTGCCAACAAAGTTAAGAGTCTGTCGGAAAGCAGCAAAAATATGGGGAGAGGGTCTGAAACATGGGGTTTCCCCAAATTCAACTTAGTTTGCTTTTATGAAAATTGATAAAAGGTAGAAGGTGAAAATTTCATAAGCAATAAGCTATAAATACAAACATCCTGACAGATGGTTGTATATTTAGCATGTCTTTCAAAGTTGTATCCCTTCTCATTAAGAAGAGCAACTAAAATATTTGTAAGCAGCTCAGATTGTTTATTGACATCTGCACAGCAAGTTCATGATACTCCATGCTTGGGACTTTCATCTAAGAAATGAGAGACAAAAAAACAAAACAAAACCAACTATAAAAGAGTACCTGAGGTACTCCGTGCTTCTTCTCATTACATCCTGCTTCTGGGGAAGAAAGGAGGAATGTATAAGGACAGGACTAAATTGTCACATATAAAGTTAGAAGAAATGCAGCATATTTGAGTGCATGCCTTTCTTAACAGGAGCTTAGAGCGTTCCAGTTCTGTCACAAAGATCTGAATGGTCCTGAGACAGATGGACAATGTAAATAAGCTTCTAGATCATAGCAGAAGGCAATGGTGGTGGAGATGAGGATTCAGACAGTAGCTCCAGAGGACGGCAAGGTAGGACACCAGAGAAGTCTTACTGAACACACCAGGCTGCAGGACTTGGCCCCATACCTGTAGGAAGTCAAGCTAGCTGCTAGCTAGGCACAAGCTAGCTAGTGCCCTCACTGCAACCCTGTGTTTATATGACAGCATCCCAGCCTAGATCTTATCTAATTTAGGCACACTTTCTTTAGGTACCTGTAGTCATATAACCTACTTCTGATATGTGCATGAAGAAAGAGGCTGTCATGTCACATCCCACCTCCATAGCATGTTGTCAGAACAGCAGTGACAACCTGGCAGAATAGCAGTTTTCAGTATAAGTCTAAACTAAACCAAACAAACGCACACAAACTATCAAACAGAAGAAAAACAAAATGTAGTTAGGTTTCCAGAAAATGTGTCACGTAGCAATGTCATAGGAATCTACCAACTGAAATTCTACCAAAAATTTTTCTTCTCTGGCCATGAACCACTGCTGTATTATTAGAAATGCTGAATGTTGTTGACCTGTTTTTTTTATGAGGAAGAACAAGATAACGAGTAAATAATGCTTGAAAAATGTATAAGTTTGGGGACTTAACAGATGGAGACAAAATTTCTTTCAAATTATTAAGAAAACTTACTTGGTAAAATGAGAAAAACATTTAAGTTTTGCATTTCAAAAATCATTCTAATATAACACAAAATTGAAAACTGCACCCCAAGACTAAAAACTTCATTGCTTAATAATAGAAGCAGTTATTCTACAGTCTGTATTTGTTACTTCTCTGAAAGGAATGGAAGAGAGGAGAGCAAGAATCTTTGTTTGGTTTCTTTTTGTGAAATAGGGATAATGTTATTCCGAATCTGCTTCAGTCTTTTTTTCTAAATATTAGCTGGAAAACGTGATAAATTCAAGGAGAGGAATAGTTTGTGAGAACTCCTCATGAGTGTTCACAGAACAGAAAAGCCATCATTCACTGTGTATGATCAGCATGTAAGCACTTTTTGAAAGGTTAGTAGTTGTTATGGTTTGTCCTCAGAATCTTAATCATGAAAAAGAATAAATTTAGCACGAGTAATTGTAGCACTATTAATTTTAATTCATACTTCAAGAGTGCAGAAACATATACAGATAGTAGCAAACTTTTTGAACTGCATTATGCTAAATTTTTCTCCAGATTAATTAAATGAGTGCTCTTTAACTCTCTTCGTGATCAACCATAATCAGGCCTTTCATTTCACCTTCAGGCTCATGTTTTCCTGACTGATGGTACTTTCATTAAATATCTTTTCTTTTCCTTGCATTTAAATTGTTCCTTTCCATATGAAATTGTGATCGTGGAACTCTTAGAAACTGAAATAACAACATGTTTTCCCACTCTCAGGGCTGAAAAACTCATCAGTTGAAATGTAACAGGCTGCTCATGCCAACTTTTCTCAGTACAACTAAATAGGAATATCTGTGAAAACAGGTAACATTTTCACACTTCATGGTTTGTCAGTTATTTAAAAAAAAAAAAAGACGGCAGATGCAGCAAACTAAATATGAAAATATTAGCAACGTGTGCTTGTGTCTTTATAGAATCACAGAATGGCTTAGGTTGGAGGGGACCTTATAGACCATCCAGCTCCCACCCCCTGCCATGGGCAGGGCTGCCCCCCACCAGCTCAGGCTGCCCAGGGCCCATCCAGCCTGGCCTTGAGCACCTCCAGGGATGGGGCACCCACAAGGCTCTCCCTAGGGCTCCTCCCTGCCATATTATCACCACTGCTCCATGTGGAGGGCTCCTGGCACCCAGCAGCTCCTCCTCCTCTGTATCAGCATGGTCTGAGTCTTTCGGGATGGCTTCAGGAATAGCTACGAGCATGGTGGGACCCTTGGCACAGCTACCTTCTCGCACAGGTCTCGCACTGTATCACCTAGCATGTTCACTTTTGCAGCTTGCTACGCACATGGTCAGTATGGGGGAATGTAAAGACTACTATGAACTCAGTTTCCCTAAAATGCCATCCCAGCTGCAGAGGATGGCTGTTGATGAGGTTGCAGGAAGGCGTTATCTCAGCGCTGCCGTTTGTGGTGTCTGTGGGCTCTCTGGGCGCTCAGCTGCAGCATGCCGGGGAGCTTCACAGCCCGGCAGCAGCTGGCGGTATTGATGAACCATTATTCACTTGCCACATCAATTTCATATCGACGAGGTTCGCACAGCAGCGGCCCGGCCCCGCCACCCCCCTCGGCCCCAGCCGGGCGCAGGTCCCGGGCACGCCGCCTCCCGCCCCTTTCCCCGCCCTCCTCCGCTTTGGCGCCAAACAGCGAAGAGAGCGGCGGGATGAGCGGCCATCAGCCCGGCCACCTCAACGGGTACGCTGCACCGCCTCCGGCCCGGCCCGGCCCGCGGGGTCGCACTGAGGGAGCGGCGGCACGGAGAGGCCGCGGGTGCGGGGGGGCCCGGCCGGGCAGGCCGCAGGGGTGGGGAGAGAGGGCGGCGGGCCCGGCTGCGGGCCGGGACGCTTTCGAGGAAGCCCGGCGTGCCCCGAGAGCCACGCTGCAGGACCCGCCTCGCT
>WBMW01004765.1:230255-257808 GCA_013396635.1 Penelope pileata | reverse complement strand
AGCAGCCCATTGCCAAAGGTGTTTGTAAATAAATAAATACACTTTGCCTTTTCTTCTTACCTTCAGTTCTGCGAGTTGAGTGACAAAATATCGGTAGTTGGTCTTCAGTAGCAATCGATCCTGGGGGGAAAAAAAGTACAATGTGGTCAGAACATAATGCACGTGACAGCAGAAATAAGAAAGCAGAAAAATAAAAAGAAGGCAAAAAAAAAAAAAAAAGGCTGCTGCCCTGCTGTCCCCCCGCTGTACTGCACTGTTGTGTAAGTGGCCACCACAGTTCTTTCTGAGGTGATGGATTCGGTTTTGGGATTCTCAGGTACACTTTTCATTTAGGTAGAGTTTTTTTTTTTTTTTTTTCAGTACCTGAGTGAAATTTCTTCCTTTTTGAGACAGCCTTGCGGTTTACTAGAAGATGAATGAAAGAACTGAGAACAGAGGCGTTGTCCTTTGATTGCAGAATCTTCATCTCTGTTTGCCTTTGAGATGCTGTTTACACAGGCTTTTCTACAGATTATAAGGCATTGTAGAGTTTGAGGATTTTTTCCCTTCCTTCTTGAGTGGTGTTATCTTTGTGGCTTTCACTTCCCGTTACTTTTATTCATAAATTCATATGAATTATCACAAGGATGGACTTTATTTGTTCTTTTTACACTTAGCCGTAATATTTGCTAGAGTAGATTCTATTCATGCAATTCTCTATAGAATGTACAATTGAGTGTGAGGAGCTTGATCAGCTGCCCCAAATCTATAAACTTAATTTTCCTGTGTGTGCTTGACTGCTAGCCAAGTCCTTGGCTTCTGCTCATTCAGAAATGAAGTGTTTTATATCCATTTCACACCCTTGTGTTCCTGTGCATTGAGTTGAGGGAATTATCTAGCCAAACATTGTGATGTTAAGTAGAAGTAATTGAGTAAGGGTTTTTTTTATGTTCTCTTTGATGTAAGCCTTCTGCTCATTTCTCAGATACGCTCCTCTCCCTGTGAAGCTGGTACTCTCAGGGACTTCCACTTAGGTAGCCTTCTGTATTTATAAGAAAAGTAAATAGTAGCTTTTGTTGTTTTTTGAATAACGAGGGTTGCTGGGGAAGAATTTAACAAAAGGAGATCTCGGGATCCCTTAGTTCAGAGTACTATTATTTTTTAGGAGAGCTTTTCCCAGACGGTGTTATCTGAGTGTTAGGGCTGAGGGCTCTCTGAAGACATCGCTGTGAGTGTCAGTTTGGAATGCATTAGAGTAATCATTTAAAGTCTGTTGGTGTTTTGGATTGTGTCTCACTTTGTGGTACGTTGTAAATAATCACTCAAATCAGTTGAAGCATTTTCTTCTCTGTCCAGTTCACCTGTCAAAGCTCAGTTTGGCATGGAAAGAGTGTGAGGGCAAGTCTTTAATTTCTGCTGTGAACATCTTGTTCTCTGGACACTTTTCTTTGTTAGTAGCAGGGTACAGTTCCAACCCTTTAGATGATTCAAGCCAGTTTGGACGCTCTCATTTTTGTGTTTGCTTCCATAACTGACAATTTTTGTCACTTTACAATGTCAAAGTGTGCAAGAGATGTACTGGTTGTGCAGAGAACGTACGTTCCTCCCATCTTACACTGAGATGATGGCCTTGATGGTAATCTTCGTTCATTCCAAAAAGAAAGCCAAAATTGCTTACTTGTAAGGTGCCATATATAAACTACTCAAAAGCAGTAATTTGTCTTTGGTAAATAGAACCTTGTAGGTTTCTGAAGTAGTTTTTTCATGTACCGGCACTCTCTTCACTTCCATAGTGTAACCTCAGTGTGACAGGCTAACTGCAAGCCTCTAATGCATGCTATTTTTTATTCTTGGATATAAAAATAATAAGTAACAAAAGACTTGTCTTCTGATGTTTGTGTTCGGAAGGTGCTGGTACTGGAGTGGCTATGAGATGTCTCACTGTTTGCAGTTGCCTGTGATGTCATTTTTCTGCACGGCTCTACATTGCTAGAAGGGTATCTCGGTCTGTCCTTCCTCTTTTTCCCTAGAATGTCTTAATCTGTAGTCCCTGGGAAGAAGAATCCAGGAAAAAAAGTACTGCACCCCTTGCCCTTGTATTTTTATAAGCTATTCGCTGTCTTGTACAAAGATCACTGAAGAGCTGTTAGAATCGTGACATCGTTTTGGTTTTCAAGTGTAGCAATGATAAGTTGGATTTGGGGGAAATTTCTTTGGATTATATTTTTCTTGAAACTTGCAAAGCTTTAAGATATTGGAGGGGAGAAAAAGATGTCTTTCTTTCCCTACTTTTTCTGAAAAGCACAGATATTTTCCTGTTGTGTATTATGCTATCCAAGCAGTCTTTCAACCAAGAGGAGGCAAGAGAAAGTGATGCGTCACTTCCCCCTGCCTCTTCTCTCAAATAAACCCCTTAGTGTGAGGAAAGAAACAGCTTTTCATGCCACATTCGTACATTCTGTCTAGGGGAAAAGTTCTTGAACCCATCTGATACCAGCTTTTGGGAGGCTTTCCTAAAGGACGTAATCTCAAGAGAAACTGAGCAGGGGACTATCAGGATGCTTTACAGCCTCACACTGTTGCTTGTAAGTGTTGCAACAAGAGGCAGACTCACACAAATTGTGCGGGCAGAAACGAATGACTGCACAGGAAGCTTCCAAATAGAAATCTAGCAAGCACTTGTTGTAGGCAGAAGTACAAAATAGCTGAGATTAGAGGCTTGCAGTTAGTGCAGTCATCACAAAAAAGATTGTGTTGTTTGAGTGAGGAGAATGCCGGTACATGATATACCTGAATCTTCGAAATACACAAGGTGTTATCTGTTGAGGATAAATTGCTCTGTCTTTATAGCTCGGTGCTCTGAATAGCTCAGCCTTCTTATCTAAAACAGGTATTTGCAGCCTTGCTTGGGTGCCTTTCCCCTAAAAGGAAATGTTGCGTATGTAAGTTCTTGGAAAGCCCGTAACTCTAATGATTTTACTGGTGAATAAAAGGTGGTCTTTGTCAGATTCTGATCCTGGTTACTTTAAACTTGTGCACATTTAAAGAATACAATGTATAGTAACTTTAAGTGTGTGTTGCTTGCTGATGGCTATCTTCTCTCCATAAACTGTAGTTTTGGCAATGAAGCCTCCTGCAAAAAACGAGAGGATTATTTGGAATGGCCTGAATATTTTATGGCAGTAGCATTTTTGTCAGCACAAAGAAGCAAGGACCCAAGTTCTCAGGTAAGAAGGCAATATATAAGAGTAACATAACCTAATCTGCCTTGCTCATCATATCAGATGCACATGTAGCGCTTTCAAGGTTTTCTTATTAAAAGTTATTTCAGTATATAGCTATTGAATTTTTAACATGGTCAGCACTTTTTGTTAGAGAAATTCTTACTGGGTCTAACCTCATGTGTATGATTCTGTGTGTACATTTGTAGCTTGGAATTTTGTAAATCTTCATCTGAAGGTTAAAATGACGCATACATTTTTTCCTTTTTCTAGTAAATAGAGTTAGAAGTTAGAAGAGGATATAAATAACTACTGAAAGTTTTAGGTGGTAGTTTTTTAAGATAAGATCTCAGGAGTTCCTCTAACCTGTGAGTGTATAAGAATTCCTTCTTATTTCATATTGGATTTGTTTAAGTTGTCATCTTGTTTGGTTCCTCCCTCCAGTTTACTTTCCCCCTCTGCTTCACTGCCTCTCTCTCCATTCTTTACTTTGCTCATGTGCCTCTCTTGCACTTGAACATTGGTTGGAGGTGATAGGTAACCTCTCGTGAGACGTGCTGTTCTGCGGGGCCCAGTCAGTCTGTTAGTCTTCCTTTGCCTGGAAAATTTCTTCAAGAAGAAAATTCCAACAAAGCAATGGACTAAAATGCCTGTTAACAGCCTGCTTAATTATTTGCTGGCTTCTGTATTTTGTGGCTCTCGGTTCTCTGAAGTGTGTTTATTTAGGGCTAAATTCTTGTTTACCCAAGTGCTGGTTAATAAACACGTTGTGTGGATTAAAATCAATGCTATTGCTGTTTCAGTTTATCTATAATATGGACAAAAAACTTAAAAACAGTACATTTCATCAGTCTAAAAGGAGGGCTGTGTGCCGATTTGGATTAAAGTAATAAAGGGTGAGAGTTAAAAGATCTGGTATTTTGGTGCACGTTTCTGTAAACAAGACACAGAGGTTTGTGAGCATATCTCTATCCACATCAGCACTACTATGTTTTTGTTCCATCTTCCATCCATTTTCTCTAGCTCCTGCTGCTGCTTATGTTGCCACTGGAAAAGCTAGTCTGGGGAGCTGAGCTGACAGAAAGCTTCTGTTTATAACAGTTAGTTGTGTAGCAGTTCTGCTCCCTGAACTTGGTTAACTGTTTAGCCAGACAAGGAGCAGTGCTCGCGAGTTGGGTTAGAGACTGCATGACTAGGGTAGCAGGCTTGCACCTGCCCTGGTCTGCCAGTTAAGTACAATTGTGACCTTGCTTACTGTAGCCTTGTGACACTCAAGATGGTGTGCCTTAATATAAGGTGAAGCTCATACCTTTTAAATTAAATGTGTAGGACTGACTTTTCAGGTCTTTGTTGTTGATATATAATTTTGCACCTCTATGTCAATCTTATTTTATTCAGGTTGGTGCCTGCATTGTAAATTCAGAAAACAAGATTGTTGGAATTGGATACAATGGGATGCCTAATGGCTGCAGCGATGATGTTCTACCTTGGACAAGAACAGCAGCACATAGACTAGACACTAAATACCCATATGGTAAGGCTACTTGTGGTTGACAAGTCAGACTTTTCGTGTCTGTATATGTGAAAGTTCATTTGGTAAAATATCAGTCAGTTTTTTTTCCACTCGTCTGTCTTTGTTAATGTGCATGTATGTGATACATGAGAATAAAAATCACAGCTCAGAAAGTAAATGAAAAGTCTTCATGAAGGACTGACTTCCTTGTAAAGTAAGTTCATAAATGGTTAGCCATTTTGGACTATGTAATGAAAACATGTATGTATAATGCAGCTCATCAGCATGCAGTCGGAGTGTATGCAAATGATTGTTGTTTTGGTGTGTTTGTCTCCACGGAAATTGCTGAGAGCATGTATATGCAAAACAAATAATTGTGTTTTAAGTACTGATATTAAAACTGTAAACTCCAGCGGTTGTGGGAAATTCCAGTATTCAGGTGTTTGTGGCATAGATATTGTAAGTTGTGACAGAGTTGAATTTTGTTTGTCTTGAAGTATACGATCACATTCTGTCGCTCCATGCCTCTTTTTATCTCATGTAATGTGCAGTAGATCTGCCCTGCTAGAAGTGAAGTGACTTTCATTGCTTATTTCAAGCGATGGTTTGATTCACATTTACTAAATAGAGAGAATGAATGAAGGGCAAGGACAATTTCATGGTAAATAAAGCTGAGTGCTATTTTGGATCCTATCTTTGTCTTTGCAGCAGGCTTAGTTTGGCCTTCTGCAAGCCTGCTTTGAAGGGTCCTCTGTGAATATTGGCACATCTATTAAACAAGGCTGCACAGTTAGGCCTCTGGGCCATGTGTGGTTTGCAGGAGCCAGAGGAGATGGCTCTCTGGACTGCCTGAGGCTGCACTCCATGACGACTGTCTGCTGGGCATGGAAATAGTATTGAGAGTTACCTTGCAGCTCTTTAGCTGGTGTTGGGGATGAACTGTGGTTAGGACTAATAAATAAGCGGGAGGGGGAGTCCATGCTGTCTTCAGTCTCTCTTCATGTGTCTGCTTTCACATCCAGGTTCCCTGAGTCCTCCTTTCTCCTTTTCTTAAAAATGGGAGTGATGTTTCCTTTTTCGAGTCACTGGGGAGTTAGCCTGACAGCCACGACTTTTCAAATATGATGGAGAGTGGCTCGGCAACCACATCAGCCAGTTCCTTGAGGACCCTGGGATGCATGTCATCCAGCCCCATAGACTTGTACGCGTTCAGCCTCGTGAGGTGGTCTTGCGCTTGCTCTGCTCTTACGGTGGGAGGGATTTTGTTCCTTTGACACCCGCCTAGAGGTCTGGGGACCTGAGAAGTGTGGGAAGCCTGACTGCCAGTGAAGACTGAGGCAAAGAACTCATTGAGAACCTCAGCCTTCTCCATATCTGAGAAGGCCAGCTCTCCCTTCTCATTTATCATTCAGCACATTCTCCTTTGCCTGTCTCTTGTGACCAATGTATCTAAAGAAACCCTTCTTGTTATTTTTCACATCTCTTGCCAAGTTCAGTTCCATCTGTGCATTGGCTTTCCTGATCGCATCTCCGCACATCCAGACAGTATTGCTATATTCTTCCCAGGCCACCCATCCCTGCTTCCACTGCCTATACTTTTCCTTCTTTTCCCTCAATTTGACCAGCAAGTCTTTGCCCAGCCTTGCCCATTTCCTGCTTCCTCTGCTTGATTTCCGATGCTGGGGGATGGAGAGCTCTTGTGTTCTCAGAAAAATGAGAGCCCTGAGAATTTATCTCTTCCCCTTGCATGCATTAGAGGAAATGAGCACAGGAGTTTGGTTTTTGCAAAGGTGCTGTGTCTTCCAGTATGCAGTATTTATTTCTGTCTACTAATTCCATTTTCTTATTTGTAATTTCTAAAAATTGATCTGATGCAGAAATTAGACTTGCGTTAGTTTTGAAATTCCCTATGTTCACCCAAAGCTCTTTCTAAACACTGACATTACATTTTCCTTTTTCCTGTAGCATTGAAGTGAAAGATTATATGCAGTGGTTCAGCTCAATTAATCAGCTTTGTATTTGAATTCCTACAACTCTGGTACTTGTCCTTGTTCAGTTCACCAATTTATTATAAAACCTCTAAAATTAACTCTTAAACTTGGTAAAATTTCATATTATTTTTCATACAAGATGGATTGCTGATAGTAGGGCCAGCTTCTGCCAAATTTTAACATCTGCTCTAAAGCACAGAAGCAGTGCTGGTTTTACTTATAATGAAGATACCATAATGATACAACATGGTATGACTGCATTTGATTTATAGGGTGTGGAAACAAACATTAGCCCATTGATTAAATATAAAGTACTGAGAAGAGAGTATTGATTTTGGTTGAGTCGTTACGCTTGCTGTACGGTCTCAGTTCTGAACTAAGATCAGTGTGTGTGGTCTTTGGGACTTAAGCGTGTTCCAGGAGAGATGCAGAAACAGGGCTCTCAAGTATAAAGCTGATCGATTCAGACTAAAAAACTTTATGGATTTGTGGGGATTTTTTATACAAGAAAACCTGAGAGGTTTTTTTTTTTTTTTTTTTTTTTCAGTTAACACTGACTAAAAGATGTGAAATGTTTGTCTTAGCAAGTAAAAAACTCTAATACATGGTGTTTAAAAAACACACTAACCAATTTTAACGGCCTGGAGGGATGAGTTCATTTCTAGGAATTGGTCTAACCAGTGCCCTTCCCCCAAAGACTCCTAGTCTGCACCTTATTAAAAAAAAAAATCACAACTTTATTACAAAGTGTCTACTGTAATGAATAAAGGGCCGGTTTTGTAATTCACAGATCATTTAAAATCTAGCAGTTTCTTGTTAATCTTGATAGCACAGTTGACAGACCAGGCAAATATATATGTAAAAAAAATCTGCTTTGAAAAATTCTGGTAGATGCAAAGAGACACAGATCTGCTGCTAAAATCTCATGAAACTGTGATGTTTTCCTTTCTGTTGTTGCTAATCATCACAGCATTTGTGTAAATTGAGCTTTCTATCCATGATTTTCCATGACTAGTTTGTTCAGGGATGATACAGTCTTACTGTGTGCTCCATTGGTTTATCATGGGAATGTTGGCACCATCTTCACTAGAGCTGCAGTGTGGTTGTTTATATGAAGACAACTGTGCATGTACCACCACACGAGCCTGGAAGACGCTTCTAGAGCTATTTTATGCATCTGCATCCCTGCAGAAAAGGGATCAGGTTGCATCTGAGTGCTGACCTCCTGGTTTTATGTACCGTTGGTTTAGGCATAAACAATAGCTCGCTTTCTGTCTGTTTTGGACCACTCTGGAGGGCTTTCTCCAGAGCCAGCACAAAGCCTGGGTGTTGCTCTGCGAATGGCTTTCTCAGAAGCTGCTCAGAGGTCAGGGTGGAAAAAAGGCTGTAAGAAAACTCTTGTCCTGTGCAGGCCTATTGTGCAAAGCCTGCTGAGACAGTATGCTTAACCTTCCTCTCTTCCTCAGGCCATACTGGGGGGTATGCAATGCATACTCTGTTTCATGCTGTGAAAATACCACTCTGGTGGGCTGCAAAAAATTCAGCTTATTTCTTTATGCACTTTGAACTGAAACATATAAAATAAATGTGTGGTGCCATGGGACTCTTGAGACGTAGAGCTGTGAGGAAACCCAGGACCAAGTGCTATGTAATGCTGATGGACACCTGAGCAAGATGAACACCATCTCACCTATGCCAGTTGGCCTTAGGGCCAAGGGTCAATCCCTGGCCCTGTCTGTGTTTAGTAGCACAGACACAGCAGGGATCTGGACCCGGAGGCTATCTGTCTCTGCGGAACCGTGTTACATGATCCTATAATAAATTTATCGAGCTCCAGCAGAACAGATGGGTACATCAACCCCACGGCTCTGATCAGTTTCACTGTTTCGTGGCTAGAAAACTGTTTCGTGGCTAGAAAACTTCCTATTTCCATGCTAAATTTATTTGTGGTTATTTTATACACTCTTGTATACGCCAGCATTGTTCTTTTAGCTTTTCTTACTCAGTGTCATCAACCCTTATTCCTCCCTTCCCCCTTTGCCTGCTCACTTACCGATAATGATCTTCTGAACTTCTGTTTGAAGGCTAAATGAATCTCATCGCTCTTAAATTTTACTGCATCTTGAAACCCCTTGGCTTGAAATTCCCTAGTATCTCACTTATCTATGTCTGCTGCAATACACTGTACATGGTACATATTTAACCTGCCCCATGAAGCGTGGCTTATGCTCAGATCAGTGTTGAGGAAAGGGCTGTGTTTGATGAAAAATTATTTTTACCCATATCTGAATGTAATCCAAGCTGATACTGAAAGAAAGCATGAAAATGCTAGGTAGCGCTCACTTTACCTTAGAGGATGCAAATGTTTGCAAGGTATTTGTAAAATACAGGAATCATAGAATCATAGAATGGTTCAGGTTGGAAGGGACCGTAGAGACCATCTTGTTCCAACCCCCCTCCCATGGGCAAGGACACCTCCCACTAGACCAGGTTGCCCAAAGCCCCATCCAGCCTGGCCTTGAATACTTCCAGGGAGGGGGCATACACAACTTCTCTGGGCAACCTGTTCCAGTGTCTCACCACCCTCACAGTGAAGAATTTCCTCCTTATATCTAGTGTAAGTCTACCCTCTGTCAGTTTATAACCATTACCCCTTGTCCTGTCATTATCTATCCTTGTAAAAAGCCCCTCCCCAGCTTTCCTGTAGGCCCCTTCAGGTCCTGGAAGGCTGCTATCAGGTCCCCCCGCAGCCTTCTCTTCACATCATGATGTGGATCACCTGTATTGATACTCTTGTGTTCCTTATGAGAGTCTTGAAGTCCATTGAAACTTTTCTTTTGAGCTGTAGAATATATTTGAACAGTTTAGTCATACAGCCTTGTTACTTCAGAAAGTAGTTAGTGTTTTGCAGAATGCCAGTTTTCACAGCACAGGATCAAGGTTTTGTTGCGCTGTGGGAATTGGTTCTTTCCAGGCTGCCAGTCGGTGACAGAAATGGGGATGTTTCTGTTCACATGAAATAGGCTACTTTTGCTCACCTGCTTTACTAAGATGTTACTAAAAGCTCTTCGTAATGCATTGTGTTCAGTACAGTGTGCAGAACCTTCTTAATAATTAGACAAAATTCTGGCTTTCAGAGTCAAAAGTGAGTGCCCTCTATTGCTGTTAGGTGAATGCAAGGATTCCACGATGCATTGTTTCTTCTCACTGATGATTCAAAGTACTATGTTTTTCTCCTATTAACGTAAGTCTTCCTACTGATGCTAGTTGCTCTGCTCCTGTTATGCCCTCTGTCTCCACTGTAATCTAAGAACATCTATTTGACAACCAGTCTCTAATTAAGAGGATTTTAAATTAAAATGACTGGCAAATATAGAAACCTCTAAGCATTAGAGAAAATACTGAATAAATATGCTTACAAATATTTATACAGGTTCAGATACGATAAAATATGTGCTGTGGCAAAAAGTATACTCTAATTGAACAGTACCTGCTGTGTAAAATGAAACAAACTGTTAGCAACATTTTGTCGTGTTAGGATTATGAGCTTTTCATCAATTTTTTTAAAGAGATGAACACTTGAAGATATTCAGGCAAATGTTACTTTTGTAGAAGCTGTTATTTTGACAGCACAAAACTTGATAAGGCACTATGAAGAAGTGTGATGTGCTCTCTCCAACTGGCAGTGCAAAGCTGAGGCTTCAGCTGGAACGGAGATCAATAGGAGACAGTCTTCACTTGCAGCCTCTCACTCTCTTGTCCTGCATGGATTTCTTTCCAATTCTAGTGTCATACACCAAATGTCTGAGAAGTTTGGGTATTTGGAATATATGAAAATAATTTTTCTTGTTCTACTTGCTCCTTAAGAAACACCCCTGTGTTCTGTGGAGATTAGAACAAGCTTGGAGCAGGATGGGAAGAACTGGAAAACTGGTTGGATTAACGACGGCTTCTTAGGTTCTGCGAAGGGCTTCCCTGGCCTGCCCCCTGCAGTTATTATGTGATGCTCGTTAATGGGCTGGGTGGTCCCTGTCTTTACTTCCCAGTTCGCCTTTCTCACAGAACAAATTAGTGAGATGGGGCTGTTCCCTTTCCCTGACTGCAGTCAGGACTGAGGCTAAGACTCCAGTGAAATCTGGTCATGTTATCCTTGCCTGCCTGCCCTGACTACAGCACTACTGCTCTTCCCTCAGCACACACAGAGCAGGAAAGAGAACAGCAGAGTAACTGAGGGCAATGTCAGCCCAACATCAGTGTTCTGCCTTCCACTAATGTGGTGACCGGCATCCACCCCCCATGCTCTCACAGAGTTTGAAAAAAGATTTGTGTCCTTCTACAATTTCCATTGACCTCTGCCCTAAGGGCTGTAACTCCAGACGCAGTGCTTTTCAGTAATACCTCAGTGCCATCCGTGATCCTCACTGTGTCAAGCGTTGGGTACAGCAAGTAGAGGGTAACAGGCAGGTAGAGCTTGGACAACGATGGGATGGAGAAGGGGCAAGAACAGAAAAAGGTGAAGATTTTACCTAGGTATTGAGAATAAGTGGGCCAAATTACAGAACTCCCTGTATCATTTTCTGTACCAGCTCTATGTTGCAGAACGCCTTGCTATTACCATACTGGGAACCTATAATATTTGTCAGGTTGGTTAACTTGGCAGTAGAAAATCTTCTGTTAATAAGTAAGTTAAAACTTGTTGCATGACATTCTACATGTATTGAAGTGTATTCCCTTTAAATGTAGCACCATATTTAGTACATAATCTCTCTAAATTCCTCATCTGTTTCTGTTAATAATTAATCACATAGAAAGGTCACTTCCTTGAACCCTTGCTTTGATTTCTCTTTAAAATGTGACATGTTACGGTGGTCCATACTTCAAACTCTCTGTCAAGCATGTAAGCCTTTTAACAATATTAATAAATATTTTGAATAATCATATGTTTTTTATAAAATCACTGATCAGAACTCTTTTAGGAGGTGGGAAGAGTAGTTCTGACACTGCAGCTCAGTATGAACATGTTTGTGGTGAGCGTTTAATACTGAAAAGTGGCGATCAGTGGGGTAAGTGGGGGTCGCTTATTTACAGGTATGCGTAAGGATGAGCATCACCTCATATACAGCAGAAAGTGATACGCGATGGGATAAGATCAAAACACAAATAGGAATTAATACCACCAGAAATGAAGCAATCGTTCCTCTGCTTTTTTTCCCCTCTCTCACGAGCATGGTGGTAGGTGCAAGGAATGTCACAGGACACGCTGACTTGTTGCATGATTCTTTCTTCAGCTAATGAAGTCTGTAGAGAATACTTTTCAAGCCACTTTTCTCGCATAGAAACCAACCAATGTTGCAGACCTAATATAATGTTTACTGTATGTGAATATTATTAAGAAACAAACAAACAAACAAAAACACAGCAACTAACAACTGGTGATCCCTGGAGGGTTTATCATAACAGTTCTTAGTTCTACTAGTCTACTTAAATGACCAGCTTTCATAGTTCTGAACACTGTGCACCCTTTCTTTTAGTTGGTCTCTCACCCTCTGAGAAGAAACAATGTTACTAATACTAGTTGGAGCTCTTAAGGGGTTGGAAAACTTTCTAACATTGTAAAAGTAAACCACTTAGCTATCATAGTTGGCCGTTTTGAACTCCTGGGTTTGATTTCTGTCTTTCAGTAATGCTCTGTACAAAGCTGGTCAGGTCTGTGAGATAATCTGTTATCCACAGAATTTTCTTATCTATAAATGGGGTCAGCAGTCAATGCCTGTGTGCCAGGGAGACAAAAAATGAGGAAGAAAGAATGAAGAACTATGGGACAAAACCTGAAAATATTTGTCTGATGCCTATACCTTGTTACGGACCATCTAGTACCTTCTTATGGACCATCTAACGTAATATCTCTTACAGGTGCCAGTAGCAGATGTCCAGGGAAATGTATAAAACAAAGACACGTGAAATGATAGTTCCCCAGAATAATTTTTCAAGTTCCAGCTAGTGAGCCAGAATGGTTTTGTACTTAATAGCTCAATAAACTGGGGGAAAAAAAAAAAGTACTGGAAGAAAGATGAATTCTTGAATCAATGCAAACCTTTAGTCTCCTGCTACTGTATGCATTAAGGAATATTTTGTTGAGCTACAGTACGTGTTAAAATCCCACCTCCTTTGGTTCCTGCTGGCTTTGCTGGAGACTCCACTACATTTTGTCTTGAAGTGATTAGTCTCTGCTTCTTCCTTGTTATCATCTCTGTGCCTTCTTTCTCTCTCTTCCCGCTCCAGAGTAGTTGTTTTTAACTTCAGATTGTGTTAAGATAGTCAGGAGGCAAAATATCTCCCTCCCTCCAGCTGATTATCTTCTGTAAGTTATTTTTGGCCTGAAATTGTTTTTGCCTGGGAGGAGGTTTGTTGAAAGTTTGTGGAACTCTGCGGTTTCTTCAAGGCTCTTTCTCATCAGTGCAAGAAGGAAACTCATTCTAGTTATTATTCTAACTTAGTGCTAATAATGAAACGTGTCTGTTTTCATGGCTGAAGGTTTCTAAGTTATAGTGAAGTAAAAATATTTACTGAAGGAATTAAGGTTTTTTGAGTTCTGTGAGCTTTTGAAAACATTCTCTCCTCCTTCTGTTTTTTCTGGAGGCCTTTGAGACTACTGCCTGGAACATAAATACATTGTTCAAAGAAACTTAAAAGTGATAGCTCTGTCCAGTCAACAAAACCGGGTTCCAGCTGCTGCTTTTCACTCAATCTTCTGTAACCCCAGAAGAATAATTCTGTGGCTATTTCTTCAAAGGCTACATAAAACTAATGTAACTTAGTAACATACTTGGAGTTAAAAGTGTTTTCTGGATTTTTAAGTTTAAATGTTTGTATACTTGTGCATCTTATGTTATTAATGGTATATGTCTAAAATACAGCGTGATGCAATTGCAGTAGTAATAGAAAAAGTAGTAATACAAAACATCTTTTTTTTCCCCTGTTGTTAATTTCCCATTTTTTATGTTAGTTTTTGGCTTTGCTGTTTATGAGAAGGTATGTGGACAGTAAAATCATGGTGATTCTCGGGGCTGCTTGTTGAAGCTGATGCTGAGCTTTCTTTAGCAAGTGTTTGGTCCTTTGTGACTTGTCTACATGGGAAAGTTTGTGTGCTGTAAGTTAGGCTGCAAATTTATAGTGCATTAGCTGCTACATAGAAAATTCCATGTAGACCTTTAGCGCATACTGAAAACATTTCCATTCATTGAGGATTCCTGCGTGTTGGAAGTGCAATGCTCAGTTATTCTTTGTGCGGTGAGATCATTCACATGGAGGTCAGTACATAGTAGCAACCACACTATGAACTTCTTGGGCCTGTTTTAATTTTCCCATGTATGCAAGGGAGAGGAAGACTTCCTTTTTCTTTCTTTCTTTTTTTTTTTCTTTTTTAAAATCTGTTATTCAAAATAGGCAGTGGAAAAAACTCTTCTTTGTGTTGTCTGCACACCCAAGTCTCTGGATGAGCTTAAACCCACGCTTCACTTCAGTGCCTGTTTACAGTGTCAGTCAGGGCACCAGACAGTTTCTCAGCAGAAAGATGTATAAATTATGCAACTTGCTGTCATTCCTCGGTGTAAACAGGAAGTTCTAGCGGCAATCCTGTTCCCTAATGTTTTTTTCAGAGGTGCATGGTGGATGACATAACCGAGCTCTCTTCGCCTTTCTTTGTAACATGTTACGCAGTCTACTGATGTGTACAGCAGAAAAACTTGAACCTTCAGTTGCCATCTCTCCAGAAATAGCTGTTTTGTTATGGTGAAATAAGGCAGAGTTGTCTGTTGCTACCTGGCTTATCTTAAATCCATGGAGAAGTAGAGGACTTTGTTTTCTTGCTTGGGAAGTCTGGCACCTTTTAATGAGCAGTAAACTTGCTTTAATATTAAAGCTGGGACATTTTTATGGTTGAGTGTGTCTTGTGTATTCTTGGGGTGAGAGAATCATGCAGCAGCACTGAGCAGTTCTGGGACCCAGAGGACAGAGCTGCTCGGTTTTACTTCATGATTCTCCCGCCTTTAAGAGCGCACAGTGTGCTCTTATAACCATAAGAATGTTCCTATCTGTGCATGTAAACACATAAATGAGCTGTTTTATACTGGCAATTAGATACTCTAGAGAGTTGTGAAGCTGTGAGATATTGCTTCACTTAGGGTGGTTGCAACTACTTGGCCCACAGCCTAAGGCTTTGTTGCCTGCTATAGGTGTTAGCAAATGGCAATGCTAATGTGCTTAATGATATCATTACTAATCAGCAGCCTGGTCAGAACAATTGACCTTCATTGATCTTGGTATTTCTGTTTTTATTTCTTCCTCTGCCCTTTATGACAAGCTGTGCAAGCTATTTGCCTTTGAAAGGATGTAACACTTCAATTTTAGTTTGACTGATTTATTTTAATGAACAGTATTATGAATGTGTTGTTTTTTTTTTTTTAATCAGTGTGCCATGCCGAATTGAATGCCATCATGAACAAAAACTCAGCTGATGTGAAAGGCTGCAGCATGTATGTTGCCTTATTTCCATGTAATGAATGTGCAAAACTCATCATCCAAGCAGGTGAGGAGTAGTGCCAGCTTGATTTGTTGGGGTTGCGGTGCTGCCTTCCCATTGGTGTCTTACCACGGATGTATTTGATGTTAAATTGCTGCTGTTAGATCTAAATTAATTGCACTGTCAACTTCATAAGATGCTACTTGTGGGTTTTTTTTTTTGCATCTGAATTGTGCCAAATTTTTCCAGTGCTAATTGCATCTTCTGTGATCCTAAGCGTGCTTCTAATTTAGGTTTGTAACTTCTTAGACCAGGAGCTGCCAAAGAACAACACAGGCTTTGCATATAATTACTGTCAATTTTACTGTGCTCTGACACATTGAATAGAGTAGGGCAGAAAGAAATAAACTTCTGCATGACAAAAGGTCTGTTGGGAGTATATACATGAAATTTTAATTTGAATGTGATGCATGGTAGATATTTGAAGATTTTAAAATATCTTTGCTCATAAATGTCATAAGAATTCTATGATCCCACTTTAATTATGTCTTTCATTACAATTGTTATAAATCTGTGCCGCTGCAGAAAGTGTGCTGGCCTAAATGTGTCGCCTTTTTTCAGATTAGGCATATCTGCAATAGGCCTCAGTTCCAATAAAAATCTCTGCAAAAACAGAGCATGTGTTTTGCTCATTGAGTAAAGTCTTGCAGCCTTAGCGTGCATTGCTGTTCTGAGGACTTGCCACTTGTGGCCATGAGAAAGAAGAAAGAAAGCAGCAAAAGGAATAATTCTTTATTTTGGTCAGTAAGGCTTGGAATGAAGAGGGGTGAAGGTGGAAAGACAATGGTATTCTGTGTATGTGCTACATTTCTCTTATTTAGAGAATAAAAATCAAATGGTCTTCGAGATAGATTTGCTGCTTGTTCTCAGTGTAGTCACTCATCCTTTTCCTTATGCACTTAGGTCAGCAGAAAATAGAAGTGTATTGATATTTATGTTGTCTGGTAAATACGGCAAGATGTTGATAGGCTCTGAAATGTCTCTTGGGTCAGCCTTTACGCTTCCTCTGTAAGTAGAGCAGAAATTGTTAATTTAGGCATAGATCATTCCACTGTTTGAGACAGTATGTGTTTATTAGGATTTGAACTTGGGACTGAAAGTTATTTATAAAATGGAGAAGAAAAGAAAAAAGCATCCTTTTCTAGCTATGCATTTGGAAGACGATTGAGATTTGGGGTTAAGTTCTTTGTGGGGAATTTCGTCTATATTAGAGAGGTAAAAAGACAAATTTTCAATAAATTTTTGCAAAAATGTTTGATTTCTGCCCCATCTATCTTGTGGTTTTTGGTTCAGGTTTTCTGAAGTAAACTTAGGTGAAACTGGGGAAAACATTTTCTAATATTTTTGACAGAAATATCTTCCTAAACAGCTTTACCTTACACAGACACACTTTCATGTACAATCTATAGTATTTGGGGAAGCATTGGCGTACCAAAGAGTTCTGAAGTATGTGGATGAGTGCTATCTTCTGATTTTGTGTATCAATTTCTTTATGTCATTACTATACATGTATTTTTTTTTCAGTGCAATTATAACAGTTTTTTTCTCTATGACCTTTCTAGGCATAAAGGAAGTTATTTTTATGTCTGACAAGTATCATGACTCTACTGAAATGACAGCAGCACGGCGGATGTTTGATTTAGCTGGTATTGTATACAGGCAAGAGAGCTTTCAATTAACTTTATTTTTATTTTGGAAAGGAAGAAAATCATGTGTGAAAAAGACCAACTTTTGTCCTAAAGTGTATTTTTCTTTGCATTGTGTGACGTTTTGTTCTCTGATAGCAGGCTCGCTGTGTGTACCTGCAAAAGATTCTGGGTTGATGGACTGTTGCGCTGTCTTACCCTTGTGTGTTGCTAAACTTCAATTTCATAATGTTTGTATGAGAAAATTATCCTCTTGGAGTATTCCTTTTCATTACTGGACTTCTCTTTTGAGACAGTGAAATTGTGAATGTGATGGTTCATTTTGTTACATTGTACTCGGAGAGGCATTGCTGACCTTTCTTTGAGAAGGAGTTTAGACTTCCTGATGACTTCCTGGAGTACTATCCTATGAATGCGACTGAAATGACCGACTTATTTTGCATGGATGACCTGATACCTATTGAAAGCTTAGTATCTTCTTGTTGTAGTCAATTTGGGCAGGTATCAAACCAACCACCAGTAATTAATTATTGGTGCCTGTAGCTGTCCAGTCTTCTTTGGTCAGCATTTCTTGTGAGAAAAGTATAAAGCCTGGAACATTTGTCTTAAAGTAATGAGAATTTGAAAAACGTTTGAAGGGTAGTTTTTGAAGACACTGGCAGAGATACCTAAAGACAATCTGTTCAACAGCTAGTTTGACAGCAATAACATGCTGTGGGTGAGGCTAATTATGTGGTCAGGGAGGCTTTGCAACTCTGAAAAGTTTTACAATATTAATATAAAGACTTCGAAAAATTTGCAAACGTAACAATTCTGACAGATAAAATTTTAGGATGAAAGATACCTACTGGGCTGAGAAACATCCATGAGAAAATATAGCAGTACTTGAAATTCAGTTTTAGTCCTTCAGTGTATTTTGTGTCTACTAAGACTGATTGACTAAGAAGCACAAATCATTCTCTTGCAAGTCAAATCTTGTAACTTCTCCAGGGTGAGAAGTTTTTCTTGTATTTCAGACTGCTATTCTGGATAAAGTATGCTGTAGTCCGTCAGAGTTTCTGTGGCCAGCAGCATGAGCTTTTCTGCGTTGAATGTTCTTCATTCTTGTATTGATTATTAAAGATGTAGGTGGTACTTAATGAATCTCTTGAACTGAACTGCAGAGCTTAATTAGGCACTAAATCCACACTATTTGCATAATCCTTTGTTTACTGGTAGACTGTAAAATATATGCTCAGTCCCAAAATACCTTCCTTGCTAATTGCTGTAGCAGATGCTCTAATGATAATAAAAGGAAACAATTTGTGGCTGTATTAATTTTACAGTTCTAAAGTTACAATTTTTAAACGGTTCCCTCTTAAGTAGTTTAGTTTTTCCCCAGTACAATACATAATGTGATCTACTCCCATGGCACAAAAAACATTAAAATAGACTGAGGTAAAGTTTTAAAATGTTCTTTGAAGACTTGGTAGGGAAAAAATGTGATCCAAATATCTGTCAAAATATATTTCAAATATTTTATATATACATATACCTATGCATATCTAAATTTATACAGTATATGAAAACATTTTTTATATATACTTGCATATATACCTGTATATATCTGTACACATATGTTGTATAAAATATCTGAAATATGAATATATATGAAGAAAAATCCTAGCCCTGGTAACATGATGCCACCACCTGCAGCTAAGTTGTTAAAAGTCCTTTGACTCCTGGGTAATTTATGAACTCCAATAGCTGAAGAATGTACAGGCTAACCCACCCCATGTGTCTTTTTTGTCTTAGTCTTTCTTGTCCAGGTTTCTCACAGTGTGGTGCACTATAATTGGCTCCCACGGAGATGAAAACTATGTGAATCCAAGGAGGGTTTTTTCCCTCAAAAATTTAGCTGGAGCTGAAGCAAGCAAAATGTTTTAACTACTCAGTAACTAATATCTGTATTTTTCTTTATTTTAGGGAATTCAAGCCAAAATGTAACAAGATCATCATCGACTTTGATTCAATTAACAACAGACCAAGTCAAAAGCTTCTGTGAATTAAGTCTCATTAAATTGCTAGAAGACTGTGATTATCCTTTTCTAAAAAGCTGCTAATGCCTTTCATCTTGAAGTTACTTGCAACTTTTTAATGGCTTCTATAGCTAAAGTAGACTTCTAAGAAATGTAAGGCATAAAATGTTCCTCTCACTTCATCTTGTCATGTGGAATCTAAATCTGCTTAAAATTTTTAATGCCTTTATCAAATCTGCTTTAAAAGTCTAGAGACGTAGATGAGACAATATAATGTATGTAAAGAAAACTGTTCTGATTCTTGCTGTATTCATCACCACATGCTCTGATAGGCTGTCAGCATTGATTTAGACTCAATTTAACTGTAGTTCTTACTGTAACCAGTAGTACATTCAAATATGCTAATATATGTTGATCTCTCTATTGGATATGTGGATCTAACTAGTTGATCCTAATAAATGACAAAAAATGTTACCCATACAAATACTAATCTTCCAACTTGTATAACACTAGTATTTTATAAGGTTACACATTAAAGAATAAGTGATATTCTGTATTTGTTACCCAACAAATGGATGTTGATTTTTCTATTAATTGCTATCTAACACTGTTATACTTGTGGAGTGGTGAGAGAGGAAGTTGTTCTGAGAATGGTCCATGCTGGAGTAAGCTTTAGAGCTCTTTCAATTCCTTGTTTTTCCCAAGACTCCAGAATTGAAGGGGTTAGAGGGAGTAAATCATTTCTCTCTTACTGTTGGGACTCTTATTTGGAGTTGGTTTTCATGTATAAAAGGAAATTAGTTTATTGGTCTAAGTTGTTTCTAGACAGTCCAAGATAGTTCAGTCTTAAAATTAACCTGTAAGGTAACTGAATCATTTTTTGTCCTTAGAGAGAAATTGGAGATACTCAACCCATATCCACATCTGTGCCAAAAGAGGTAATTACGGTGTCAGCTTGTTTCCCAGTGCTGGCGTAGTACCTTCGTTTTCATAAATGTTGCCGAAAATAATATCCTTTTTAATTTTACTCTAAGATCTGGGAATAGATTTGAGTTCCTTTTCTCTAATTTGATTTTTTAAAATTAAATTTGCCTAATGGCTTTGTTTAGATAATGTTGTTGGTGGTGATTTTTTTTTTTTTTCCTCCCTAAAACGTGGTTATACTTCAATGAGCTTTTATTTTCTCTATAAAAGCTTTGTTTCATATTTTGGGACATTATGTAATTTGGCTTCATACCAGTATTATTAAAGTCTTATTAAAATCCACTACATTGAAGTAGACTCATTATTATAATTTTGAGCCACGTGCTTGGCTCCAGAGTGCTGCTGGTTTTGCAATCATATGCAAAGCATATTTTGTGCATTTGTGATATTACATAAAGTGTAATGTTCATGAAACATTTGGCTACTAAAGGGAACATTCTAGTGTATTATAAGATATGTCCGTTTATAAAGTAATTTCTGACTTTCTCTTTTTTTCCTACAACTGTTTTCCACTGCAGAATTGGTCTGTGGCTTAGTGCCAGAGGTTGTTTGCACATATGTGGAGGGGGAGGGTGAAACCTGAAAAATTACTTTAATAAAATGTCACTAAAAAGCTCATGCACATCTTTGTCTTTGGCCTGAATTAATAAGTAGAAGCGTTTTGAGTTATACTGTTCTGACAATGGGACAGAGAGGAGAGAAGCAGCAAAATTGTGGTTTTCTTCATAATTGCTAATTTAAGTTCAGGCTTAGAAGATGTATGCATTGTGATTCTAGTTAATTTAAGCATTTTTATACAAGGCCTCGGATAATGAGAATGAGCAGTGTACATAAAAACTCAAGAGGTGTTTGATCCAAAGTTCAAGTGTTTTTATGAATGCACTAGTTTTTATAATCACAGAGATGCACCGGACTTTGCTATGTTTGTGCAACAAAAGAGTAGTACTGGAGAGTACATAAGGATTTTAGATTTCTTCCAATCACTGTTTTTGGTCTGTTAGAGCCACACATATTACCTTTCAGAGTAATTTTAAGTTGACTCAGGCTAGCAAATGGGAGCTTGGATTTCCAGGGCAACTTTATAGAAAGGCAAAAAAAAACCCACACATGCACACTCTTGAGACAATGCATGCTTAGCCTGAGCTTAATGTTTTAGAACAAATCTTCAAGTATTCACCCTTATTGTCTGTATGCATGCCTAGAAATCAATTTTTCTGGCTTTTTTTTTTTTTTTAATAGTCCAGGAGACAGTGCTTTGCCTTCCAAATAAAGAATAACGTCAATTACTAGAGGAAGCAATGAAAATTGTTAAATGTAATAAACTGTGTTTCTGCTCCTGAAGTTCAAGTTCAAGATGTATGGAGCCAGTTGGGCTGGAAAGGCATTTAGAGGCCATTTAGTCCTACTGTTGATTAAATCATGGTTGGCGATAAGTTGGAGCCAGTTGCTCAGGCCTTGTCCAGTTAAGGTTTGTTTATCTCCAAGATTGGGCATTCTGCAGCCTTTCTGTTCACCCATTCAAGTATTTGCTCCACCCTCACTGCATTTTTTCTTTTTACTTCAGTCAGAATTTCCACTGCTACTGCTTATGTCTGTTACCTCTCATCCTTTAGCTATACATGCCTAAAAAAATTCAGGCTTCCTATCTGTAACCACCCATTAGGTAGCTGAAGTCAGCACCTGGGTTCCCCTCATCTTTAACCTGTTATTCTTCAGGCTGAATGAATGCTGCTCTCATTCTTTCTGATATACTATGTGCTCCACTCTCTCACCATCCTGCCATTCCTCACTGTCTGGGGAACCCCAAAGACTGCACAACTCCAGATGTATTCTTAAGAAAGTTGAACAACTTCTGTTGACCTGCTGGCTGCATGCTTCTGGCCAGAGTATGGTACATGGTTAGCCTTCTCTGTTGCAAAGGCACTTTGTCTCCTTGTCCACCTAGGTCCTTTTCTACCAAGGAGCCTTCCACCCTGTGTGCACTCAGCTGGTCCTGTTACATGAAGTTCTGTCCCGGGTGCAGGATTCTGCATTTGCCTTACTGGCGTTATCATGTTTCCATCAACCCAATCCTCCATTTTCAGCCACCACTCTTTGAGCCCAACATCTCACCATTATAAAGCCTCACAGGACCCTGATAGCTTCTGGCTACCAGCAGCACCTCCCCAGCCTGCCAGGGGAAGGGCAGGCATTCAGGTCGAGGTTTCTTTATGGGACTGCTTCAAAAACACAGTGCAGGAAGCTGAAAGGGAGGCTCTGGGGAGCACTTTGATAGTTAATTCAGCAGCATTAATTGCAGAAAGAAATCGCATTCAAATAAGTGCTGAGATCCTATTGAGTTCATTTTTACTTGATCATAAAGGTTGAATCTAAATCCTGCCATCATCTAGGTTTTCCTTCTAAATATTACTCCATTCCACTGTCAGATAACCCAAGGAATCGGCAATCTTATTACATAAATTTCATTCTAAAAAGGGTGGTTTCATAGGCTTGGCATTTTGAAAGCACAATCTTTGTCTTTGAAGCTTTGAACACTGACTGAGCATTTTATTGCTCTGTATATGAGGAATATTCTCACAAACGTAATAAAAAGTATGCTGTGACCAATGCTGATTATTCTGATTTCCAAAATAGCATACTAAAACATTGCCAGTAAAAACTCTTCTGGTATATCGCTCAGACTGAAAGCTGTATGTACACAACTCCAGAACCTGCAGTAGTTAATCAGCTACTGAAAAGAATCTTGCAGGAATTTTAACCTGGTGGGAACATGCAAAATAAAAATTCTGACTTACTGCTCTCCACATTTATCTCGGAAGCTGGGTGATGAGACACTTGATGCAAGCGTAAGCGGGACAAAGCAGAGACCCACCTGATTGCTCTGAGGCAGCAATTATGTGGAGTTTGGCCACACCTGTGTGTCTGGCATAACTTTACAATGTGAGGCTGTGGGGGGCAGCTAGGCTGAGGGGGTCTTGAAGCTGCTATCCAGTGAGGAGAGAGGCTCCTGAAGGAGGGAGAGAGCAGTGGTCCAGTAATCCAAAAGGACTGGTTTCAGTAAAGTTGGGAATGCTTAAAAATGAAGTTTAAAATGACTACTGCTGAAGGGCTGCTTGTTTGCAACTATTTCTTCTCAGGTGTAAATAAGAAAAGGGCCTACGTAATGCCTTAAAATGTGGGGTACCAACTCTGTCTTCAGTAGGGATGGCTCAAAGGGTTTGCTCTGCTGTCTTAGTAGATTTCTCTCTTCCTTTTAAAATCGAGGATTATCTAATGCAAAACTCTGACTTGAGAACAGAGGGCTAAAACTTGTTTGAAGTGTGGTCTGTCTCTCTGCGTCCGCAGCCTCAGGAGCTGCTGAAAGGCATGCAGTGGTAAAACATTTAATAGATGACTAAGAAAGTCTGTATGAAAATGCATGTCTCTTTTACTCCTAACTCACCTGTTTAATTTCTCTGCCTTGAAGGAAACGAGGGTGTGGGAAAAGAATGTTGTTTTTGTATTAGGACTAACAAAATAAGCATGAAGTGTATTGTTTTTGCTTTATGACAAAATAAGTATGAAGTGTATTGTGACAAAAATGAGTGCAATCGTACCGTATGTTAAAACTGAATGCAGCTACTAGGGAGGATGGGTCTTGGAGACTGCTAAGATAAGTACAGCTGCTAGGGAGGATTGGCCTTGAAGACTGATAAGACAGCGACATTGTTGCATGAATGGGCAACAGTTAAGTGAACTAGTGGAAAACTAATGACTGCAGGTATTAAGCAGCAGAATCGTAAATTAGTGAAGTTGAAAAACAAACACAAGGGGAAAAAAAAACAAAGAGGAGAAGTTAAGGGTCAGTAACATGCATGTTTAGTCAGCAACACCCATGTTTATTTAGCTAGTGTCCATCTTGAGTTAGCGTCGCGCCGTTCTGTGAACCTGAAGCACTCGGCTAAAGAGGAACCAGGGGAGGAAGGGGGGTGTCGGGTAATCGGGAATAAAAGATGTGAAACTTTCTTCGGGTGCGTTCCTTCCCGCAGGACGCGCGCCATTGCAATTGCGAATAAAACTGCTTTCACCAGAGATACCGTCCTGGCAAATTTTTGACTTATTTCCGACAAGGGAAAAAAGGAGGAGGAAAAAAAAGCATTTGCAATCTATCTCATTCAAAAAAAAAACCCAACAACGACGTCTTCGTGGCACTTAGGGTTCTGTTAAATGCAGTGAAAACTTCAACGAAGCACGTGGTTAACGACGGAGCGGCAGCGACGTCCCGACGCGCCGCAGTTGCCGGGCGGCCCTGGGGCAGCCCCTCGTGAGGAGGCGTCCAGCAGGAGGGCGCCATCACAGCTCCGTGCCCTGGGGCGCTGCCAGGCCGCGGGGCACAAAATGGCGACGCGCCCGAGGGGAGGGCACGCGCCCGCCGCTGCCAGCGAGGACGGAGAAGGGCGGTAGCTTCCGTGAGCTGCGCAGGGGACAAGCGGCGCTTAGAAGAAGGTAAATGTGGCCGGCTGTATGAATTAGTGACTTGTTTTGTGCTTATGCCTGAGTTTTGTATTTTAGAGGAGTTAAGGCGGTCGGAGCGGGGAGCTGCCACTTCTTTCCTGCACTCCTTGTGGTTTGCGCTGGAAAATCGGGCCTCGGGTGTGCTCCCTCATCCAAATACAAGACAAAAAATCACGCTCGGTGTGCTGGATTTTTAGTTGTTGGCATTATTTACTTTGCTCTTAACAAACGGTGCCCTAAGGAGAGTGAGAATAATGTGCTCCAGCAGCAAAATATGCATAATAAAGAAGCAATTGCCTACTGTTCCCTGGGCTTCCCCGCTCCCTGTTCTCAGCCTCCCCATTCTTTCATTGTTTTAAGCTAATGTGCATTTCAGTTCTGTCTGGCTCCCTGCACCACAGGAAGGGACATGGCCGTGTTGAAATGGGCACTCCAGTGGCACGAGCTGTGGCTCGGTGTGTTGTTCAGCTGTGCCCCGCCGCCCCGGCTCGTTGGCTCCTGCTGGATGGAGTCTTAGGTGGCACATCTTGTGATTGTTGTTGTCCTCAACTGTTCACTCAGCTCCACTAATCAACATGTTGCTGGGTGAACAGGGCTGATTAAAATTGAAATTCTAATTTCGTGTTGTGCGCAATGTGGCACTTCGATATTTGTGCTGTTGTTAAGATACTACTAATAATGCATCTCTTGTCTTCTGGCGTGGTTCTCATATCTGCTTCCTGAGAAGCCGATGAGTTCTGCCAGAGAGGTTCACGTTCAGATGCCAGGATTTTGTGTTACTCGTATTTCCTTTTTCAAGAGTGATTGTACTTAATTATATTGGATGTGTGTATCAAATTTATTCTTTCTAGTCTTAAATCTTACGGGGAAGATGTGTTTCTGTGACAGCTGGGGAAATTGCACTGTAATAAATGAGTCTTTGTTGTTAACGTTGCTTATCTGTGTTGCCGAAGAAAAAGAAATAATAAAAAAATAGAAGGTAGCTAGGTGTGGAAACACCTTAGGAAGGTGTTGGCTGGTGCTTGGAGGCTTGGCCTGAGGAAAGGGGCAGAGGAGACCAGAAAGTCTCTAGCAGGAAAACAGATTTGTGATGGGGTGTTGAAGTCTGAGGATGAAAGGAAGAGAGAAGGATGTGTGCTGTGTAAGGGCTGTGTTGCCTGTTGGACACTTCAAGGTCAAAGGGGGCTGTCTGGAAATGGGGAGAGAAGGGACCCCCCTGTGATTTGGAGAAAAAATTTAGTAAGAACAAGAGCGGAGATCCTGAGTGCTTCAGACAGCTAGTCCTAAACTGAAGCAGCTTTTCAAAGTGATCAGGAAATAGGTTTGGTTGTTGTTTTTGCTGGAAATCTGTGTTTCTCATGTGTTGACTAGAGTTAATGCCTTTTGAACTCATAGGCTGTGTGAGTGCTTCTGCACGGTCACTTGGTGGAAACACGGTGGAGTTGCTGTGTAGGCTGAGTGCAGCAGGTACCTGCAGGTACGTGAGGGGGCTGACTGCATCCCACTGGGAGTCAGCATCTCTTCAGAAATAAAACCTACTGACTGCCTTCAGAGTGTGGCTCCAGGTGATTTCCAGGAGTGTGCTTTGCTGCCTACTCCTCTGCTCCCTGCTCTCTTGTGTCCTCTCACTGTCTCTTCCTGCACCCCCTATCACCTCCTCTAAGGTCTCTTTCTCTGCAGGGACTTGCAGAGATAGGAGCAAGAGGGCTGTGTGGCATCCAGCACATCTCTGAGGGTGTCTGTGGGGTCCTACGCCCACCATAACACTACCTTTGTACATTTGATTTTAGAAGGAAAAAAGAAAAATAAGCACCTTAATAGACTGCTCAGGATTAGATCCCACTGTTCACTACTGGCCCCTTCTTTTCCTTTCCTGTTGAGTACAGCTCAGATGGCGAGAAAAGCTGTAACTGTCCTTTGCAGTGAGCTAGATTCTGTGTGTGTATTCCCCTCGCAGCTAAGCTGGCTGTACTGTACTACATATTTCCTGTCCATGACAGGATGTAAAGCATGTGCTTAACTATCTTTTAAGTCAGTGGGGCTAAAGCTGATGATGTGCTCACATCCTTTCCTGACCTGAGGTCTATGAAGAGATGGAGTCTGATGTCCCTATTGGCATTCTAACAGCGCCTTCCTGACAAAGGCTGCAAAAACACAGCTTTACAGCTCTGTAATAAATATTCTGATTCTGGATTCTGCCCTCGAGTAGGAGCTATGCGTTACCTGAATTGATTTTAAATGCACTTTTAGCTCAGGTTGGTGTAGCTAAGGTGTTCTTTTACATATCCCATGTGGGAGGGAAATGGACTGAGGGGGAGAGCAGAGGAGAACTGTTTCAGGTCACTGTCTTGTCACCTGAAACTCCCTGTAGGTTTCTCCCTGTGGGTAACTCCCAATGAAAGTCAAAATAGCCATGTAGAATTGGAGCTGCACCGTATGCGTTTTATTTCAACTGCTTTCTAAGGTTAAGGCATACCTACCAGCATCGGGCACGCAGAGCTGACCGACTTCACCTCAGCTGGAGGAGGATTCTCTATGAATGATGTTTCTGAGAATTTTGCATTGGAGAGAGTAGGTCATGCACGCTCACGCTTGAATGTGTTTTCTTTCTATGGAAAAATCTCCCGAAGAGAAGGTAGATTCTGATAATGGCTTTTTTTTTTTCTTTTCTTTTTTTTTTCCCTCCCATAAAATCCTTTTGGTCTTGGCGCTCAAAATTGTGGCAATAACATTTACGAGCTTCCTCACCCATGTTATTTTTACTGACTACAGAAAAATAGTCCTTTCTGAGTGCACGCCTGTACACATGTAGCAGACACCTCCTGTCCCTGCTGCCACCGCTGCCCTGCCTGGGAGTGCAGGCAGATTGGCTCACAGTGCTCAGACGTGAGCGGTGAGCGCTGCAAAAAGCATGTCAGCCTATATGGGTTGTCTGTTCTGATTTGAGAAAATCTGTTGAAGGATGCAGCAGGGGAGACAGGCTGTGGAGAGGAGCTTAGGAGACCAACGTCTGAAAAGGGAAGCCTCTCTGAAGAGGCAGGAGTTGTGTTTAAGGAAGGCAGATTGATCTCCTTGATGTCAGGCAATGAGACTTGACAGATGAGCAAAGTTAAAAAAAAAAAAAAA
>WBMW01004765.1:209129-230234 GCA_013396635.1 Penelope pileata | reverse complement strand
AAAAAAAAAAAAAGTTCACATCTACCCCAGAGATAACGTTAAGGCTACTGAGAGGTAGAGAAGGAGCAGAAAAAATGTGCAGTTGGAGCCCTGGCACTGTGTTGCAAGGTACAGTATCCTGGATTTCTGTTTCTGGGAGGAGACCACACAATTGCAGGACACTTTGCCTGCCCTGAGGGACGAGCAGCAGCTGTGTCCATCACCCCCTGTCTGATACTTGCTCTGAACTTCCTGTGCCGGGAGGGAGGATGTGAAAGCTTTCATCACTGACTGTTAGCATCCGTTTCTTTTTGGGTTGAGAGTGGGCTCCCTGAGGCAGCAGCCTGCAGGCCTCAGGGAGGCTTGTTGTGGTTGTCCCTCAGTGTGTTGCTTGGGCCTGTGAGAGGGGGGAAAAAGTAGAAGCAGGGAGGACTTGGAGAGGCTTGATGACTTCCAGCTCCTGGCACAGGAGTCTGATTTCAGTTGCAAAGTGTAGCTAAGGAGTGACTTCAGAGGTGCTGGTAGAGGCATTGCTAGAGCTTGGAGAAACACGATGGAGGAGGTTCCCCCTGCTGCCAGCTGCCATGCTCTGCCCAGGGCTGCTGCTGGGGTCAGCACTCTGCGACCTCACTCTGCAGCTCTGCTCCCAGCCCTGCCTTTCATGACTTGGCTTGTGCATGCCTGTTTCCTTAGCTGTGAAACAGGCATTTTTCCTTGCAGTTGGGATGAGGGATCAGAAGTAATAGTGAGGGCTTTATGGTTATGACTGTCTTCCTGCATCTCTAGGGGTCACACAATACCATCACTTCAAAGTATTGCGAGGACTTGCCCTCAAGCAACACCTTGAGGGCAAGGTTCCCGGGACAAACCGAGGCTTCAGGTCTCCCTGCCCACTCTGCTGTTCGCCTCTCATCTGAGTAGAAGTGAAGTCCCTGGGTCATAGTCTGGTCAAGCACATTTGAAAGGTATTTTTATACAGTTACAAAATGAGAAACTGTGTTCACCCAAATCCACTTACTAGTAACGGCTTCAAACTGAAGGTAACATATTCCTCAAATGATTTTTAACAAGATAGGTTTCAAAATCCACATCAAATGTGAAGTAACTGCCTTGTTTGGTTGGTACACAGCATTAAATTGCTGTTTCTGCTGATTTAACAAATACATTTTGAAACTTGCTGTTTTGCTTTTTAGTGCTTTCCTCCTTACTAGATAAATTCTACTTATTTATGTTAATTTTACTGAAGGTGATACTGATACTTTAAATCAAGAAATCTACCGCTTAGTTTTGAAATAGCAAGATTTAAAGTTAAGCTTAAAAAATTGTAAGTTAAAATGGCTTTTGTCTCTGTCACCCTCCGAAGTCCCAAGTCCTGTTCTCATTGAGTCACGGTTAATGTTTGCAAGACTGAACTTATTTAAACAAGTTGGGACATTTTTAAGGAGAGCACTTGGAAGGGAGAAGGGCTGAGTAGCTTATTTGTGTGGGAGTGATGAATTGATTAGATAAGGCTTTAGGCTTTGTTTATGGAGTTACCCAAAAGCCTAGCCAAAGAATAAAGCAGCTAGTTGATTTCTCTCTCCCTTATTCCTCATCCTTTTGTCATATGTTCGCAGCATCACATACAACTGGTATCCATGGAAATTATACCATAGCAGTAGCAGCTGATGAACTCTTGGGAAATAAAGACCCCATTTTCATGCAAATATTCTAAATAGCAAAGAGGTGAGGAAGAAAAATGGTTGATAAATAGAATTATTTCTGTCTTAGAATATATTTCAGTATTTTCCTCGAGGCAGCAGTAGCTTTTCGAAATTGCATTCTTACTGAACGAAAGCTTTCATAGATCAGTGTGCGTGTATGTAAGTTATGATGAAGAAAGCAAAGTTTAAAATAAGGCACATTGATTTTGTGATGAAATATTCTAGATACTCCTTGTGTAATTTAACTTTATTGTCAGAACACAATCCAATAACTTCAGAAAGAGCAGGCACCTTTCATTTAAAGGCTAGACTGAAAGAGAGATGAATTGCTTGCTAGGGGCTGGACATTGGTGATTGGTGTACTCTTCTGTGTCGCATGCTTTTGGAAGCTGTCTCTCCGTGCCACCTCCATAACGCGTGAAAATCTTATCTTTCTCTCTGCTCATAAATGAGAGCAATACAGTATTAAAAGGTTGGTCTTTCTCTCATATTTGTATTCCTGAATTTAGAATTTACCTGCACTGATATAACACTTGCTTTCTGTCCCTCTCCAGCACATTTTAATGCAAGCTTCTGAAGTGGAATGTTCCTTCAGCTTGTATTTCTGCACAGGCAAAGATGTAGATTAATTTCCTAAAATGGTCTTTCTGACTCCTGGTTCTCTCGAAAACTGCTGATGTGAGCCTCAGTGAAGAAGAGGTCATTACAACACATCATAGAGCAATAGTGGGAAACTTGCCATAAATAATTGCAGTTTTCTGACAGTGAATCCCTCTAATACTCTTGACACATGTGGAGCATCCTTCCTTTATTTATTTTTTTTTTTCAGGTTTAGTAATCCAGATCCTCAAATCCCATCCTGCACCACTTTCTGAGAGTGCTTATAGGACAGAAAGGCTTACACCAGTTCTGTGAGCTAGCTTGCCTCTCATGTCTCTTCTCTTAGGTCTCTTAAGCAAGACCTTAAAATTATTGCAATAGTCGCATACATCAACCATGTCCAAATTTTTTGGAAAAAAAAATCAAAATGCTAAAAACAAAATTCTTACTACATACATGAGTCTGTAATTACCTCTATATTATGGTCAATAGGTTCTCAGTTACTAACATGGAAAACTCTGTGACCCTGTTGCTAAAAACAAAGCTACTGCATCAACATAGAGGAATTGGTGCCACTCATTAGATCTGATGGGCTTTTGATCCATTTGGTAGGCAGGACCTTCACTAGGGGAGTTGTCTGCAACATTGGAGCTGTGTGCAATCTAATCAAATCCACATATGGTCCATTTAGCTGGGTACTGTAATGGGGATCAGTATTGTACGATTCAAATGGGTGCAAAAAAATTCCAGTTTGATGAATGGGTATGTAAGACTGTATTGGGAGGATTGTTTTCTTGTAAGCTCGGTTACTGATTGGTTTATGCCCTAAGTCATGGTTGGTTGTCTCTAGATTACTGTTTGGTGTAGTCTACATCTGCAGATGCATCCCAGTCACTTAAAGGTAAGGAACGGGGTAAAGGTATTCACAGCTGGTCCTTAGTAGGAAAAGGAGACGAGAAGGGAAAGAAGGTCCTTAAGTCTTATCAACTTCTTGCCTTCCTATCTTAAGTCATGGACAACTCAAGGTCAAACATCTACTAATCAAGGTAGTACATGAAACTAATGAGCCTGAAGCTTGGTATTTCCTCTTATCAGTTGTTTCTGAGGAAAGCATCACATTCAGTAGTGTTCGACTTCCCAGCACGAGTGCTAAGTTGGTTGGACTGATTGAGGCTTGCTCCCAGCTCAAATGGGTAATTGCCCTCAGATCTGAGTCCCTTGTAAGACTTCTTCACCACTCTTTATTCTCCACTGAGAATTAAGGAGAGAAAAGAAAATTACTGCATCTAGGGAAAAATCATCTGAAACAGAAAGTACCCAAGAGGGAAAAATTTTGGAAAAAGTGAGTAGTGAGAGTTCATAGCACATCACAGATGAGTTTGCAATGGGATACAGTAGCTTAAAAACCAAGCATGACTTTTGGGCGGTGTCTGTCATGGAGGAAAGTTATCTGTTCTGCTTAAGTAGGTGCTAGGGTCCTGTCTAGGACAGGTTCTGCTTCGAGTAATGCAGAGGGAGTGTAACAACCTGGGAATCTCATGAGGGGAAAACTTGAAAAGGCTTCTTCAAATGATGCCTGAAATGACACCAGGGTGTTTTCGAGTATTTGAAGTCATAGGGAGGGACTACACAGTTCAAAGTGCTGTAACTAGGAATAGTATGTTAAAATAAAGGAAGGGAGAAAACTAAATATTTGGTGAAATTGTGTTCTGATAGCATCACTTCAGCCTGCAATGGCAGAAACACAGTTTTGGGGACCAACATGCTGTTGAATGGCAATCTCTGCAGTTTGATTGGTATTTTCAGCTAACGGTTACTTGAGGGTTTTTCTTTTTTTCTTTTTCCTTTACCTTTTCCTTCTGTTGCTCAGTGTAGTAATGTATATACCCGTACACTACTATATGTCAGGCATAGGCTGATATAACACAGAAAATGTCGGTATGAGTATTGGCTTATGAGGGAGTTTGTTTCATGCCATATTGCCGTGTCCCTGCTATAGTGAGAAGATTGTCAGGGTTTACGCTGCCATCCAAATCTTCAAGAGCCTGTAATGTGTTGCAATAAAAACTTCCAGCCTGAAATTTCCCTCCTGTCGTGTGAGCCCAGCACAGAGCAGTTGTACATTTAAAATACTTCTTTTGAATACTTTCTAAAGTAGACTACCAGGACAACTGCTGATGTTTGCACCTGCAAGTATTTTTCCTGGAGAAGAATTTGACAGCATGGTGCTTGTGACCCATGGTGGGAAGAGGCAGCATGATGACTTGGGGATGCCAAATGTCATGTGGGTGATACAGGTCAGAACTACTGAGTATTATTAAAACAGCTAAACTGCCCCAGTTGGTTTGATAGCAAAGTGACTGCTGAGACTGCCAAGTAAATAATGAATTTCCAGCATGTGTTTGGCTCTTGTGACTGGCATCCACCTTTGTTTCATGATCATAACTGGTTGGCACTAACAAGCTAAAGCAGCAGCTTTTAAACAGAAATTAACAGGGACATTAACTTTTAGCATGCAAATAATCTGCATTCTTTCAAAGGTTGTGTGTGTATTTACAGAGCAAAATGCCATGCTCTGCCCTTCTAGCCCTGCCTCCATTGCATTTTGTGTAGAGAGATCATCAGGAACTCTCTGTGACCAGTGTTTGCAGTTGTGGCAAAGCTCCTCATTGTTTTTAAGAGTTGACTTTACAGAACAGGTTGACACTGAGTGCTTTGGGAGTGCCTCCTGTATGGCTTCAGCTGTGAAGAGGGGAGGGCTGGCACAGCTGATGTAGGCAAGGAAGGAAATGCATGGATGTACATGTTGGGGCTTTAGTCCCTCATGTGCCACCAGAAGTAGTTCTACTCACCTGTGTAAAGAGGTGTTTTGGTCAGTTCTGCCCTCATTCTCATTTCTGAACTCTTGCATACAGACATTATATATCTGTGGTCCTTGCCACTGTCACCAAATAGAGCACTGGTTAAAACAAGTGAACAAACCAACCAAAAACCCCACAACCTCAACTTCCCAAACTCTGTGATCTGATGCTCTTCTCTTCAACTCCATGCCTGCCGATCCTCAGTGCAGTGCCAAAGGAGAAGAAACAAAATCACACTGAGAACTCACCTTGACTCTGACTCTCTTCACGCTCTGTCACGACTCTGCCATACTGTAAGATGTCTGGTAGGTAGTTGTGGATATGCTAGCTGGTGCCTCGAATCTTAGGGAGCCCCTTAAAAATTTATAAATTTCTGATATAAAGCAGGTAGTTGTGTGAGCCAGCTAAAGCCATGCTTACTTTATAATGGAGAAGTGGCAGCGAATGCAGTATAGCTTGCAATATCCAAGAGGGATATATACTCACCTGTGATTAACCTTTCTTGGCCATTAAATGTCACAGTTGGTGCGTATACGTTGAGCAGAAAGAATATATATTTGTCAGTAAAAAGGTGACTGAATGAAAGAAGTCATGAAATGACATTTTTCAGTAGGTTTGTCATAGCTGGAGCGTGGAGGAAAATTGCTTTCTGTAAATCTTGGCCCAACAGAACAAAACACACATTTCTTTCCAGTTGGGAAGCCATACTCATAGACATAATGAAAGCACTGTGAGCTCTGACTTTTTCAAACTCTGATAGAAACCAATCTGCAATCTTGACAGATATGATCTTTTGCAGGATGCACTGTTCATTTACAGCAGCTAGGGACCTCAATTAATTTATGAGTGAGGACAGCAGGCTGTGAACTCCCTAGCTCAGCCTAGGTGGAGATGTCCCTGTCTGAATTTATGTTCAGGTAATTTAAAAAGATTTATATAAAGCTTTTCTTTCATTTTGAGAGTAGATTAAAATTCTAATGGAAGCCATTTGTATGCATTTGTTGAATAATATTTATTGCTGTATGAAAAGGAGGAAAAAAAAAAAAAGAAAAGCTGAAAAACTTTGCTAGCAATAAAGTTAGTGAGGCAGGAATACGTAAGTATAGGGACAGAAACAGCCTAAACCAGAAAGCAATACTTAGTAGAGCCCGTAGAAAGCCTACTGTTTTATAGAAGCATAATTAAAGCAATTTACACCTGTTTCTGAAGAAAAAGAAAATAGGATGCTACCCAGTGTGCATGGCCTCTGTTCTTTAATCCATCTGGTGAGATATTAATGCTTGAGAAGAAAATGACGTCATTGTGGGCATGTTGTTGAAGCTCAGAACACGCCCTCTCCCTCCAGTAGGGTGGTTTTCAGGAGGGTGTCACAAAGAACTGTTCATTTACTCTCGGAAAGACTTTCTGAAAGCGCACAGGTGACTTTAAAGCAGAAATCCCATTGAAGGGGAAGATGTTATAGGGGTTATGCTTCTGGACCTGGTTAACTCATAAACTTTGTTCCCACCCATATGGCTGGCATCAAGCTTTTGGATTTTCTTTTGATGGAATAGTTTACAAACACCACATACCACATACGGGCCAGTACAACATGACTGTATACGGGAGGATTAATAAACGAGAAGAATACCCGTCCAGGAATTATTCTGATTTTACTTGGGAGTTGACTTGTCTGAGATGTGATCGATAGTGAGAGTTTTGTATGAAAATGAGTAGGTAAATATTTGAGCTGCTCCTGAAAAGACTGCTTGATGAGAGAAATACACTTTCATTAGCTGACTTGATAGAGAGAATGCAAAGCTATTGAGAGTGCACACAAATGCACAAGTATCTTCCTCGTGCTCCTTAGAGCTGGAATCCTCTTTCTACATCTGAATGCAGAAATCCAAGCAAACAGTTGGCACTGCACTGATACAAAAATGTAGAAAAGCTTAAAGTAAATTCTGATAAGGCCTGCAAGGAGTTCACCTTGTCCACCTGTGTACAGCAGAGTAAAGGAAGAGGTGCAGAGGGAAGGTAGTAGTGCACGAGGTGCCAGCTCCTGGTGGGATTCCAGGATGGGCTGTGGTGGGGAAGGATACGCTGCTGAACTAGTAAGATTTGAAAACATGAATTCTGCATGGTCTTAAGTTACCCTTTAAGATGTGTATTCTCCTGAAATGCTCAAATATATCTTGGGAAACCAGTAGCAGCTAGTAAGCTATTGTGTTTCTTTGAGCATTCCTCATGTCAAATCTGTATGTATTTAATTCTGTCAATCTCAAGATAAAGTGACTCTTGATAAATATCTGGATTACCAATGAAGAACCAGTGCAGGATGTAGACATCCTAAAATGATCAGGGCTAGCTGTGATAGTATTAATGTGTTTTCAAGCTTAGTCAAATTAAACATAGAACCAATTTCTGATTTTTTTTTACGTTAAGTAGTATTTCGTTTTAGCCATGATTCCACTGACAATCTGTTAATTTCTTGTAAGAGTAGCACTTATGAATAGCGATTGTTTCAGAGCATAGAATAATAGGAATCTCTTTAAAATACCTTACAATATCTGATCATGAATTTCTAAATGACACTAGGCAAAAAGATTAAGCTCAATCATTTAAATTGTATCCATATTTTGATAAACTTTTTTTTTCCAGAAGTAAGGAGTGGGTTATTTTTTTCAAGTAGCAGAGCATCTACTGCAGATTTTTCAGAGCTGCAGAGTGACTTAGACTCATTTTGATCCCTGGGCCCTAACTCAGTACATCTTAATGGCACTACTTGAGCAGCTGCTAATTTTGAACAGGATGTAAGAATTGAGTACTTGATGAATTACCAGACAGCCAAACTATCTAAAAGCATTTCTTTTTTCGGCTATCGTGTGGCAAAAGCATGCACAAATCACTGTCTCTTTATTGTGTGGCTCTCTGGAATGTAAATCTTTCCCCTCTGCCTTTTATCTTAAGTTACATTTCATTGAACTATACAGGGAATTTTTGGGGGGTGGGGGATGTAAATTAATACATTGCATTCTCTTTCCACACACATTCTTCATTGCCTTTAGGGATTTCATTTGACAAAGGCCTCGCTAATGGAAATGCAAATTTTCCTACCTGTCAAGGAGTACTTTTGACTCTGCTGTTTGTCAGAGTAACACATTCCTCACAAGCGCGGTTACTTTGTCTTCTGGGAAGCCGGGGGAATTGTGTCTGCACCTAGCAGGGCTCTGTTCGACCTAGCAGACAGTAAAGAACACATTTATGTAAATTTGCATGAGAAATATTGGCCTATTCAGTTCTCTGTTATAAATAAAAAACCACATGGATTGAAAGCCTTATTACGCTTTGATTTATTACAGCCATTCATCCATTTCTTGTTTTGTAGTTTGGTTGCACTTTAATAGACAGCAACTTCTTCTTTTATTTTCTAGTGATACATTAGTGTTTTTTGTTCTGATAATATTCCATCTAATCTTATCTTTTGAGGGTTGTAGGAAACCAAGTACATGAAAATGGAGAAGATCCTGGGACGATGTGATTTAGCAGATTAGAAAACGTCCTTTGTCTGCACAGTTCCACTCTAAGCAGAGCAGATGGCCTCAGCAAACCTTTAATAGGGGAACCGTGCGTTGCAAATACACGAACTCAGACTTTTAAGGCGGGGAATAGAGAAATGAGACTCTGTGTTGCTATATTCATATAAGAGCTGGAAAAATAAAATGCTTCATATCCTCAGCAAGAGAAAAACTTTTATTTTATCGAGAATTTGCCCTTCTGTTATTACGTACACCTCAACGGCCGCAGGAAGGCTGTGCTTAGGGCAAAACTGTGAGTGACATTTTCACGGCTTCTAAGTGGGCTGTAAAATTCCCAGTGACTAGGGAGATCCAGGAATTCGTGTGCCATATGTTAGTCCAGTTTAGCAATACTAACAGTACATTTTTAAATAGTTGTCAACCAGGTTTGACAGCTTTCCCTTGTGAACTTCCTAGTCTAAGCAGTATGTCCTGCTCTCTGTTTTCTAGCTCTCCTCCCCCTTAAAGCAATGCCCTTGAGTAATCACACTTCTATTTATCTTGTCCTTTATTTTCTCTCTTAATTTTGTCTAGTTCTTTTCTTTTCTGGAGGGCTCTACTCATTCCTGCAAAATTGTAGCATTTCTTCACTTCTGTTATCCTCGAGTCTTGTATCCTTCTCTGGTGCTCTCTACAAGACCCCTCTCGTGTGTCATTTGGGCTCCTTCCCTGAAGGGAAGGACAGACCTTCCTCCTCTGCCACAGCTTGGCTCTGGGGTGAAAGAAGTAGGGAAACTTGTGGCTGGTACTGATACCTCACCCTGGTAACTTCTGCATTCTAAGCAGGTTCCTGTGGGGCCATTTTAAAAATGATGATGGTGTTTTTCCTGCCCAAAGTCAGGTGTTTCTTGCTGGTATCACCTAGGTTCCAGTTCCAAATCCTAGCAAAAGAAGAATAAAGAAGCTGAATGTCCATAACATGTGGAAGTATCTTCTTGCTCACACAGATCTTGTAGTACAATAGACAATGAAAGATTTAACTGTTCACTACGTTTCTCACCTGATGCTGATCTTCACAAAGGTATATTCTTCCTTCTGTACAAACCAGAGCAGACTGGCATCAGCCAGTCAGGACAGGCGGTGTCTTTAGGCTGCTCTTTCTGCAAAGAGACATTTCTTCTGAAATGGATGATGCTTTCCAAGGCTGGAGCTGCAACAAAGTATTTACTTAGCCTTAGAGATTGTAATGTTCCATGGTTTATTTGAATTATTAAAACGCAATACTGCACAATAATCATTATTGCACAGCTTCAAAACACTTACTGACAATGCGGTCTTGGCAAAGTAATCACTAGTCTTTTTAATGGATAGTTGTTGCAACAGAGAAGGGGAAACCTGTGTTTCAGACTAAGCTGTGCTTTCCAAAGGGGCAAGAGGTATCGATTGTAATATTGATTCCATACGGATTTTTGTTGTTGCTTTATATTTTTAAAATAACCTCCCTCCCATCCTCTCTCAACAGATCAGATGTCACTTCACTTTTCTTTCCTTGAAATAACGCTGGAAGCAGATTGTTGACAGCTTTGGGCTTCTGCACAGTCAGCAGTATGGGGGAACAGTATAGACATGAGCAAAAGTCAAACGGTCTCCCAGGAGCTCCAACCCATTAAAACAATTGCTAAGGGCGCAGGAGCACAATAAACATCTGCGGTTTGTCTCCCCAGCATACCACATGCCTTTCAGTTTGCCTCTGCTTGGAAATGGACTTGAGCTGTCTGATTGGACCCAGATGTGAACTTGCAGAGTTCAAGGCTTTTCAGAGCTTGGGTTTTGGTTCCAGGCTGAGGCTGGGAGGAATTGTAAAGTTAGGTTCCAGATCAGCACTACCTCAGATCTGAGGGATCTGAGACTATTTTAACAGTCCTATTTATTTCTGGCTCTGCTCTGCTAGGAACTGCATGTTTGTGAGCATCCTGGGCTACAGGACGGTCCCCAGTGCTCACTGGGACCAGATGCTTCAATGTAGAAAGTCAACACCTCCATAAGGCACCCCGTGCAGACTGTCTTCCTCATGGGTCAATAGCAGTGACTTGTTTTTTGCTAAACAGCATTTTATTAGCTTGATTTTGTGACAAAATGCATGCTACTATTTTATTTTAAAGAGAGATTTAGCAACCTAAGTGACACCAACCTTGGCGTAATATTTAGAAAACAACAACTTTTAATGCAAATGTTTATCATAGCCTGATGCTTAAATAAACAATATCTTTCACTTACAGAACCATGATACCTCCATGGTGGCCAGCCAGCTGTCATAAATTGCTTAAACAAAAAGAAAAGTGAACCAAAACTTTGTAAAACTGTTTTGGTAGAATCCAATGCAGATCTGTTGGATTTAGGGAAGGAGAAAGCTCTAACAAATATCGCTCACTGGTAATTCAGCCTGAAGTATGAAATATACTTTGGAGGGTTAAGCAGAAGGGAAAAAATTAACTTGTTACTTTAAATTAATTGAGCAGGAGAGATGAGAACAATGACGTTGCAATAATTTACAGTATGGTAAAGGTAAACCATCTAGTGCTTGCTTTATCTGTGCCGGTGTGCTTGTGCATCATGATGGAGAGTGAACACAATCTTGCTAGCAATAATGATATTACTCTTAAGTCTTTCCCTAAATGCTTCATAGAGGAGGAAATGAGAGACATAACATCCTAACTAGGCTGGAATAGGAAGCAACAGTTGTAACTCCAAGCACTTCACTCTGCATACACTTCCATTCAAAAAGCTCAAAGCAGAAGTCGTGGAAGTAAACGCAAACCCTTTCCAAGTTGGAGCTGCATTTCTTTATTCAGTTAAAAGATTACTTCAATGCATTGCAATCACAAACTTAATCTCCTGGACACTCGCTCTGGCCTGCAATGGGATGGTGACTGAGAATAGTTTTTAGCATAAAGAAGCGCTGAGAAATGCAATAGGAAAAATGTACTACGGGTGGCAGATAATTTACATTTAAGAAAAGAAGGCACACTACAGGAACAGTCCTGTAATTGAGGAAAGAATATATAAATGGATCCATGCATATCTGTATGTGTGGGGAAATGGCCAAAAGGAAGGAATGGAACCATGTGGGATTTCTTCTAGGGAGAGTCGATAGGGCAAGGACATTAGGGACTGGAGACGGTGCACCAGCGTGTGGGTGGAACCTGGATGGCTGTCCTGGATGAACAGTGTTACAAAAGGCATAATCTGCTGAAGGCTGAAGTAACCTGAATAGGGAAGCTGGGTCTCTGCCTGCTTCGAAGATAGGCAGTTCTGCCAGGCAGAGCCCGTGTATCTTTCTCATTAGAGACTGGAGATGGTGCTGGAAAAGAAATAGCGAATAATCCCAGGAGACGGAGTAAGGGTAGAGGGAGAAGAGCGATTTAACACCATTTTTTATTCTGAGAAGTGCTTGGCACAGGTATTGTTTAATTGCAGAGCTGAATTCTGATAAAACTGTCATCAGAAGATGACTAGAAATAAAGAAAAGAGATCTTAGGACTGGTTCTGGGTGCCTGGTGCAGAAAGGAGATGGGGCCTCTTCCCACCTCAGTGGTGGGGGGTGGTGGGAGTCTGGTCAGCGTGGCGGGGACACGCTGAAGTGTGCATGGAGAGTAATCACAGCGCTCTGGCAGGGGAAAGGCAGCATGCGAGAAGGCCGACCCACACGGGATGAGTTACTGCAAATGCGTGGCACCTTCTCTCTCTGCCGTGTCCAGAAAGACAGCCCTCACTGCCAGCAATACAAAGGATCAGAAGTGATGAGACTGCCTTTTACAAATACAGCCTGGGCAGCGCATGCAATTCTTTTTGTTGGCTCTCTCTCAGTGGCATTACCTTGAATATGAGAAAATTAAGGAGAAAAATTGCTATGAGCTTTGTAGGCCCTTTATCGCTTTAATCTCTTCTTCTCTCTGTTTTCTATTTGCCTGTCTCTTGTCATCCGTCTTTGCAGAGACAGTGACCAAGTTAATCTAAACAGCAGATTTATTAGCAACCAATTTGATTTCTGCTTTCAGAAACTGATTAAAATCATCTAAACGTTTTATTTTAAGTAGGACTAAGTTTTTGGTGCAATTTCTGAGATAGCTAGAGCAAGAATTCAACAGATCTGTTGCATTTAAGGAAGGGGGAAAAGATATCTGGAATGCCTATGGGATGGAAAAGTAGACTAATTTCTGGGCTTTGTTTTAGAAGGACAAAAGGGAAGGGCAAGAAAGACAACGCTCTGGAGCATGTACCCTTATGGAGAGTTGGCAGGAGATTGTTACAGTTTGGTGTTGCAAAAGGCTTTGCAGATACTGGCTGAGCATGCTGGATGGTTAGTGCAGAGCCTGCGAGGGCTGTTTGTGTTAAGTTGTATTGATTGCTTCGTGTATAATTTAATAAAGTTGAAGCCTGCTTTCTTTCCTCGCAGCTATACACTGCATCTGTCCTTGTTGGAGTGTTCCCATGGCAATCGTGGGCTGGATTTTTATTAGTTTGATTTACTTGATAAATAAATAGAAAAATAAAACAAGATAATTACCCAACAATGAATAGCTACCATATGAACATAGTGGAAACTACACCAAAGGCAACTGGCAACACTTCTAGTTCAGAAGTAACACATTTCCAGTGTAATATTTCTGACCTTCATTGGCCCTTCCTTCATTAGGTGTCAAGCTCTGTTGCTTATATGAGTTTCACTGCATACAAAATGTCTCTCCTGGCTTCTCACATTTGTAGTATTGTTATTCTTCCTTAAGCAGTGGCTGCAGTTTTATGCTCTCTTACTACTTAGTCTGAACTTACCTTAGTTACCTTTGCTGGGAAGAAACCTCCCTCCTCTTTTCCCAGAGGAGTGGTAGGAAAGCCTGTGCTAATAAAGCAAACATCTCTGCTTCACCTGAAGTTTGCTCTCCTAACAGACTGTTATATGAACACATGGGCAGGCTGCTAACAGATGCCCACACCACTCAGCCAGCATTGCCAAGAGATGTGGAGAGCTGGCTGGGCTCCTGGTGGCCTTGGGGCAGATGGAAGCATGACACAGGCACCTTTTTCAAGGGATACTGTGGCACAGTCTTCCATGGAAGAACAAGAGGGGACTAGATGGGAAGACTTTAGTAGTAAGTTGGAAAGGGAATCATCTCCGATGCTTAAAGTATGGAAGCATAGGTCACTTCTTTTACAATGTTAGGAGACTGGGCCCCTGCTAATAGCAGGACAGCATTTGGCACAGCTTCAGAATGGGAGAATTGTAAATGTGGCAGTGCATTCAACACTGCCAATATAATTTGACATGGGCTTCCTCAAGTACTTGCTTTAAGGTCTGAAAGCTCCTGACAGCTCACCATTGCCCAGACCACTCCAACAACGGGTGGAAAACTAGAGGATCTTCCTTGTGACTTCTGGTACCCTTGGGACAGGAGGTGTAGGGCAGGAGTGACTGTTTCTGAACAGAGTCAGTCCCAGGCTGTCTCTGCTGGCTGCAGGGTGCTTGTGTTTCAGTCAGGAACTATTTACAATCCTGAACTTTCAGCAGCCTTCATATAAACTAACAGGACAAGAAAAACATTTCTTCTGAATGTTCAAGGCACTGCTAATCAGAACCTGCTATGCAGGATGCACCCAGTGGTGTTCAAGCAGCATACTAAGCTATGCTTTTAATCAGAAGATGATAGTTATCCCTTTGAAGATCTCTTTTTCTCTCTAGAGGATCTCACACAAGGGCAAAACTTCCTAAGAGCATCTGCTGAATGGCTTAAGACGTGCCTGAGTGTGGAAAGCATCTAAACCAATGTTTGGAAACTGCCTCGAACGCTCATTGAGAGGTGGCTGTAATACAAGGTGACATTTGTGGCTCTTACAAAGGAATTGTAGATCCTGTTTCAAATCTTATTTCCATGAGAGTTACATCAGCATTTAATTCTTCCACCAGTGGTATGTTTTTAAAATCAGTGCTCGAATGTCAGTGCCTTTGTGAAGAAACTGTTGTTAGGGGAAGATCCGCATGACAGCAGCCTGTTCCCACCATTAGACCCATAGAAACTGGGAGGCCTGGGGTCTGTTTCTTGACTCTGTTTCTGGCCTGCTGTTGCTTGCAACTCTTATAATCTCTCTGTAAAATGGGGATAAAGCTTGGCTTCTTTTGTAAAATGTTATGAGTGCTTCAAAGACAGATGTTTCAAAAGAACTAAGTTTTATTAAGAACCTCAGCTGTTCTCACCTGCTTCTCTCCCCTGCAGTGTGAAATATTGCAAGACCTGCGGCCTTGGAAAGTACGTAGACTCTCTCATGAGCCTATCACTGCTGTTTCTGAGGCCAGCCTGCCTGGCAGGAGCTGTGAGCAGTGGGCCAGTAATTGTATAATTTCACACTAGGAAACTTTCCACTACTGCCTAGGGTAACACTCTAGACAAATACTGTTCTAGAGTTACTACAGCCTGAATAAGAAGTTTAGGAAAGGTACAGTGAGCAGTTTCATCATGGCTTTACCCAGTGGAACTGTGTGAGAATCTGTCCTAGAATAAATGGGAAGAAAGCTCTTAGGTGTTCCTTCTTAGTCGGAACAAGTATTAAGTGCTTTATCCGGCATGCGGATCATCAGGAAACCATTAGCAAAACCTGTTTGCTGGTCTTGTGAGCACGTGGGTGCACAGGTCTTCTCAGCCATTTGCAAAGCACTCAAGGGAAATGCCTGGTGGCTTGGATGTGGGGATAAAGGACCCTCGGCCCTGCCTATCTTGCACTGAGGCGTGGGGCGGCTTGGAAATGACAAGCAAAAGTTGGTAGTCCTGCTGAGAAGGTGGGACAGCCAGCCCCTTACATCTCAGAGATCCCTGCTGCTTGGTCCACGCCTATCCTTTTGGCTTGTGGAGATGTACTAGGGAGAGAAGGCATTGTCTAAGGGGCACGTGGAGAGGAGGTCCTGTATGGTTTGTCTGCTTACAGTCAGGCCTTCTTCCCTGCTCCTACCCTTGTGACATTTCCTCCTTTGTGCCACACTGAGTACTGAGGCTTTCTTCCTGACCATTTTCCTTGTTAATGGTGAAGAAAGGTTTATTTTGTTTAATGTTCTCTTCTTCAGCTGGTACTTTATTTGTATTGTTTTCCACCTTGCTTTCCCTCTTCACCCCGCCCAGGCTGCCTGCATCCCATGTTCCTGGGAGCCTGACTGCTTCTGTACCTTACCTGCAGCACAGCATAGGCTTTGGACATATGCCACAGCATAAGCTTGAGTAATGATTTTTGCTCTTCCTGGACAAATCCCTAAGGAAATCTCATAGGTTATGGTCTTTTGTGGTCCTAAGCCTGCAATGTGGCACACAGAAGCTCTTTCACCAGGAAGTGATGTTAAGAGCCACTCTGAGCAGGCATAAAGCTGAGTGGCTTCCTGCATCCTTCAGGTCCCTAGAGGCTTCTGGTTTGGGAGATGGTCCAAAGCCTAAGTTTGGGTCATCCTTTCTACAGCCTCCGTCATTCCTCTCTATTAAAAGAATGTTTGCGCTGTGTATTGCTCGCAGGTGGTGAGGGTATTGAGTTGGGATATACTCAAATGTTAATCACTAGGCTGTTCATGTAAACTGGTAAGTAATTTTTACCAGTAGATGCAATTTTTTTTTTTTTACTTCTAACCCTGCAACACAATCCAGGAGTCTTGAGTGGAGGGTTTGTCATATTCTAATTGGTCTTATCAATTTTGTACAGTAGAAATATTTTGACAAATAGAACTGTTTTGATCAAAGGTTGTATAAATCCAATCAGTCTCAGCCGCTGAAGCTGTGTGAACCCTCTGCTGGAGCTTGCGTCACCTGAATTCCCAGAGTACAGTTAAGACTTGCACCTTCTATGTGTAGATAGGCTTTTATTTGAGCTCCTGTGGCTGCATGTTCTGGTGGGCTCAAGGCATGGTGTGATCTGATGTAATGTGTGGGCTGCAAGATCCGGGCTCACCAGCATTCCTTAACTATGGGCTGTCAGCTCCCCATCTCTCTGTGTTTGTCAGCTAGTGTCACATCCATAGCATTTTGGCTGAATGTTTCTTGTTTGCTCTGACTGAGAAATAAATAGAACTCTGGAAAACAAATGGCGCTTCTTTATTGAGCTGCAGTGATTTATGCACATGTCAACAGGAATGAGGAAAAGCAAATCCCTTCTGCTCGCAGATATTTTAGGTTTCTGTTTAATAACACCCTAGGCCAGCCACTTTGAGGGCACTATTCTATTTCTTGGGCTCTTGAAAGCACTTGGCCTTGTGCCTCACAACACCACATGGGGTATGTCTTAATAGACCTGAAAGGTATGGCATGCTGTGACTTGATTTTATTTACATTTATGTAAATATTGCCATGTTTATTTTAAAATGACTCAACTTCTGCAGTTGCAGCTCTGGGGTGGTAAAGGTCGCTGAAAGGACAGTTAGGTTCCTATCGTCTGTCTGGAAGACTTCACTTAAAATCACGCTGTTTGCCATTTCTCACTTTGTTGAGCTCATCCAGCGAAATTGTACTGCTCTGTTGTATTTCCTGCTTTTTTTTTGACTAACCCAGTGAATCTAGTTGGCTTTCTATAGTGGCAGAATGACAGCTAACAGAGCTCTGGATAATATGAAAAAAAATGTAATTCTAACAAAAAAATTAAACTTTGCAGTATGTTTTCTTTTATTTAATTGCAACTCCTCAAGCTCATAACTGACTGTGCTGGATGCCTGTGTCTCTAACATCAGCACTTCATCTCAAAAGGACAACTTAACTAGTCAGAAAAGGGAGCTCTGAGGCACTACAGGTGTAATGCGATAAGTCAGTTCCTGGCTTATTGTGTACTGCTGGTCAGGAATTTTCTGTCAAAATGGTTTTTTTCCTCTCGTCAGCAACCATTGATTTGACAGCTGTTAGTGGAAATGTACCTATCAGTTTTGGCAGGCAAGCCTTCTCACGCAGGAGAGGGAATCTCTGGAGAGGCTCAGCCGCCCGCCTGCGGAGCATCCCACCCACCGTGGCGCAGCTGGCAGCCCTCCCTGGGTCCTCAGGGGCTTCTTCCAGTGCTCCACCAACCTGGAGACCTAAACTTCCATTCCTAGTAGCTCAGATGGGTAGAGCTCCAGGCTGCTGTTGCTGTTAGGTTCTCAATCTCCAGTTATAGCTATTTTGTGTTCAGCTAAGAGATTAAATATTTATTGGGCCAGAGAGGGTGCAGGTGACTGAAGCTGTTATGGGACAGCCACTTAAACTGACTGGTCAGTGAGGTCCTGTCCCTTCTCTCCCCTTCACACCAAGCCTTCCCGTCTTCCCACTTGGGCAGACAGTCACGCTCATCTCACGCTGCTTGCAGATGTAGCAGAGAGCTAAGGTCTGTGGAGAACAAATCTCAGGGAGAAGGACAGGGTCAGTCTTCTGTGAATTTAGGTCCTCAGAGCGACTCACAACAGGACCAGATGTGAATAAGTGCTAGTACATGTGACGGGAATCTTTCGCAGCAACGAGGTGGAGGATTATGCCTTTGGTGAGCAGCAGGCTGTTAGAAAGGTTTAGCTATAGCACCACTACATCCTTTACTGGGATGTATATTTCTATACGAAATGCGTTCATCCAGTCTTAGGGTGATGAATATATAGATCTTCATTTTCAGTAACCAGGTGCTTAGCACATGTACTGAAAGCATACAACTCTGAGTCTCAGATTCCTGGCTGTAAACTCATACACCTCAGCTCTGTGCCCCGACTAACAGACAAATGGCTGCTTTGGGATGTCTCACTCTCCTTGTGATTTTCTCCAGTGACAGATTGTAAAGATGTCTAGATTTCATCCAAGTATGGAATCAGTAGGTCTGTCCTCAAAGTGCCCTATGCCTACCTTTATGCTCTGTTCTCTTCTGCTGCCCTCTTCCTCTTGTTGCTGTTCTGCTGCTCCCCCAAACTAAGCCAGAAAGCCCCACAACATCAGGAGACACAAAACTTGGCAAATGGCTTTAGAAGTGCTTCCCCAGTCCTTTCAGCGGGGTGCAGCTGACCTTGCCCTGAGCTGGCAGAGCCTATTCAGCAGGACTGTGCCCAGCACCTCACTGCATTGTGTCCTGTCCCCCACCAGCTGGAAACCACTGTGCCAGGAAAATCTGCCATGAGCTGAAGTCTGTACCTCCCAGCACGCAATGACTTCTGTGGGTTGACTTCTATTGGATAAGGCTGGTTGGCACTGCCATTTTAAATATTTCATTTTTTAAAGTTAATTGAGATTTTTTTTATTAAGGATGGTCTACACGTGAAGGTGAGAGCTCTTGGCTGCCAGGCACAGGGTGCAGGTAGCTGCTGAGCTGCTGCGGAAGGTAGCAGATATTTTGGCTGGTTCATTGCTAATTATTGCTTCAGTAAACAACAGCTGTTCAGATGCAGCTCAGCTTCTTGCTTTGAAAAGATTACAGTGCCCAAACTGTAGTCTGGTATTATTGAAAAAAGAAAAAAAAATGTTATAATCATTTCACTCCCCTACTGCTACAGATTTTATGGGCCTTGTAGTGCGCTGTTATGTCAGGCATATTAATTGCTAGTGAGTCGATGTTAAGCAAATGGAACAGCTTTGTGCAACGTTTGGACACTCGGTTATAGACAGTTTAACAGCAGTCTTCTGGAGAGACTCTGCATTAGTCTTAGATTATTTCTCAGCACTGGAGGAATGGCTCTTTCAAAGCAACTATAAAATGAACCATTGCTGCCATGCAATAGCAGTAATAAGCTGTTAAGGTACCTTGCAAAGCATGAGGTCAGAGGCAGCGTGTTCTTCCAGCCACCCAAGAAGTGTAATAGCAACTAATTAGCACAGCTCCTTCAGAGACTATTGCTATTGTAACAGGAGGAAAGAAAGGCAGAAAAGTGCAAGGAGGTGGGGGGCTGCTGTTGCTATCTGCCCTTTAGATGAAGGAGTTGTTGGTATTAGCTTAGCCGAGGGTGAAGGCCTGACCCAGCACAGCGCTGAGTGTCACTGATGTGCTCTTGCCACTGGAAAGAAAAATGGTCCTGTTCCTGCTCCACGCAGCTCCTGCCCTTCTGCTTTCTTCCTGAGGAGCAGGATTTATAGGGGCATCGGATTTGATTTATGGAGGAGTGAAGTCACAAATTAACCACCCAGGCGCACACTTTGCTGCACAACGTCAGGCTCAGCCCTTGCTCTCCTGCAGCAGTTGCCCTGCAGCAGCTGGCCGGGCACTCAGCCTGGCGGTGGTGGTAGCCGCTGGGGTGCCTGCAGCCCTGGCCAGCCCGTGTCCAGCCACCGCGGGGCTGGCTCCAGCCAGAGCCATCCCCTCCAGCCACGCCAGGGAGGCAGCGGGAGCGCTGCTCTGCGTTTGAAGCAGTTGTGATCTCTGCGCTGTGGCATTTCGCTGGCAGTGGATGAAAGCTGTCTGCAAGTATCTTTTGTGCAGCTAAAAAAGAAAAACAAAACATACACGTATTTTACTAAATGCATGTACCAGCAGCCAAGCTGGCACCCTTTGATTGTATTTAGAGAGGAACAAGGTGGTACTGGCACAGCTACACACTGCTGGGAGCAAGTAGGGCTGGCTCTCCACAGAGCCCACACGGTGCTGCCTGGGGGCCTGGCAGGGCCTGGCCTTGTGCAGCATGGCTGTTAGAACTGCACTGAAAACTTCACCGTGTATTAGATACAGAGCCCGTGGTGCCTTTCCAGAGGCCTCTGCAGGGCTGCAGGTACAGTAAGCGGTGCCCAGGTGCCGCAGCCTGCTGCAGGCTGACTGAAGCGCTTGCTTCCAGGTGAAGTGGGATTTTACCACTGCGATTTTTATTCATTTCATTTCGTTTCATGGGATCATAACGTTGTGGTTCACCGCCATCTCATTCCACTGATTTATCTGTTTATCTTATTTATCTCGGCGAGCTACGGGACCGCTAAGATGGCGGCCAGGGCGCTCCCGCCGCCGCTGCGGGCCGCTCCTCGGGGCCGTTGCGTTGCGCTCTCCCTGGCCGCCAGGGGGCGCGCGAGCCTCGGCCGCCGCCGCCGCCTGCTCGGGGCAGTGCGAGAGAGGCCCGGCCCGCGGACACCGGCTCGGCTGCTGCGTGTCCCGAGCCCGGGCAGCGCCTCAGAGCCGTGCACCGGGGCAAGGAGCAGCACGCTCGGGGCGTGGAGCGCCCTTTAATCTCCCCTCTCTTACAGTAGGAGCTTCACTGCAAAGTGAGGAAGGAGCCAGGAGTGAGCAATTTTCTGTCTGTTATTAGCTGTGAAGTAGACTAAGTAGGTTAGAGATCCGTGAGCTTGTCCTCACGATGCTGCAGGCGTCAGCTCTTCATTTTGCACCAAGTAATGACGGCATTGGCCCACCTTCACCAGAGCTGACAGAGCATGAAACACCTGGGAAGGAGCAGGGAGAGTCAATAATTGAGGGCAATGTATGCTCAGGGCAAAGTGCAGTCATTGTTGGCACAGATAGGATTTT
>WBMW01004765.1:46490-209111 GCA_013396635.1 Penelope pileata | reverse complement strand
CTTTTTTTTTTTTTTTTTTTTTTAACTAAGCACTTGCCTCTGGATACCTTGGAGACATAAACATGCAGGCATATTGGAAGTACTGGCTCCTGCTTTGTTCAGGAAGATAATTTAATGGAAAACAAGGAGGGTTGTTTTAGTTTTAATAATCAGCTGTTATAAAGAGTAATAGAAAGACATCTGTGCTGTGGGAACCAAGGGATGATTTTAAAAAAAAAAGCTACAACCTTGCACTGCCCATTTAAATAGGCTGGGCTTTTTAGAACAGTTTTTGTTGGCTTCAGTCTGTCAAATTATTTTGGGTATTTCGGGGTTAGAAAAGGGAGGGCAATCGGGAAGGACAGCCCCTAGCGCTCTGCCAGGTGCTTGCCAGTCAGAAAGGTGTCACGCCTGTGGCAGCTGCGGGGCTGCATGGAGCGTGCCATCGTGCGGCCTGAGCTCTGTCACGGGCAGCCCGCAAACGTGGTAACGCCATTCGCCTTCTTGCTTTTGCCAAAAGCTGCTGGAAGATCTGTCCCCTAGAGTTTCTTCTATCGGTCGTGAAGCAGCCCCCTCCCCCCCACTTGTTTTAGTACCAAATGTGAATTTATCAGAATTGCATTCCCAGCCACTGCTTCTCTGCTCCCACATTTAGAAGCTCTTTATGCCAATGTGTTTTCTTCTCTGGTGGCACTTACGGTCTATTGTCAAGGCATCCTTCGGTGCTTTTTTTTTTTTTTTTTTTTGATGAGCTGTTTAAATCTCTTCCTGCAAGCAGCTTTTTTCGTTTGTTTGTTTGTTTTCCTCCTCCTAAGCCTCAGATTTATTTGTGATGTCTGGATGTGCACGCTCTCTCCAGGGTTTAACAGTGTCTTCACAACGCACGCACCAGAACTGCGTGCAGGAGTGGTGTTGCCAGTGCCATATGCAGAGATAACGTTGCCTCCCTATTTCCCTGGTTTAACAGGGCCAGTAATCTCATTAAGCTTCTCCACCCCCATGAGCTCTTCATTGCCGCCACTATTGTACTGGAATCTCACAACGAGTTATTTATCTATTGTGTGCTCCTCATTCTTTTCAGTTGTTGCTTTCTTGTAGGCTGCTACATACCTTTCATAGCAAGATTTGCATATTTTTATTCTGAGATCTTTTACTTCTGGAGTCGCCTGTATTAAAAAGCATTATGTTTGAATGGGCTCACTTCAGCGGGTGATCCATATTGTTCTGTATGACTGCTCTGTCCTAGCCGTTATTTGCCACTCCATCAATTTTTGTCATCTGCAGATGCTGGCATCACTAAGTTTTTCTTATGTACTTCTCTGTCACTGCAGATGATGGGGACTAGCACCTGCTCCCAGTGTTATGGCCTTGTGTCCTCTTCTCCCTGCAGATTTGCCCCAGTACTTCTCATCAGCGAACACTGGAAGGACTTTCACGCAGAGTCAGATGACGTGCCTATAGCCTTTTTCAGATTTTAGTTCTTTAGCTGATTTTTCTATTATTAGCTGTCCCTATACTGTTTTCCCCCCTATTTATTTATTTAAAGTGAGGTAAGGTTAATTGCTCCATTAGATATCCATTTCTGTCTTTTCAATTTTAAATCTGTTCTTGGGTTTGGAACGTGGAAGTGCTTCATTCTGTTGGGACAGCAATTATTTCCGAGCCTCTGTATTGCACGGTGCTCTCTGTGCTGTCTCAGACAGCTTAAGTGTGATTGAGTAACTAGAGCCAGCTGAAACATTGTCGCCTTCCAGCCCTGTTCTGTTTCTGAACCTCTTCCTTTTCCTCCTGAATCCCAAAAGCCTTTATTAAGACAGCTTTGTGGGAGCCATTAACTCTAAGCTGCATAATTACCTTACTGTGCGCTTTGACTCTGTTTATAGTAGGAAAAAAATGGCACGCATCTCTAGAAGTTTACATTCCTCAACATCAGAATTTATAATTGGGTAAATCAAGTAAACTTTTTTTATTTACTAGGAACTTATAGTAATTAACAGCAGGAGAGTTTACCTGCAGAATTACTGAGTACAGTGAGGCAGGTTTTGTGAAAACATGGTGCTATGATGAGCCACTGTGTTGTTACACTTGTTCTTTGCTTCCCAAATTGCACGTAAGACCCTTGTATACTTTAACAAAGGCATGCTTCTGCTGTTTAGCATGCTTTGTTTAGAAGTGGAAAACAGTACATAGCATATTTATTTGGGGGATCTATTTTAATGTCATCCTTGCACAGCTCAAAATTCAATGTTTGTGATGCTAGAAATCTGGCCAGGCTTTTTTTTTTTTTTTTTTTTTTTTTTTTTAATTCACGTATAGATATACATTTTCTTTTTTTTTAATTTGTGTGTATATATATTTTCTTTAGGAATGTGTATGAAGAGATAAACTCGTGCCAGCGGTTGTGCAATGCCATATGACTTCACTCTCGCTGCTGCACTTCAGACCAGGTAAGGACAGGACATCTCCCCTTTCCCCTCCCTGTCCAGCTGTCCCCAGCACACCTCAGTACTGAGGAAGGGCAGGCTGTGCCCGAGATCTGACAGCATGTTCTTGGTCCTGTGTCACCTCACAGTGCTACCTGCAGTGTCCAACATTGTATCCTCTGATTAGGAGGTGGCACTGTGAACAAACCTTTGCGCTATCTTTTCATTCTGAAAAGCTATAGACACTTTCAGTGATCTGCAACAAATGCTCTGCTTCCTGGGACGAAGAGAGGAACTGCATTTTTTTCAGGTTTTCATCATGTGCTTAGTTCAAGTGCTGGCATCCTTATTTGTGTTACTGTTGTTGTTGAGAAAGGGCCAGGAGAAAGGAGTGAGGCTTTACTATTACTAGTATTTTGACTTAGTTGTAACCTAGATACTCACACAGTTAAATTTTGCCTGGTGTGGTCATTCTGCCATGAAGCAAAAAAGTTCTTCAGAGGAAAAATTAAAGTCTTAAGTGCTGTCCATCAGTGTGATGGCTACAGACTTTGTGTTCCTTTTCCCTAGGGGAAGACAGTTCGCACCTCCCTGTCAATTAACTGGTCTTCATTTTTGGCTTTGTTTGTGATCAATGAGCCCCAGAAACTCGTGTGTGCAGTGAAAGATGATCAATTTAATTTTATAAGCATTGCATATTTAGTACTTAGCACTAATTGGCTGTAGCTGAGAAGCTGATCAGTCTGGTCGATTTGGATGTGACTTTGCAGTTGGGGATGATTTCACTGTGCCTGTGCTGTTCAATTGTTGGTGTGTGATGCTCTCTGGCTTATTTTTAACCCTGGCAGCTTCTAGTAAGTGTCAAATGCGCAGCTTCTAATAAGCTGCTTAGAAGCTGTTTCAAGGATGTGTCTTTGCTTTGCATTTCCCATCCCCAAAGAACTATACACTCGTCCTTCCTCTTAAAGGTTCTGAAACTAGCCATATGTACAACTGCTCTGGAGTTAACGGTAAATGAAAGTATTAACATTTTTAGATTTTATTTTTTTAAGTAATGTGCATTTAAAAGAATAGCATATAGATTCAAAACTGTTTTAATTCAGCAAGTTTTAAACTCAGCAATTGAAGACAGAATTCAAACATTTTGTCATATCAGACTCTCTGCAAATGAAGCCTATTCTCTCATAGACAATCATTTTAAACTGTTATTTTATGCAGTGTTTCTTCTTTTATAGCCATCACTTTGAAAGTGCTGCTGAAGAGTGGCTGTAGTAGCTGGCATTTTTTTTCCTTGTCAAATGCAAATCTCTCACCTCCCAAGTGTGAACACACAGAGCTCTCTTACTGGCTTCTGGCTTTTTTTTTTTTTTTTTCTATTTAACAAAATTAGGTTACAGTTAGCTAAGCAGAGTGACCTGATTCATGCTGGATCAACATGTTATCATCAACTTGAGGTTGTCACTACAAAGTAAGTGTGGTGAAGTCTGCCTGTTCCAGCTAAAATCAAAGCAGTCTCCTGACATGCGGTAGTGCTGAAGTCAGCAGTTTCTACAAAGTGGGTCTAAATGCAGATTGAAGGATCTCTTCAGTGTAATATGTAACTACCAGTGCCAACCTAATTATTTATAATCAAATACTTTTTGTCCAATTTTTGCTCTGGAGGACATGAGAGAAAACAGTTCTAAGTGATTTTTTTGTTCTTTGGTGGCTTTTCCTTATCTACAAAAGATTTGACTTTGTGAGGTGTATTTAATGTTTTCTCTAAAGTAGGCCACCTGAGAGATCCCATGGAGTAATTCACTTTGCTGAGTTAGCAGACTTAAGCCATTGGACAGAGGGGAAAAAAAAAGACACTGCCAGCTGTGAAGCAAATGAATCGATACCAGTGCAACTGGATCAGTTTGCTTCTTCCGATAGAACCAGAAAAGCGCTAGCACAGCTGTAATATCTGACATACAGATTGTAAAAAACAAAAAAACAAATATAAACACACACACACACACACACATTGGGTTGGCTTTTATTGGAAAGCCTAGATGCAATCTATAGTTATCAATTTGTGGAAAATTCAGGACACATATAAAGTTAAGAAGGCAAATTAAAAGAACAATACAAATCAGACGAAATATACATCTCAAAATATCAGGATAGCATTTTGACTGGCATTGCCTAAAATACTTAGAATCTCCTTTTTTTCTCTTTTTTTGTAATATGCTTTCTTTTAGTCATACATATTTTTACTTTAAAAAGATCTTTTGTTTCTGTGTTCCCCAAGGTCACTATTTCCTGCAGGAGCATGTCCAGATCACAAGTCTTTTTTAGCAAGAAATAGGCTCATTATATCTACTAACAAGGCCACTAATTGGCTTGATTTGACTTTATTTAAAATGATCACCAGCAGATACTATATTTTGTTGTTTATTGGTGCCAGAACAAAGGAGAAGGAACTGGTACGCGTCAAGTAGAAGATATATTTCATTGTTGACATGTTATACAAGCTTTTCATATTCAAACAGAACAGAAACATTTGACATAATTTAGAGTATGAGCCTATTTCAACAGAGAGCACTTACAGCATGCTAAATACAGTGCTGTGGAGGAGCCACCCAACAGAACTGCGAACACCTAGCATTTTACATCTTTAAAAATAATACGTAGATCAGTGACACGCCTCTGGGGTCTGGCATATCATCCTCTCTAAATTTAGGGCCCTCAAGGCTTCAAGGGTAAAAATACTAACAGCTAATCTGTGCTTTCATTCTAATAGATGATTAGCATTCATTATATGTGTAATTAGTTCTGTCTGCTCTACCAAATACACACATACAGTAACAGCACTGATACTGTCGATTCGGTAGCAACTTGGCCGGGAGAAATTCAAATCTGTTTATCAAACACTCCTAATGTGCAATTTAGAGTATGTAATACCATAGACTCTCAGAATACAAAGCAGTTAGAAAACTATTTTTATTACATCCACTTGAACCATTCATAGTTAAGACACGTTCACTTACTATGTTTTGTCATTATAATACATGGATAGAAATAACTGTGTATATTTCAAGGAACATCAAAAAACCCCAATTTCGTCTCATCTTAAAAATATTTGTTTTTGTGGCTGAATTTAGTGCTCATGAGAGTAAAGCTCTGAGAATTGTTTCAGCCAAGATGTAGAACAGATGCCATAGATGCCCCTGCAGGCTTCCTACAAGGAACCAGCTGCACACTTCAGTTACGTCCTGCAGCAAATACGCTGGGCCTTGGAGCAGAGCATGCCAAATCTATGCAGTGGTGTTGAGATGCAGACTAGGCACCAGGATGAGACCTTCCCCTCCATCCCCGTGTTCAGTTTTCACAGTAATGGGATTTGATCTGCTAGCTGAAGGCCAGGAAACGAACCTACTGAACAGCCTGCCTGTCTAAAGAGCAATTGTTTTGTAGCATCAGGTCAGAGGTACGCTTCTTCTATCTGGAGTTATAACATCTAAAAGAGCTGTACTATACAGAAGACAAAGTTGACATAACTGGATGAAACTACACCATTTCTTCTTCTTCTTCTACATACAATTTGCCAAGCACCTGAGACACTATTCTCTCCATTGTGAAACAAAGCTAAAAAAACAACAGAAACCCCACTTGGTATGAATAAATGTCCATTTATTACGTTAGGGCTGGAAAAAGACAAGGAAAACCCAACCTATTAAAGTCTTCCATCATAATAAACGAGACTTATTTGGTTACTGTGCCTTCTAACAATGACTGATGAAGTGGCACTGGCCTGGGTGACAGGAGAGGTACGGGAGGGAAGGGAGCTGCAGTCTGATTCAGCCAGCCACTTTGGAGTGTTCCGTCCTATCAGCAGAGTGATAGATGCACAGCTTTAAACCTAATACAAAAATATTAACACTTTTGGACATTAGTCATCACTGTTATATCTCTACAATATAATCCTTTATACTGTACAGCTATAACATAAAAGGTGCAATTCCTTTTTCTTTAAAAAAATCACACACAGCACATGTTTTTATCGTTTTATTTTTAAGTATAAACTTTTTAAACACTTTACATAAATTAACTCCTCTGAGACTAATATTTGATGTACAGTAAATTGTAATTCATATAAAAATCCATAAACAACTTGTCTCACATAATTTACAAAAAAATCAGGGTTTCCTTTGCTTATCTGTAACAAGGATTCTACTTGCCATTTTTCCCCCCAAGGCAAACCATGTTAGCATTGTAAAATCCATTATTAAATTCCCATGGTAGCATAAGTCACTTGTGCCAATGTCCTTTTAGAAAGCAGCACAGTTTAAAGCAGTTGGGTTGTCTATAAACAGTAATTTTTGCCCCACGTTTTAAAATTAACAGATATATATCACATCCTATGCAGTGAGAAAGAGAGAAAAAGAGAGAGAAAGAGAGAGACTACTTCTCGTAAGCAAAGGTCAACAATTCAGTAATATTTGGAAACACTGTATGGGTCTGTATCTTAATTAAATACAGTGCCTCAAAGCAACAGCCAGCCTGTTGCAAGATCCTTAGGCCTTTTTTTTCTTTTAATACTTTTCAGTCCAACTTGAGTGCAGCGATATGCATATGTAAACATATTCTTTAAAGCAGATCACCTTTAAGGTCATTGAGAAAAAAAAAAAAGTTTTGTCATTAGCAGTATCATTCTTCTGGAAGGCGCTCTTTTCGTTACAGAGTCTGTTCAGATTGTGCTACAGAAAAAATCTGAGCAAAGATGTAAGCTTAGGCTCAAGTAGTAATGCAGCAAAACAGTTTGGTCTCCTTTTTAGAAGACACTGGTACACAGTCTCTTTGGCAGCCTGAGCTAAGCCAGTGTGTTACCTCTTTCCTATCTCACTTTGTCTGAGGAACTGTATGTTGTTAGCGCTGTCTGCTAATTCTGGATATTGCTCCACAGAGAGTACATAGTACCCATCATATCCTTGTACCTTTCCAGCACTTAGCAACTGCCTTTTTTCTCCTTCTGTCCACAGCCTGGCACCTTCCTCTCCATCCCTCACTCTCTGTTGTTCTCTGGCCCAGGCACTGGAAAGAGCTCTTTGCCTGGCTTGTTCCAGTATTCGGGCCTTTTCCTCATCGAGCGTCATGCCGTAGCGGACGTGAAGCGCTAAAGCACCGTACTGCATTTCAACATCGGCAAACCTACGAGTCCTGCCGTTCACCACAGTCGTTGACTGGGACACGGTGACGTTGATGCCATTCTCCAGGGCCTTCCGCCCGCTGGTCAGCCTCAGTGTCCCAAGGTCAGTCTCGGGGGAGGTGGTCTTGATAAAATAGTGCGTGTCCTTTCCCTCAACGGTGAAATGCAAGTTTTCTAGGTAGTAGGCGTTGTTCAGAACAGCTGCCACTTTGATGCAGTCCTCATTTGCAATGTTGAGCACGTTTGTTTGCACTTTCCCTTGATTGACAGCGAGCATCACCCCTTTCCCAATCAGAGACTTCACTGTAGCAAACCACAGCCATGACTTCTCTCCACTGGATTTCCGCCTGCTGACCTGCACTTCTGCCATCTTTCCCAGGGAAAGGAAAGCCTTTGCTTGTCTCGCCACTTGTTGTTGAACTCCAGAAATTGGCTGTAAACAAGAACAGACAGAAGTTTTACCAGCCATCTGTAGCCCTCTAGATGCCAAGCGGGCAGGCTTTCTTGGTGTACTGCCCATGGACAACAACAGGATATGCCACCAGTGACAGTGCCAGGGAGCTAATTAAATCTACGTACTGCTTGTTCGATTGAGCTACAAGACTATTTGGTTTGATAATATTCTCCCATCTCCCTGAGAACCTGCATCTGCACAAAAATACTGTTTATTTCAGAGGTTACTTGGAGGGCTACACAGGACAGACTTTTGCAACACTAATACTTAATACAGGAAAGAGCTGTCTTACTCCAGTGTTATTTCATCCATTGAGCCTGTTCAGCTATGATTCCTCTCTACCACAGTTCCATCTACATCGAGGAGATTTTTGTGGGCCACGTGCTTTAGAGCAAGAACAGGCCTTTCTTTATGCCAAGTTAGGAGATACAGTCTCTGAGGTAGCTGCAGTCTAAGACCAAACTGCAGCGAGGCTCTCGCAATCCCTTGAAGCTGCTAAAGGAGGGGCGCAGTCAAACCATGAGGAGAGTCTTTACGCTAAAAGAGAAGGAGGTAAATAGTGCAGAGCAGAGGGGTGGAATATTAGGGACTGATGCCCTTTCTTGCAAATACTTGAAGAAACTGATATAAGGGGATGTGTGAAAAAGCTGCAGACGCTTCAGTTATGTGAGTATCCATTTCACTTCAAGAATCAGCATGCTGGCTGAGGCCTAAAACAGACAAGCAGCCTCTGCAGAGGACTTCAGAGGGATGTAATCCTGACTACAGCAGAGTGCTTTGTTGGCAAAGGGGGCAATGAATGAAAGTAACCAACAGGCAAGTCTAAAACAGCTCACTTAGTATTTAATGTTTTTCATGTATTTCATGTTCTTTTTCATGTATCTAGGGTGTCCTTGTTGAAGAGGTACGGGTGTCATAGAAGGAAGGGAATTACAGTTGTAATTGTGAGGTGCAAAAGCACTAGACAGGAAAGGCAGGATAGGAAAGTCTGTTAAAAAATTTCTTTGACTGTGAAGAGCTATGTGTAGGCCAATATGCTGGGTGCACTCTTCGTAAGGTGAGAGAGCACAGCTAGATACTGGGTCCTATCAGCAGAACTGCTGTGGTTAGCCAGAACAGCTAGAAGAGCAGGAGCAGTCAGCACAGCTAGAGAGCAGGCAGCTCACACTATGGGGTCAGCTGTGGTTGGGATGAGACCTTACAACTGCAGAATAGGCACATCCTGTCTGTCTAACGCAGGGGCTTAACAATGGCAAGCTGTGAATGAGAGTACTGACGGAGGTGGAGAGCAGACAGCTGCCCTAGCAGTTGTCTCAGCAGGAAACAGAGAGAAAGATTTAAATAGCTTTGGCTGCACTTTTGAAACTGAGTAGATTGTTTCTGTAGATTATCCAGCTTATCTGTCTTCCAATTGACCCCTTTTCCTTTCAGTAAAATATTGTTTAAAACCACTTGATTCACAACTGACAAATGAAGCAAGAGCTTGTTCATGCTTCCCAAATTTCTGGACCAAGCAGCAGTCATTAACACAGACTCCTGCAATCTTAATTCAGCCTTGCTGCTAATCAAAGCCTGGCAAAGGGTTTGCAAAGGCTTCTCTGCTTTGCCATGAGGATGGCTTTCTGGAGGGGACATTTCCAGAGGGAATTCAAATTGACTTGGACTCTCAACTCTCCTTGAATGTGGCAGATTCTTGTCTGCACTTGCTAACAAGCATGGGTTTCAGCTGTTCGAAATCCCACATAAGAGCTGTTGACCACAAAATACATTTTAGCCAGCACACTCATCAGTGAGAGCAGCAAGATGCTATAGCAAGTTAATGGCAAAGTTTGTTTATTTTTAACAGGTATCTTCAGAGCTCTGAAGCAAAACCTCAGAGCTGGGTAAAGCTGGCTTCCTCCAGAATGTTTCAAAATACTAAGTGTTTTGTATCTTTACGTTTGGCTCCTGGTTGTATTTGCTTATTCAACAGTGAAGATCATAGTTACAGCTTCGTCCTAGGTGAGAATTTTGCATCTTTGTTTTCCTCCCCCCCCTCTCTCTCTCTCCTTCTCTGTCATGTCGCATGTCTCTGGTACTCCTCACATACCTCCCTGCAACTCCTGTCCTGAAGGAAGATTTCTGACAACTAGCTGTCTGTTCTCATCTCTTTGACCAGACTGCTTCTCTGTGGTGCACGTTTTTCCTGATGGTACTGGACAACTGCATTCTTTAGCCTTTGAGACCTAAATAAACAACCTCTTAATAGTTCTTCACAGCAATGCCTGATGACAGGTCTCTTATCTCCTGATAACAACACCTTGTCTGGAATACTTGCAACACTCTTACTTCACTGCTTCTGTTGTTCATGGAAGGCACTATTCTCAGGGGTGTGCTCTGAGGTCCTTCTCTGTTACTCAGTCCCTGGCTATTAAACCGTTATCAACAGTGGGTCATTTCAGGCAGAACTTCCTTCCATTTCCTTCCCTTCTGCTGGGCCACCCTTTTAATGATTTTTGGTCTAAATTAGTTTGCAAGGTTCTTCAAGATTATATAATCTTTTAATCTTGTAAAATGAGAACTGTTTTTGACTGCTCATGATCAGATTACCCATTTGAACGTCTCAGCGCTTCCTTCTTCACTGAGAACTGTAGGGTTTTGGAGGGCATTGGTCTCTGATCTTTGAATAAGCTTGATTTGTAAACATCATTTTCTTTAATAGCAGATTTGAAATTTAACTTTTACTGTTACTTCTTTTATCATTTAAAATTCTAAGAGGTTTCCAGGCTTGAAGGTTTTTTTTTTTTTTTTTTTTTTCCCTCCCTAAAGAACTTCATAAGCACTTGGAGTTTTAGTTTTATGTAATGTAATAGGTTTTACCTCAGGTAATTTCATTTTCAATATTTTATCTTTACATATAAAACATGGTTAATATTAAAGAGAAGTAAAATTGTAGTGGTGCCTGGTATGCATAATTTATATCACCTGTTCTGTTTATTTCACAGTCTATTTTTTGCTACAGTGTTCAGTTTCTGCCTTTGGGCAGAGTGTTAGTACAAATCTAATCTCTGTAGTTTCTGTTAGGAAACTCAGACATCGTTTAAACTTCTTTTCATTGATTATTGTCCTTCTGTATTTTTATTATTACTGAAAACAAACAAAAGTTTATTTAAAATTGTGCTTAGCACATCTGTAAGAAACAACACAATCTGTAATGTTTTAAATTCTTTTGAAAATAAATAGATAGAAATTAGATGTTTGAAAAGTACTGTTCAAATTTAACTTAGCAGGCAGCCGTGTCAGGATTATCCATGCCTATTAAGAGTTGAATAGAAGGAAACATTCTATCTTCTTTCATTTGTATGCTTAGCTTTGATTCTTACAGGTATATCTTCCCATTGTTGACTCTTCACAAGTTCATAAGAAGGTTCTGTTAAATCAAATTTTGGAACAGGAAAACCAGGGATGGCATTGTGTAGATGGAAGCCGAATGTCACCAGCCAGCTGTTAACATCTGAAAGAGAATTATAAAAAAAAAAAAAAGAAAAAAAGAAAAATATTAGAATTGTTTAATACTTTGCAATTACTTGTTACTATTTGTACACGGAATAGCTTTTGACATAGTTGATTTCCTTGTGTAACAGTCTTTGTGTTGATATGTATGGATTTAGACGTGCTACAGCTGAAATAGCAAGTCTGTGTGGGAAAACCTGAAATTCTAAACTTACATGAAAACTTCTTCTGCTCTATGTTCTAGGTTCTTCTGAAAGGTCTTGCAGATTTCAGCAATTTTGAACGCCTCAGTGACTTCTAGAACTTCCAGAAATACAGAACCACAGTTTGGGTGAGATTTTCTTGTGATACAGCCTAAACTGACTGGTATGTCATGGTTAAGTTGAACACTGTCTCTGTAGTATCTTCCTCATCAATAGATTAAAACAAAACAAAAAAGGAAAAGTATGGCAGAAAACATCCAGTCCTTTTGTTATATATTTGTTATTTTAGTGTCTTCAAACTGTATCTGAAATAATACCTATACAGTCAATTACCTTTAAAATGATTTGGCAGACAATTTACGTTGATTCAAGAGAAATCTCCCCCTCTTCAGGATGAGGTTGGATTGATGAAATTAAAAACTAATGAAATGTGTTACAGTTGTGTCAGTAAGTAGACAGGATAGTAAATTAGCATTAGATAACATTATTTATGATAACATTTCTTGTTTCATTAAAAATAAATAAAATAGGGAATCTGGCAATTAAGTAAAAATAGTTGGGCAAGAATGAGTGCTCTGCCATGCTAGTTCCTGTCTTTCTACCTTATCTTTCACAAATATTAAGCTTAACAGAAGTTGGCAGAGTGCTACTTATCAATTCTAGTGGTTTTCATTTAAAAAGCATCCACAAAACCCAGAATTTTTCCAGATCTTAATAAAAAATATTTACCTAAAAATAATTTATGACCTTTCCAGATAAATGATAAGCCTCATGAGTCTCTGGATCTAAAAATGCCAGCCAGCCAAATTAGTCATTTTAATGATAACCTTGTATAAGCAGCATGTGTCTATGTATTCCCTACATCAAAGATGTTAAAAGAACTAAAACTCTATTTTGAGGGCAACTTTTGAACTACATGCATCATTTTCAATGCCACAAAGAATCTGACTGCAACTGCATCCCCTACAGCACATGCTGCTAGAAGAGGCCAGATTCAAAGGTCTGTTATCATCCTCGCTCCCAGGCAGCCTGTTAGCAACCCTGTTAATAGCTGCTGTTTTTAAATTAATGCAACCCCCCTTGATTCCCAGTATGCTTCTCTAAGCAGTAGTCTCACAACTCATAAGGGGAGCGGAGCCCCTCCTGTAGTCTGGCAGTGTCTGTAAAATATTTCAGATAGTTTACATCTATTCAAAGACAGAAATTCAAATGTATCTGATTGAGCCATGCATTTTTCAGAAACTTCTGGTGATGTGCACTGTTTTTTATATTTAGATTAATGGAAAATACTACACATCACTAACTCTAGATCCATAAAAAGCATATAGGTTCCCTAAAAACTCAATTACACAAGTGGCGTGTCATCAGCTTTCTATTGCCAAAAGAGAACTTTGTACTAATTTTATATATTAAATATATATATTATATATATATGTAAAAAACCCTAATGTCCAACTCCACTCTACCTGTCCTGGTTGTGTACTCACTACTTGGTGCTGGCCATGGAGCTTGTTGGACTTCTGCTTCTTGGCCAATTTACCTCAGTAGCCTTGGAAAAACCCATTCTGGCAAATACCAACTGGTGAATTTCCAGTGAGTACTTCCTGCCACGTTAATGACTTAAACTGGTCACAGAAAGACCCCTCCTGCCCTTGCTAGCTTACATTTTCATTCCATCTTGTCTTTGGTCTTCTTGGTACACAAATTCAACGTTCTTAATATGAAGAAAGTCTGACTAATTCAAACGTAAGGAGATTCTCATGAGTGGTCTTGAGGGGTTCATACTCTTGTACTTGCTTAAGAAGTCTATTTTCATTTTAAGAGCGCTTGGTAGTATGTTGCAATACTGGAAGAAGAACCTAGATCTCCGCTTTCCTCTCTCAGTACTCTGAGATCTTTGATCCACCCAGCGTTACAGTCCAGTCGGTGGAACCAGGAAAAGATACACTCCACTGGTACTCTGAAACGTGCTTTGGGAATCTCAACCCATCTGTATACCGAGATGCTCTGAATTATCTTTTTGGGTCAGGTCTAATACTAGGGCATCATACGTACTGGTACAGCACACGTAGATCTACTATAGTTACCTAAATGGAAAAGCTAATGATGTGTTGTGGACCCCCATGTCTCTTTGTTACCTAAATCAAACTCTAAAGGTAGATGAGGAATTTTCAAGATTTCTGTTTCACCATTCCTCATGAGCATGTTTGTGGTAGTTAATCTAATTTTCAAGTGCTTAATGCTTCCTCAAAAATAAGTTTTCCAAATATAACATACCTAGGTACTTCACTAAAATTATAAATTCCAGGCTAAATTATATGTGTATAGGTCTAGCATACCAAGCTAAAATCACTTGCTTGATCTGGTCCTAAATTTCAAGTGCTTTTCTGAACAATTATTTTCCCTGAGAGTTTCTTTGTTAACCTTCCCCACACAGTATCCTCAGTCTGTATCCCAGACTGACAGATTCCAGATTACAAGAATGCAGAGCGAGAAAATTTTGAGCAAGCTGGAGAAAGTCTTGCATGAAGTAACTTTTTACCTGTGATGTAATCTTTCACATCATGTATTTTACTGGCTGGGTTGTTATTTCTAAACATGTACAAATTAAAAGGAGCTGGATCCTTCCCAATTCTCTTCCAGACTTCAATATCAGGTGTTGTCCACCGACCCGCCATTATGTCGTAATCTCTTTCTCCAAAGTGGACTAGCTTGGTCAGTGGGTCGTATAAGCCACCGTGGAATCCTATTACCAACTGGAAGTCAAGGTTAGAGTCGAAGTAGATCTCTCCGTAAGCAGTGTATTGAATTTGTTTAAGCATGAGACCATTGCTACTAAAAACAGCCAGTGGTGTCCCTGTATTGTCAGACGCAATGTAAAACTCGTCTCCACTGCTAATCTCCATGGCAAAAAGATGTCCCTGCAAGTCATAGTAAAGAGATGTAATTTCAGAACTTGAGTGGTTGTATACATGAGTTATCCGGGTTGGGTAAGTAAGGTCTGCATAAAAGAACTGGAGATGCTGTCCGAGGCTAGTTTTACTGGAAACTCGTCGTCCAAGTCCATCGTAACGATAAATCACTGTCCATCCACTGCCTTTGCTATAAACTCGAGTAAGAAGGCCCTTTGAACTGTATTCAAAGATTTCGGTACCCCTCTGGCGCAGAAATCCATCTTCATCTAATCGATACTGCACATCACCTAGTCGGGTTATTCTGTCTCTCAGGTCATAGCGAAGTGGTGTCAAGCGGGCACTGCTACTGGGGTTGAGCAAATGGAGGTTGCCATTCAAGTCATAGTTGTATCGCCACATTATTTTTTCGTTCAGGTAAACTGTCTGGAGTTGACCATCTACATCATATTCGTAAGCGTATTTTGTGGTGTTGGCAAACGGCCCAATCTTAATTTCTCTTTTTGTCACTCGTCCCATGTTATCATACTGAATTGTAATCCAATACATTAGTGAACGAAAGATTTCATACTGAATTTCCTTGATGCGGCCATGTGCATCAAAGTGTTTTGTGTAAGTCATTACAGCTGTAGAAATGATCTGGTTAATATCATAATATATAACTCCAAATTTGCCAAATTGTTCAACCTTACCGGAGATATCATCAAATTGGTAGAGATCAATAGGCAATGGGGTTTCATTGATGACACCTTGCATGCTAGTCACTCTGAAGCTATTGTCATAGCTGTAGTCAAATCGGGCATTTACCATTCCGTCTTCACTAAAGCGGAAAATCTGTCTGTCAATCAATGGGCCAATTTGCCTGTATCTAATGGTGCAGATAAAACCATCGCTTTGCAGGTTTACTGTTTTCAGGACTCCTGCTGTCTCATCATAAGTAAAACTAACTCTTGTACTATCATATAAAATTTCTGAGAGCTTGGTCTGCCGTCTGTACTTGAATAATACTCTTCGACTTGTCCCCAGGAAAGCAGTTTGAAGGAGCTGCCCTTCTTCATTGTAGTCCATTATAACAGAAGCATTACTTTCAGGGGGGTTGTATATATTCCGGTAATAGCCAATGGAGCGAATAGTCTGCATGGTATGACGAGCAACACTGGGCATGGTGACAGCAGAAAGCCGATCCAGCAAATCGTATTCAAAGATATACTGCCTTTGGCTATGAAGCAGAAGAACCATTGACTGAAAATTAAGAACAGATTTTTACCATGTGACAAACAGTGGAGTACCCCCCCCCTCGCCCCATATACTGTTTCTTCGCAAAAATGTGACATTCCCACTTGAGAAAATTATCTCCTCTTTAATTGAGTTATCCTTGACCTTACACGTTGTTAACATCTCCCTGCCTAATTTACTTGGATGCTTAATTGTAAGGGGTTCTGTAATTAGTAGTTCGACATTCATAATTTGCTACTTGTTATGACTGTATCACTCTTTTATCAAGCACTCACAGCTAAACAGCAGATTGTCAATGGATTCAGATAAGTCATGTTTAATGTGGGAAGAAGTAAAACTGTCTTAGAGACATTAACTCATGAGGAGAACAACATATGGGAGATACAATTTCTTCCCTACAATTAGAGAGGATTTTGAAGAATTTGAACAGCCTGAGATCCCTGAATACTGTGTTCTTCTTCTATAAGCATTTAAGACATAGGCAAAACAATTGTTTGATTATTTATATCAGAAGGAGCCACTGGGGATTATTCTGACATTTTTCTGATGTGTGGCTATTTTGTATCATAGGTCTTGATTAAATTATGTCTGTAATGACTAGTAAACAATATTTGCCGAGCAACAGATTCAATAGAAATACATTTAAATCCCACAAAGAAATGGATTCTGTTTTTGCACAGCAGGCATGAGATCACACAAGGGGGATTTTCTCAGCTATTTCTAGAGGAAGAGCTATCATTCAGTAATCATTATATATAATGAAGATTTCAGATTTTTGCCTGTTGTTCATTTCTGTGCTGCAACAGGTTGTAACTATTTAGAAACAAGCTTTTCTTGGTATTGAGAAAAAACAACAGTGAAGAATTTACAAAGAGATATATTTTCAACATAATTATACTGCAGAGATCTAGTTCCTGTACCTTATTTTAATCGTTAAGATAAAAGGTAAATAGAGATGCTGCTTGTTAGTCTGTGACCTAAATAATTTAAAAAGTCATCTATTCTTAACAATTACCTAAAGCGTAGTTACTTATCTATTTTATAAAACATTCCCATAGGAACCACGTGTTGATACTTAGAATAATCAGTAAGTGCTTTTGATACCTGTTTTTACGCTGCATAGAGCAGTCAGATACTGCATGGTTTTAACACAACCACAGCATTTTTAAAACCTTGAGTGTTCTTTACCTTCTCCAAATATGTGTAACTCCAAGTTTTGCCATCAGCAAACACTCTAGACACGATCCTTCCCTGTCCATCATACTCTATTTTTTCACTAGTTGTCCCTCGCTGTATGCTGCCTATTTGCCCTGTGGATGAATAGGTAACGTTGACAGCCATCAGCTTGCTGCTTGGTAGCCACAAGGTTGGGTGCCCTGACGTGTCATAGGCAATCCTCAGCAGAAATTTACGATGGTCGTCGTAGATCTTTTCTGTCTTAGTGGTTCGATCAAAGTCAACTGAAAGGAGGTTTCTGCCATTAACCTTTTTAAAACAAACAAAATGACACAATAAATCATGTTTTTCAAACACTGGCCACCTGTTATTTCCACAAAATGCTGGGTGTTCTTTAAATACCATTTACAGTGATTGACTGACTTGCTGTGTGTATAAATTATTTTAGCAACTTCCTAATATAAATGTGAGGCACTACATTAGCATCTGTTTTAATAAGTTTCATTGTATGAAGAGGTGGCCCAGAATTTGTTGTAATTTATGTTCTTTCTTGATGCTTAGTCAAGTGTTAAGTAAATACTGAAAGATCTGCAATGAAAACTTCTGCAACAAACAGTGCCACTTCAGAGAACAAACTACCTCTTTTGTGAGCAGTCCAAACTGTATCTAGCAAACTATTAGGACATATTCCTAGCAACTGCTGGTTGTGTTCAAAACAATCACACTCTAAGAAGGAACTGAATATCCTAATCCTCCACAGCAAGTATTTTTCAAATGAGTAAATACAAAATTAAGGTCTTCAAAAGCACATTTAATTTTCAAATTAAGATCAAACAGTTTTTAGAACACAGGCTTTCCCCCTTCTTGATGAGACGGAAATTTAACAGTATGCCATCCATTGTCACAACAACTTCAAGGATGAAATCCTCAGCAAAGGATTATGTCCTTGACCTGGTTAACTGACCAGTTAAAGCCACGTGTGACTGGAAGAGTATAGAACCACTGAAAAACTGTTCTAAGCTTATAGCTGTTTTAATCCGAAATAGATACATTTATGTTGAAAACTGTTTTATTAATATACATAAGCAATAGTGGTGGATAGTGAGTTCTATGTAATACATTTACAGTGGAATCCATCCCTGCTGTTCTAGTGTTTTAAATATGGTAACTTTCTGTTTCATTAAATCAGCTCTCATTTTTTATATGTGTGAAATGAAAATGTCTGGTTTCCTCTTCCCATACTGGCATCTTTGCAATTCTCTGTTCATCCTCTCAAACTGCTTTTTAGTGTTCTCTAACAGACCTCTAGGTTTCTTTGTTCATCTGCAAACCATTTCTGTATCTGCTTTGCCCTTTTAAAGTTATTCCAGATAAGGGTGAAATGCTGATAACTAAGACTTTTTAACACTGTATCTTGCTAACATATGAGACGTAGAGGACAAATAGACACAGCTATGTGTATTAAGAATTTTTAAAATTGTTATTCAAGTACTTGATGCTTTCATATTAGAGAGTTGAAGAAAGATAGCTAAGTAACATTCAGGAAAGAAAAAGAAAATGGATATCCCGACCAAAGAAATGGCTGGAGGATTTTTGCATTTTTCAGAGTTGCACTTTAAAAAATCCATATACTGTGGACTTTGGTACTTTTACCCAGAGGCTGATAAATTTCTAAAAGATCAATACAAATTAGATTCTTTATTATTATCATAAAAGGTTTTAAAGTGCTGGTGATGGGTTATAGGCAAAAATGAAAAGCCCCAAATATTCAGTTCTGCTTATATCTGTCTATTTATCTATCTGTCCACATTATCTCTATTTATGGTGGCATGCACATTTTTAATATGACATCACTGGTATGGCAACAATCTGCGCTATCCATTTCAGAACAAAAACCATACTTTTATGTAAAACTCCTAAGGAAGGAACAAAGTATAGCAAGATGCAGAATAGCTACTTAATGAACCATCAAATATTGCTTAAATATACTGTGAAAAATTAATACTATTCTGAAAGTAGTTTAAACCTTTTTGATTTATTTGATTTTATTTCATCCTTTTCAGGTATTTTTTGTTTAAATGTTCCAACATTTATATTTGATCATTTGCCTAAATTCACACTTAAATCTTGTTTATCTCTGGCTTTTACTTCTCAGCTTCTCCCACGCGTGCCTGCAGTCATCTCTCCATCTTGCTGCCTGTTTTGTTTCTCTGATTTTTTTCTGCCCTTTCTCTTCATCTTCCTTTCCTTATTTTACATTTAATTATGATTTCTAATAATTTTCTTGTCTGCCTCTCAGGCTTAGATGCTGAAGTGACAGTAGGCACTTCTGATTTCTGAACTGGCAAAGAGGGAAGGGTGGTTTTATGGTTAAGGCAGATGTCCAAGCAATTGCGGTTAATTTCTTGGCTAAGCACATCCTTCCGGTGTAAATTACAGTGAAGTACTTAATCTAGCTGTCTCACTGCCTTATCTGCTAAATGGGATAATAACATCCCTTGATTCTCACTTTCCATCTGTCTGGTCTTTGTAAGGACAGGATACAAGAGGAAACGAAATGCCTCTTTCTACAGCCAGCTTCATGCTTCCAAAATCTGCTGACAGAGCTCTTGCATTCAAATGTGAGCTTTTGGTGAAACTGGCTGTGCTTGCATAATCTGGTACTACAGGTGGCAGTTACAGTAACAAATCAGTTTTGGTGACATAGTTTCTTTCATTGGACAGTATGGGACTAGAATAATGTATGTCAGCTCAAGTGCTGCCTTCAACTGAAGCATTTGTTAACAACAGCTTGGCTACCAAAATGCTTCTGAAGCAAAACTTAAAACATTTTTTTTGTGTCTAATAAAAACAGTATCTAAATATATTTGATACTCTAAATATATTTGATACATATTTGATAATTCTGGGCTTTATTATGGTATAGAAAGTAATTTCGGAATTTTTCAATGAATAAACACCTAATGACACAAAACTGAGTCTCTTGACATCCCCTTCATGCAATCCTTTTCTTTCAGTAAATGAGATGTCCATCTATCTTTCTCTGCTTTAACTCCTGGCTTTCTTCCTAGTGCCTCACTGAGAAGCATGAACGCAGACAGTGATTTTTCCCCATGAGGATTAGGGGTGTATTGTTGTGCCTTGCAGGGAGATTTAAGAGGTGACTTGAAATCTGGGGACCTCTGGGAGCTGTGGAGCTTGTCAGTTCTCTGGAGGAGGTAGTGCAAAAACATTTCTTGTGAGCTCCTTGTTGAGTGTCACCTGTCTTCTCTGCACACACCTCTTGAGACCGAGCTCACACCAGTTCTTAAGGTACCTGAGAGTGAAGGTCTGTCTGGCCTCAGCACAAATGCCCTAAAAAGGCTCTTCCATGAAGAAGGCTGCCAGCACGTATGCCAAAGACCAGCTCACAGAACAGAGGCACAGGCAGAGCGACAAAAGTAGCTTACAGAACACATATGGAACAAACCTGAACAAAAGTTAGGCTGACAGAGGATTGTTGAGTTAAGGGATGGGGGAAAAAATGGTGATTCATTTTTTAAAAAGGACTACTAGTAGAGAGTATAATTAATAGAAGATAGAAACCCAAGACAGTACCACAGAATGTGTTTCAAGATGTTGCATACTGCATATATATAATGCAGTCAAAATGTCATATATGAGTCCATTTACATTTTGTCACTTTTTTGTCCACATTTGTGTTCATCGCAGCAAAATGTTACTGACGTATCTCTAGATGGAAATGATGAGCTCTGTAAGTTACCTGTGTTCTTTTTATTCCCATTTCCTTTTTCTGCTTCTGTACATCCTTCTACCCACCCCTCAGCTACATTTCTGTAATATCTTCCTATGCATGTTAATCGCTATGAGAAAAACTTCCCTTTTCTTTTTCCTTTGGTAGCCCAATTATTAGCCCACATTTTCTGCCTGCCCTACTTATTCCATTTGTATATACTTTTTAAATTACTACTATTTTATCCTGATCTATGATCTGTCATTGCCAGCTTCTCATGTTAGATTGTTCCCAGTTCTTTGCTTTTTCTTCTTTCAACTCTTTCAAGTCAGAGTTTCCCATGACATTTCTTTAACCTCCTTTGTATTTGAATGAATTTTGCTTTACTTTTTAGAACTGGACTTGTGGAGATTTGTTTCAATGCCAAAATATCATAAGTATGGCTATTTTATTTTTTCATAGGCTTCCTTCAAGAGTGAATTGGCAGGTGTACTGTTCCACCTTGCTATGCCATGAAATGGCTATGAACCAGAACCATTAAGGATAAGCTTCATAAGCATGAATTCCTTTTGCTCTTCCTGTTACCATAGCTAGGTACAAGTATGTTGGTCTTAAGCAGCAGCTTTTGTGTATCTAATCATTCTTCCTTCTTGGAGAAAATCAATTCTTCTTGCAGGGCAAGTGGTAGAGGGAAATGTAAGGTATGTGGCAACATTCCCTCTTTCCCAGAGGTAAATACAAAAATTTTAAAATTTAAGAATTGCATACTGCCTTCTTAGAAGTCCAGTGGTCTGAAATTATTTACCTTTACTTTATATACTGCTTACACCTTATTTTAAAGAACTGAGTTCAGTCCTAATATGTCACACCTCCAATGTGGTCTTGAAATGGTTTCCTGGCAGCCCCATTTTAAATGCTTAATCTCTGTTGTCTTTAACAAATGGTTGTCATAAATCATAGTTTGCTTCCTACTTACGTTTCACTCACTATATGGTAAGAAGTAATGCCAACAAAATGGTAAAGACATATGATAGAGGAATATGCTATACACCTTCATACATAGTTGAACTCTTTCTACCAGAAATAAGTATCAGTACAATTTTTATTTAAAATTAGAAAGAAAAAAAACTCTAGCCCCATGCGAGCTTATGGGACAATAATTTAAAATGATTCAAAATCAGGTATGTGAGTTTAGCACTGATAATAAAAAGAGAAGGAAAGCAGAAGAATACTCTTTTTATCCTGAGTTGTTTCAAGGCATTGCAGGCTAAAAACAATTTAGATTCCACAGAAAAGAATAATAAGAAAGAAGAGCCAATATATAAAGTAATAAAGGCAACAACTTCCAAAGCTACACTAAGCTTACCTATAAGCTTACTGTAAATATTCTGTGGCTGTTGGATGGCAGTATCTACAAGAATGTATTTACATTTCCTCTCACTAAGTGTGAATGCAATAGACACCACCCACGCCTGCTTGCATGCTTACCCTAAGCTTTCGGCCAAACACATTCACTTTTCCCTGGGCTTGCTCCTTCCGGAATCGCCACTCCACCAGGTTCTGCCCATTCTCCCCTGGCAGGGTCATGTTTCTCTTTGCCACTGTTGGATTGGCAGTGCCAGCCAAGACGTGCGGCTCCGTCTGATAGTGAGAATCCAGGCCACTGGCATACAGGATTCTGAGCGAGCCATCATAGCCGATCTGGTAGCTATTTCTTAACTGATCTGAAAATGCAAAAAGACAGCGAAACACACATTACGTATGTGGGTCAAGTCAGTCTTTGTCCTGCACTACTTAATGCAATATATGCATGTGACATCTCTACTTTACCTACAGACCCACTGGAAATAAAGAACAAGGGTGAGACTGATGACAGCATCTGTATCACATATATCTGTATCACATGAGAACACAAACGCCCTTGGGACATGTCTTCAAATTCACTTAAACACTTAAGAAAAATCCCACTCCTAAAATATGTTCTTTGGACTGGCATAAAATGCATTCTCTGCTGTTTCATTAGACATTCTTGGCCTCATCTTATGCATACTGTCACTTGTGCTAGGATGTGGCTGCTGGGATGTCGTGTGCTATTTCAAAGCTCAAATCTCACTTCACACTATTTCTGCAACAATAACCCTTGCTAACCATTTCCCACTCTTTTACCAGCTTCCCTTTTTATGCCAAGTAGGTCTTCTGACTACTTCCAGTAACCGTTCACAATAGTTATTTGGTTAGAAAAACAAATTAATTACATTTTCATTGTACCTCCTTTCTTCCCTGAACAGTTCCTGTGTGCATCACCTCCTCCTCCAAACACTAGGCCTCTGAAGTTTCCCTCCAAGACATGTGATTTGAGCTGCTCGGACCATCAGAAAACAGGTTTCAGGTCAGTATCTGAGAAATCTTTTGTATACAGTACCTTGAACCATGGTGTAGAAGGAATCAATTGATGATAAGTTGGAAGTGATGCTGACATCTTCCTCTCTGCTGGATGATTCAATGTCCACTGTAATGGCCCTGTCCATTTCCCCATGAAGATTAGTGACAACTCCAGTTGGGAAGGTAACATTTGTTAGACGGCCTTCGCTATCATAGCTAAAAAAACAAAAAAGTCCCCAAATGATACATAGCAGGAACAAATTGTTTTCATTTACAAGTAAAATGAACAAAAATACCAGCTACTCATATTGTTAAGGGACGTTTGCTTTTTGTGCACTGGATAGGCACAGCAAAGACTTCAAACGTGCTTTGAAGTCCTCAAAAGACTGTTTAACATACAGGAGCCTCAATGGTGATGGCAAGAGCAAGCAGATGGATCTTCAGCTCTGCATATTATTCTTTGAAGTGTGACCAGATCCTGCTGCACAACTAATTCACCATTTCAAAGGGAGTGCATTTGTTGGTGCTAAATTCCATAGCATTCTGTACTCACTACCTATTATTGGACTAGATTTTTGCTGTTATTGTAGGAATCCTCAGAAATTTTCATAAAAAGAATATCTTAACACACTGTTCCTTTGGTCCTTCCTATTCACTGATTATGCAGACCACTTGCCCTCTTTTTCCTGAGTACTTAACACCCCTTGTGTTATTAAGAGAAAAAATCTCTGGTAATATTAATTCTGCTTAAGGTGTTTGTTGCTGGAAATCGTAACAGCTAGAATATATTGCTCATTAGCTGCCTGTGGATCATAGCTTGAGAAGTGTGGCACAAGCCATGCAGGAGATGCTTTTCTGTCTCAACTGACATTTCTTCAATGAATATATAGCTATTAGTTTAAAATATGAATAGGCAGGTACAATGTCGGTAACTGAAATAAACTTAGGACTTCTAAAACATGTCTTTTTCTATGCTGTGTTAGGTATACTCCAGCTATTAATACCACTGATAAGACATGTACAGCTCTGGGTATACAGAAAACAAGACAAAGGAAGCGATCCCATCAGAAGTGCAGACTGTTGGTAACTACTTCTTGAGATCCAAGTCAGCATTCACTGGACGATGGGGTACTTTCATCATGTTTTTCAAACAGAAGACCAAGAAAGAAACAAGTATCTGAAGGGTGATTCAGCCCACCTAAGACCTGTTTACTGTCAGGAGTTGCCCATCCCTCTACCACAACTATGTACTAAGGGGCTGAAGGAAGCTTTAGTGCCCTGGAAAAAAACAAAAACAAAAATCCAAGCATATCACTGAGGCTACAGAAACTCATTTTTAAATTGAGAGAATTAATTCCAAACAGTTCTAACTCGCAATACACTTAGTTTCTCTGAACATTGTGTACAGCATGGATTGCTGTAACTGAAAGGATTAGGTTAAGAAATGTTTTTTTCCAGTTTGCTTACTCTGTAGATTTGACAGCTTTTTGCACACAGTCATTTTCATCCTTTTAACACACTTGATTTCCTTTGTTTATGAGACACTTTCACTTAGCAACAGGAAAAAGAAAAGAATGTTTGAAAATCAGAAACCCTTCTGCAAGCCAGGGAAATCAAGTGGGGAAACTTATTTCTTGAAGTTAAGTATATTTCAAGATAATAGTTTTTTTTTCCAGGGTGTTTCTATCCCTAATTGTGGCTCTTTTTCATGTACAAGACTTGGCAAGCTGAGATACTGCATTTATGCAAGAAACTGAAACAAACATACCAACGTTCCTTGTGCATAAATTTGACTGCAAGCCCATTAATGACCTTCAGTTCCATAAATTTATTTTCTTTTCATGCACAACTTCCCTTTTAAACTCCTAGGGGAACATATATTCTTCAATTAGTGTCCTTTTCTATTTTCCACTTTACAGAAGAATGCCTGAAAATGGTATCAAGTTATCTTGTTGGGAACTACTTGCGTCCTTTGATTCCAGGAGCCAAGTGCCAGTTTTCATTTTGAACAATGCTTCCTAAAGTCACAAAAGGTAAGATTTCTCTGTGAGACCTTTTTACCCTTTGAACCACAATATTTATGAGAAATCAATTATCATATTTCTGAGCACAGCACTTGAGTTAGAAAACACTACGCATCGGTAGTTTTCAGGAGAGCAAGCGGCTTTACTACAGCATGTGGCACTGAACATTGCTATTCTTACTTATGTATTCTTGCTTCCACGTTATTTTTTTGACTCTATGTGCATGGTTCCGGAACTGGTCTCTTCTTTCACAAATACATGAAAGCACATCATGAGCCTGAAATAAGCAACTTATGTTATTACAGAGGGGGAGGGTTCAAAGATCAGCAAAAATTCATGCTACACATTCATGTTCTTAAAAACATGACCTGAAACCTGAAAGAATCTTAAAAGTTGTGATTGCTTGGTTCAGGCATCCTAGCGGAGGAAGAAAATGTGAATGAGATGTGAAAGGTAAGGATAGGATTACTCATACTTTTATAGTCAGGAATAAAAAGAAAGAAAGGCAATAGGTCTTTTTACAACTTACTACATATTCCATTTTATGATGGATTGTAATGTGTGTCCTTCATTCTGTTCACAGCACATTGAATACTAAACTTAGTTTTATACTTGATATCTTTTTGCCCACAATGAAAGCCTTATCAATGCTCAACACAGCAACATCACTCATACCTTTGGGCATTCCTATGCCATTTTTCTTATTACATCCAAATATCCTTGCGTTCTGCTGCCAAGGTGAATTTATTCATCCAAGATTGTCAGTTTTCGACAGAGAGATTTCTTTTATCTGTCTAGTGTTCTAATATTGAAATTGCCCTAAAAGGAATGAGATATAAAGTCTGGAGGGCAAGCACCTATATTTGGCATTTCACAGCCTCTTTGATCTTTTCATGCAAACACAACACAGGCACACGTGTTACTGCTGAGCCCTCTGATCTCCTGTGCCAGGCTCCACAGCAAAACCATTCAACCAATCTCTTAAATTCCTCAAGAGAAGGTAGCACATAAACTTTTCAAGAATCTAAACCAGAAACTTGCTGACTGGGCATTATCTCGTGTGTTTTAATCCTACAAACTCTATTCTATTCATTACTGCAATAATCTGCATGTTTGGTAAATAACTCTAGCTGAATTTCCCTTTAGATCAAATTCATTTTCTTCCTTAGGATCAACTGCCACTGCTGGCTATCTCTTCCCTTTTGCAGTGAGAAATTCTCAGAGATAATGATTATCAGCTTCCCAGATCCTAGACCTTTCACTCTTCACCTGCCGGAAGTCTCTTTTCCATTGTTCATCTTTAGTTTTAATTACATTCCTTCCCTGACCATCTTCTGTCCTAGTCTATGTAGGACAGTGACAACTTTACAGTGATAACTTCCTGGTAATCCTTGTCACAGATGGAACTGCCCTGCTTTCTTTCTTTCTGACTTGTTTTTCATATGAGGTGTATCTTAGTTTGGAGCACATTTAGCTCAACCTCAGCTTGCAGAGCATTATTAATGTTCTATTTCAGAAGTTACTTCAATGTAGAATAGGGAGCTATCGAAATGAAGTGTATAGTAAAGGTTGCTGCTAAAGCCAATAGCTAAGTTACGACTGATAGTGTTTTTCCAGAGATTTCTGCAGCCAATTCCTGTAACAAAATTCTATCTATATTTTCTTCTGCTGTTGTAAACATGTCAGGTTTAAGAGCAAGGTGTGCTGGTTCCTGCACATTTCAGGTAACAAGATGTACAGTGCAAATGTACATTATGTATTTCTTTAAAGACTGGTTATGGATTACACTATTACTTGGGATACTGTATTAGAGAAATGAGGCGTGAATGCATTCCATAATATAGACATGTATAATTTTGACAGTAGAATGAAAAGTATCGTTACATACTCACTTGGCACATGTCAGGCATTTCCTCCGTGCATCTTGAATTATCAAGAGTGGTTAGAAAATTCACGGAACATTACCCTACTTGTTTCAAAGTGTTTGTAGGAAGCCTTTAATATCAATGTGCTACTTATTGGTGGGTGAACACAGAAAGCTTGAAGTTCCCTTTCCACAGAGCAGTGTGCTGTGGGTTTCGGTGTGTAATCACTGTGTTGATCTATACTGAAAATCTACCCTAACCTGGCAATGAGATGTCTCATTGAGCTTGTTGAGGCCATTAAGTTCACATTTACAATGAGTACTGTTAAAGGATGTTTGTCATTTTGCAAATACCTTCTTTCAGCTTATTTAGCCTCCCATAACATACTTCAAGCTTAGTCCCTCAATAAAGTTAATTCACAGTTTGAAAACCGCAGTAAAGAGAAGCCACCTTAAGTCACCTTGATTGGTTATCACTGCCTTGCTAAACCAGTAACAAAGTGGTTATTTTGCTGATCAAGAGGAAACAAAAGCACAGTTTATATATCATCCCTTTCATTATCATTTCATCACTGGTATGGAACTCTCCTCTCCTTGCCTGTTTTAAAATTGGGCAGGGCAACTTATTCTGTTCTGACCATCTTTAACCATTATGTAGGCTGTCAGAAGAGAGGAAAAGACTCTTAACTTCAACATTGTAATTTTTCCCCTTCACACAATTTCTGAGTTGCTTTCCCAGTTTTGATATGCATTTTTGCCTTTTATTTATATGAAGTGACTGAATGATCCTGCTAAGAATGAACAAACTGAAAATAATCTACACATGCATGGATAGACAAATGATTTTGCCTTTTTTTTTTGCATTTATCCTATAGTCTTATTGTTATGCATACATCAGTGGGTCCACAACTACTTATTTATAATCTGCCTTCTTAAAAATAATATTAACTGAAATACCATATGAACCCATTCCTTTATTTGCACAGTTTGTATCAGACCTCAAAAGGTTTAGCATCTTGCTTGTGAATTCACAGTACAAATATACCAGGAAACCCAAAATATTAAACTATAACTTCTAAGTAAGTATTCTGCGATTAGGTAGGTTTTTTTTAAATGGAACCATCAACAATGAGATAGTTGTATGTCTTGCTAATATTGGTTTGTTTTACATAACAGGAAGGGAGCAAATGTTTCACAAATGACAATTTGATGTATGTTAGTAGGCTTGTAAGTGATGAAAAGCTGCTTGATTTTTTTAAAAACAACTGTTGTCTAATAAGGGTGGAATTTTTTTTTGTTCTTATCTGAAAAGTTGTTAAGCACGAGAAAAAAAAAAATCACTATTCACCAGTCTTACAGAACTGTAAGTCTATGAAAAAAATCCTCCCTTATCTTGCCTCCCTCTCATCTTCCCCTTTCAACCTTCTCCATCTCCATCTCCACCTCCATCTCGCTCCTCCTGTGCTTATCTCAGACAAAATAGTAGCTAAATAAAAATCACAGAAAATAGGTCCAGGAGTGGTGCTCTTAAAGCACCTAAAGTAAAATGCAGCCTGAAATCCAATTCTGGATAGGAATTTGTCTGTCACTTCTTGGTTTTAAAATGGAATTTGGACAGAAAATGTAAGCTTGTAACATGGAGAGACTGGAAAGGCATTAAAAGTCTGTTAAGTATCAGTTAAATTTCTCTGTCCTGGTCAACCAAGTGTCAGAAAACTCAAGCCTGAATTCAAGCAGCTGGTCACCTTCTCCTGTCCCTCTATCTAGTGGCTGTCTCCCACTGAGAAGGAGTCTTCATTCCAGTTTCATCCAGGATAGTTTGATCTAACTGCTGGTTAAATAATTCAGGTGATGGCTTTTATCTTAGCAATCTGGTCAGGATGAATGTTTCAGCCCATGTTTAATGAAGAAATTTCCTGAGCTTGAAAGTGATTGACAGTATCTCTTTCCACCTTCTCCCGTTACTACTGCAGCATTTGAGGCTTTTTTGTGTGCGTGTCTGTTTTGTCACAACTTTAAAGGGATAGTTTTCAGTCTTTTCTGTAAACTAGCATTCAATATACTCAACATGTGAAGAATTCACCTCAATAGGCCATTCTTGACAGCTATAACTCATCTGCAAAACAACAGGCACACTCTAAACCACAATCACTGCAGAAAATGTGTCTGTTGGAAAGGAGCTCCAAGAAATGAACCCACACCTTCCCTCCAATTGCTCGCTCCCCTCCACACTGAGAGCTTCTCATGCCCATTTTCCACTTCATCGCACAACAGTGAAAACAAGCTCGAGTTCTATTGCGCCTCTGTAGGATTGACCACCTTGACAGCCTAATCCAAAATGACTTCCAGACTGGTATTTTGGGGGAATAGTGCTTTGCAGTGAAAGAAGCAATACATGAATTTATCATGACTTCATTTTTACTTTTTGCCGGAAGACTGCCAAACTTTTCTACTCAGAATTTGCATCAGACTGTACAGTATTGGCAGTCTTCCGGCACTGTGCTGTTTGCTGTGATAAGCGTCGGCCATTTATATTCTTGTAAGGACTTCCAAAACAATACCTCTCACTTCTGACACAGCCCTCACACGCACAAGTAGGCAGCATGAAGGGTGCTGGTGTGGCTCAACTTAGAGGCGTTGCCTGGGGACAAAGCAGCTTCCTGAGGTTGTGTTGTTGGTGCTCCTCAGCAGCTTTTGAACACTTCTGACATTTTTGAACCGAGTGCAGCCAATTCAAAGTCAATAGCATAGGCATTGTCTGTGTGAGGGTGAGACTAATTTATAGTAGACAGGCACCCACAAGACCTCAAACCTCATGGCTTACCTTCCCACTTCCCTCTAATGGGAACTCACCGTGCTCAGCCCACAGGGTCCAGGCTCATTTGTTTGCTGCCCTGCAGCAGCTCCCCGTGCAGGGTGGCTTTGATCTCAGGGCTCCCCGAGGCCGCTTCCTCCTCCTTCCTAGCCCATCTATCACTGCAGAGATAGACAGTGCGCCCTGCCGATGTAAATACTGGGATATGGCCTTTCAAACAGAAGAGAAGCTGGTGGGTATGCACTTTGTATGACTGTAAGGTCTGCTTACCGTATCAGCGCTGAGTGCTGAGGCCTTCCATGAAAAGCGGACCGGAGGCAGATCTCCTTGGTCAGGCATTTTGTTTACAAATAAGCTATACTGTTGCATTCTTCTTCCTTTCCTTTCCTTTCTCCTTTCCTTTCCTTTCTCCTTTCCTTTCCTTTCCTTTTCCTTTCCTTTTCCTTTCCTTTTTTTTAATTTTAAAAAACTGTTGATGTTTTTACAGGGTCACAACAACCAACTTGGACATAATAAACTTACTAAATTATATTATGTTTGAAAGATTTAGCAAAAGGAAAATAAAATTATATGTTTATACATTTTTTTAGGACAGTGAAATGCCAAGATAGGAAAAACTCTGCTATATGCAGGTTCTGTGCCTAATTTTGAGTAGCGCACCTAGTTCTTTGCATTGGGTGGCTCTGACTCATACACCAGGCTTCAGAAGCAACACTCTCCTTTCTTTTGAGGGAGCTGGGTAGGACTGTCAATGGCGTGTGCCCTACAGACTCCCAAAAGAGCCATCAGTGCGGCCTCACTGGGGACATCCCCCTCTATCCAATTTATCCATTTCCATGAAAGCTGTAGCAACCTGGTCAGAGTAGTAAGTTCAAATTAATTCAAGTTAATAAATGTTAAATTCAAATTAATACATTCAGCGCTGATTACTGACAGGTATAAGCCTTACAACTTTGAAAATACAGCCTCCTTTGCCAAACAGGCAAAAAAAAAAATCCAAATAATTGCTCTCTGTTGTAGCACAAGTGAGTGCTTCGGGGAGGTGTTGTGGCAATGACCCCTCAGAAGAAAAGAGGAGAACAAAACTGGAGGATTTATGCCGTTCCAGTTTGTTCCAGGGAGGAGTTTCCTGCAGGGAACCCATGAAGGAGAAATGTGAAAGGACAGAAAGCATAGAGGAATTGGGGAAAATGGACAAAGATGAAATCAACAGCATGCAATATCATATCAACATAACGGAAGGCCAAATCTTCAGCAAGATTGACCATCTTTACAGCCTAATCCAAAATGACTTCCAGAGTTTGGTATTTCAGGGGAATGGTGCTTTGTGTGAAAGAAGCAATGCCTGGGGAAAGAAGCAAAGCAAGATGAGGCTTGAACAAGAGGTTTGTGCTTGAATACAACGTGACTGAAGGTGGCTGTTCACGTGAGGTCTGGAGCTGCTCTTTGCCACTCAGTGCACCGGCTTCTGGTGATGTGAGTGTGAAGGAGAGAGCTTGGCTGTAGCCTCACTGACTTTTGTTTGGCATAGAAACCGAGTATGGGACGAGACTATTAGCATGAGGATAACTGAACAAATGGTATTGTTATGTTCCCGATAAAGCCAGAAGCGAAATGGCTATTTTCAGAAGCCTAATCAGAGTTGATTGGATTGACAATGCAGGACATTTATGTCATTAATAAGAACAGTACTGTTTCTTGCTGAACCATCCTTCTAAGTGCTTTCCAAAACCACAGGGCAATCATACGCTGATTTTCTTGGCAGAAATCAAAGTTCTTCCTTCTTCCTCATACTTGGAAGATGTAGTAATGTTGATATGTGTCCTCAGGGTTGCTATTTTGATTGTATTACCTATTCAGTGGATTCTCAGTTCTACTTTTATTACCTAGACTGGTTTTAAGGGCAAGGAATAGCCAACATTCAAAAATGCACAAAAGGGTAAGTAGGTCAGAATTGATATCACAGTAATCAGGGGAAAAGTTCTCTAAAAATCTTTACATTGATACATGATGGTATCAATGGATTATTTTTAATGTCTACTTCATTATTTAGTAGGATGAGTCTGAAACGGAAAGTTTGTACGCTCTAATGAAAGCACAGCCCTACTCTAGTATGTAACAGCATGTTGCATTATAATTATGAAATTTACTGTAAAGCTGAGTTACTGTTTCAGCTTAGAAAATGTTGAGATCACAACCTCTATTCTCAGCAAAAGGAAGTTTAAAAAAATCTATTTAACAATTTATCTAAAGAAGGAACATGTTAAGTCTGGGCAGCAAGCGCAACTGTCACAGCTCTCCTCAGAAATGGCGTGCTGCATGAATCATAGCTACGTGTGCGTGTGATGGATGTAAGCAAGGGAAGGTTTAAAACACACAGTGTTCCTCAGCGTGCTGTGGCCATGCACAAGTTGAAGACATATCAGCTAGATATTTATCTCGATAAAGTCTCCTTGGGTAGAGAGAATATTTAGCTAGGTTGAATAGAGGGAAGTGCTTTAATGGCATTCTGGCCAGCCTTGTGTCCATGTGTCTGTGTAAAATGGGGAGGGAAGGTTATGCCTACGAGAGTTTCAATTTGTGCCATGTTGAGAAGAGCAGAAACACCAGCTCTTGACTAACAGAGAACCAGCCAGTCCCTGAAATGTACTTTAAGAGGAACAAATGTGTAGTGTGCTGGATTCAGAGAGGCAATGTGGATAAAGAAGCACACGTGCAAGGACCGTATATAAAAAATATCCCCAAAAGGACACCGAGGAAAAGATTAAGAATGAAGAGAATATGCATTAAGTTGCTTGAGTAAATACAATAACAGAAGATGAAAGCTATCACACTTACAAGACATGATTTGCAAGCAAGGGCTCATGTGATGCTGCAGAAGTCAATGCAGGAATGTGAAAATTAGCCAAACAAAACTCATTCAATTTAAGAGCCTGGTTAATTACTTTGTAGCCAATACATTGTGGACAGATGAAGCAAGAAGCAGCAACAGTAAAAGCAAAAGGTACAGAAGGTTGTTGATGGTCAAAGGAGACAAATGTCTAAAAAGCACTGTGATACCAAGGGTATTCAGAGAATATTGCCTGGAGCTGATAAAAAACTAAGATTACAATTTTTGTACAAAGTTCTGGTATTTGTAGGAAAACAAAGCCAAATTTGAATGAAAGCCCAAAAATTGCAAGAGGAAAAGAGTTCAGTCATTTTTTAGATATTCAGATTACTGAAACATAAATGTGATAGAAAAATGAACACAAATAGGAACAAATAAACGCCCACAAATTAAAAGGAAACCCTCATACAAATACAAGAGTTGAAAAGTGAATTGTGATCATCTCAATATACAACAAAACAGCAGCTGACTCGACACTTCTGGGAAGATAATTTTTTATCTGATGAAGAATAAATATTTCCTTTTCTCTAAATTAAATCTTCCAGGAGAAGATCTTTAGGTTTTTTACAAGCCGAATCTCAGTATTTCCAAGTCAGACTCCACAAGAAATCCATTAAGATGAAGCAAGAGGAAAACTGCAAAACATCACCACCTCCCTGTTGCCAGGTGCCGACAGTTACAGATGATGTGCCTGGTACACAGGGAAACTGAACTAGTCCATGCCAGAGGCAGTGTCTTACTTCAAATGACAAAGTTTTAAGGAAACCACAGCACTGACTGCGTTGTTAATAAAAGCATAATACGTAAAGCATCATACTCTGCGGCACGCACTGGAAATAGGTTTCACCTGCAATTCTCTCTGGTCTGTAAAATTATCGTAAGGATTTCACATTCTGCACAGTTTCATCACCTTTCCAGAATGGCTGGCAAGCTCATTAAATTAACTGTGGGAGCAAAGTAAACTTGTAAGAGCTCTGCCTGCTAATGTCACTCTCTTTGATTTCTGTTACATTCCCTTGGAGACAAGAATTGAGCGAGAGAGGGAGGAGAGAACGAGAAGACAAATGAGCTCAGGGCATGAAGTGCCCAGGGAAGCACCGGATGGACTGTCAGGAGATACGGGAGGGGACTGAGAAGAAAAGCACCTCTGGGAAAGGAGAAGGCAGGGCAGCCAAACACGCCTTAGAGAAATGGCAGGAGACACGGGAAGGAGCAAGATACAAGGCAGGGACATAAAGAAACACAGTAAGAGGGAAAGGGCTGGGGAGGCAAAAAGAGACATAGATGAAAGGGAAGAGGAGGAGGCATCTTAATTTGGATCAGCTATTTATTGCCTGCCGACATTGCTCCCAAAAGGAGAGTGAGGCAGGAGGGGAGAACACAGGAAGGAGATAATTATCAGCAGCTACTGGCAATAATCCACAGTTTAGGTGGTAAAGTTATCTCAGAATGACTAGAGGGGTGAGGGGAAGCCAAAGGTGATCCCTTGCATTCCCTTTTAGGGAAATGGAGGCACCGGGCAGAAATGAGAGAAAATTCAAATACCTGGATCTGAAGCATTCACTGCCTTTGGGACCGACCGATCGGCTCACCTCTGCGCAGCGCACCCTGCAGACACCCCAGGGGTGGGCCACAGAGGGATGGGCCCCAGCCGCGTGGTCCTGAGCCAGCCTCGATCTGTCCCAAACCATCCGTAGGGAGGAGACAGCCTGGGCCAGGCACAGCAGTGGGACAGGCACCGCAGCTTCAGCAGCGCAGCCTGTGGCTCGGCCAGAAGATTTCCCTGTAACATTCCTGTTTTGGAATAACTTGCTCTCTTAAGCATTGCCAAACATCCCATTCGTAGTGGGATTTTAAACCATTTTCAGCTGAACTAAAAGCCTGGCTGGCCAGAGCTGGCACGGCGGGCATTTGCGGAGACCTGGCGTGCAGGCTGGGGCTGCCGCCTGCACAGGGCACCGCAGGGCCCTCTGAGGAGTTCACTTCTGATTACAAGTGCTTGTAATTTTCATTTCAAAAAACACAGAACAGAAAAACAAAGATTGCCTGTATGTCAGTCCTTCCCTCTGGCAAAGTGGAGGCTAAATAAAATAAAATAAACTCTAGATTATTTAGTGTCCAGATGAAATAAAAAATAAGCTTCTTTTGGAGCTGATATTGGTGTGACTTAGTCTGTGGGGGAAAAATAAAAACCTAACAAAAAATCATGAAAAGATGCTTTAATATGTGCCAGGGCAGTGACTGCCAATTTTGGGGATGCAACTTTTTTTTTCCCAAGCTTTCCTCTTTTCAGTAAGAAGTTGTTCTAAAAAACAAAAAAATAAGAAGTTGTCTTGAATCTACTGCTACATCAGTGAGAAGTCAGCCGAATCCATGCTGCAGTTGTGCAACAGATCTGCACAAGAGTTAGCAAAGCTATTGCTGAATCGGCTCTGAAGACTGAGTTCTTTATAACTAGAAATGCAATATTTTTATTCCGCAATAACTTCTGCCATTTAAACAGATGCAGGACCAACAAATGGTGAAACAACTCAGCCATAGTGAGGGCTGAAAAATGACATCTCTATTCCTTTGGAAATTCCAACAGTTGAAAAGTTTTACCTCTGAGTTGGAAGAAATTCTAAATTCACCACGGAATATAAACTTTATTCCGTTCCCAAAATATTTTGAGAAGTTGTGTAATAATATAGAGTAAATAAAGTCTATAAAATACATAAATAAACTGTATTAAAAGAAAATGTATCCAGCAATGAAACTGAGATATTTTGCTACGACTAAAATAGAATAAGAAAGTCAGAGTGATTTCTTCTCCTAATTTCTTACGCCTAATCAGGCATCCTAGGGAAACCTTACAGTTTTAACAGGACTTCATTTTATTCAACAGGAAAGTGTCCAGCTGAAAATTGTTTAGCCCGTGCTGCCTACCAACATGGATACGCAAAAGCTGGGACTGAGACGCATGCACACAAGCGCTCCGTGTCACCCCAGCACAGGCCCCTGCGCAGTGAGCCTGCTTTCATTTCAGCATCGTTGCAGAGGGCTCTGCAAAGCCAGCCCAAGTCAAACTGACTATTACAAATCATCAGCACTGAACAGTGAAGTCAAAACAACGTTTGCTGATCCTAGAATAAAAGATGCCAGAGTGGTCTTGTTTAGATCTGCTTTTTCTTCAAAAGGGAAGTAGGCAGACACAAATCTAGTGCATGGGGATTTTATGTCAAAAAAAACCAAAACAAAACAAGACCAAAAAACCAGCTCTGATGCCCGACGGATGTTTTCAAGAATGCTGTTTTGGCAAGAAAAATAACTCGGTGCTTTATTTCGCTCATTCCCTGTGGCTTTACATAATCAGCACAGTTTTTATTTTTGGTATTAACTCGGATGGAGCATCACAGAAAACACGGCTGCAAGGGACCGTGAGAGGTCAGATGGCCCAGCCCCTACCCCAAGGCAGGGTCTGTTCTTCCCTAGTTAGTCCTCAGAGACGTCTCATCTGCTCTTGAAGACAGCCTGCGAAGGGCATGGGGTCACTGTCTGTCTGCTCCAGGGCGACAAAATCTTCACTGTGAAGTTTTTCCTAATGTCTAATCTGAATCTTCCTTGTTGCAATTAAACAGAATGTTTATTCATCATGGATACAGGGAGGAAATTAATATCTTTTGCTTCTGCAAAACCCTCATACACCTGCAGATTTGGATGACAGGAATTGCTTAGCTCTCACCATAATTACTTCAGCTTGGCTCTTCTAACGAGACGTTGGTCAGAGGTGTCTGGGAAGTATGTAAGCAACAGCTCAGAAATGATACTGATACTTTCTGAGGGGATTGGCTCGCCCTTTGGGTTCTGCACAAGCCAGCTGGACAGACCTAACACTGACTAGAAAGCCTGCAGGACAGCAGATCAGATGTGAAAGATGGCTATTTACAGACTCACTAAATAACTGTGTGTTTCATGACACGCAGCACTGTATGTTCTGCCTATGATGAAAAATGCAGACCTGTAAAACAATTACTAGTGAACATAATATCTCCCTTTTTTGCAGTCTTGCAGACGCCATTAAGATACATTCAGGAGCCATCAGCAGCGCACTACAGTAGGCACACAAAAACCACACGCGTCGTGGTGAGAAATTACTGCCCTGATTAGAACTCTGGCTCCTCAGTTATCCAGGATGAAAGCCAGCATGATCTGAAGTGCCTGCTGTACCCAACAGATGCCTTAATTTCAGTAAGGGACTTCACTATCCCCCACACTGACTGCCTTGCCCAACTCGCAGGTTGGAAACAAGTGGTTGTTGTGTGTCCCAGCTGAACGCTGGATGTACTCTCTGTGGAAACGGAGGAGTATTCACAGCCCATCTGAAGCTGTGCTTTGGTCTCAGCACAGAGGGCACGGCTAACCTGCAGGACAGAGCACGTGCCCTCTCCACTGAACAGCTTCTGGTTCCTCTGTGCATCCTCGCTGTGCTTATGTGTCCTCTTGGCAGGGCCTAAAAAGATGCGCAGCGATGCACAAATGCACCATTAAATATTACAGACGTGAGCTAATGCTTTGGTAACGTGCCCACTCCCCAAGCCCTGCCAACTTGCAGATTATTGTAAGAATACCTTAAAACTGGCAGCGATGCCATTCCACCTGCTGTCTTTGTTAGGGATCAGCATTTCTAGCCGCGTCTCCACTTCAGGACACAATATGCAGCGAAGCAGCACCTGCTGCTCTCATGTCTCTGATGGGCATATGTAAAGGCTGGAGAGTAGATACAGGTGCTCGGAGCCTTCCTGCGCACTGCCTCCACCAAATGCACACTGACAGAAACGCAAAGTTATCTCAAAACACAGATGTTTGGCTTTGCTGCCACTGCCTGACACCAGTACTTTATTTTCTTTATCATGTGTGTTGAATTGAAAGCTTTTTTTAGGCCCTGACCTTGGCAGCAGTTGCTACTGCATTTCATCTAAAAGATAGAAGAAAAGAAGGGGGGGGAAAAAAGAGAGGGATTTTCATGATGGCCTTTGTAATCCTGAATACTTCAACTGAACGCTTATCGTACTCACTCTGCATCTTCACAGACACGTTTTTATCCAGCCTTAGTGTGTTTTTCAAGTGATTTAAGTATACATGTATTTTTCAATTGCGAGATGACTGAAAAAAATCTGTGTTAATTTTATATCTCTCTTTTCTGAAATAAATTGTATTTTAAGCTGTGTTTTTGTTATGTTTTGCTTCGTGTATCGGTTTGTAGTCCAGCTCCTTTGGGGAGGAAGTTGCAATAAAGCCAGTATCCGAGCTGCCAGGTTCTACTGGTTTATCTGTGAATTATCACAACCTTCCTCACTCGATATAACAGAGGATTCCGTAAAACTTTTTTCTAAACTTTTTTCTTTTTTCTGGCTGTTGTGAACAGGCATTGATGATTTAATGACTGCCACACAGGGTAAAACATTTAACTTAGAAGGTTTTTCCGAGGCTGGTAAAATTACAAGTCTGGTATCTCTCGCTGTTATGTTTGCACGTGTATACCACACGTTGCTGGTGGTCTCTGTGTTTTCAGCTTTTTCCTACAGGAATGACACTTCCCCTCACAGCTCGCATTTCTCAGATATTTGCCACTCAGTGGAACACAACCTTTTACAACTTCAAAAATAAAAATACACACGCAGCCTTTTCTGGGTAAAAGACCACGCAGGCATGCTGCTGCTTTAAAAAAAATAAAGAAAAATATTCAGCAGCGAAGCAAATTTCTTGTCAGTATTTGCTGCAAAACAGTGTCAATCTAATGAGCAAAAGGGATGAAAATCTACCTCCTGATGCAAATCTGTGGCATCGTGGTTGTCTGAGTTACAGCTTTGTTGACATGAGTGAGATGTTGTCTCACAATTATTTTAATGCATAAAACTGAAATTGGAAATAATGAATTCAAAATTATGCAGACCCAGTGCTTGGAATAAGACAGATGTAGACAGCCTGGGAAACAAAAAGTATCTTTCTGTGCATATTGTTATCAAGTGTTGTTGTTACAGTTCCTTCACCGGCCCCAGCAGTATTTCAGGTGGTGCTGTATAGCGCAATGGGACCATAAAGCTTTACTTTATGTACTTACTCAAAAAAAGTGGTCCATCCAGTCTCGTCGCTTTTAGTTGCCAGAAGGCCGCTGTTGCCATGGTAGGTAAATAAAACAAGCTCCTGTCCTTGCGCAGTCATGCTTTTCAAACATCCGTTCGTGCCTATCGTCAGCCAGATGACTTGGTTGTCGGGAGAGACCACTCTCACCGGCATCCGGTTGGGGTCCCGTCTGATACGCAGAGTGTTCCCGTTGCTGTCCGTAACTGACGTAATATCGTTATCGTTGCTGTAGCTAAAATTGTACAGATAGTCTCCGGTGACTAAACTCACAGTGTACTGGTGAGTGCCATTGACATCAAAGATATAAAGCTCTTGATCCGTTGGAGAAGCAACTTCATAAAAGTTCATGGAATTCAGTAAGGGTTTGTTCTTTGACACAGCCCGTATCCTGATGTTTCCCAGGTCGGCGATATACAGCGTGCCGTCCGGAGACACGGCTAAGGAGGAAGGGGCATTAAGCTTGGCATCTTTAGCGTAGCCATCTCCACTCTGGTAACAGTCACAGTTGACATCATTTTTGCAGTCACACTCTGAAGGTATTCCAGCAACTAATGAGATCTCTCCGTCGGTTGTAACCTGTCTTATCCTGTTAATCTTTTTCTCATCAGTTTCTGTAATGTAAAGCACCCCACTGTAAGACACGGCAATGGCAGTTGCTGACTCCAGTGTGGTCTGCACCGCGTGCTTGCCCACCGTGTACTCCACTCCGGGAACCTGGCAGTGCATGGGCCTCCCCGCAGCAATGCGGACCTGACGGTTTTCAGTGATCTGCAGAACTACATTGTTGTCCAGAACATAAATGGAGTTGTCCATTGGGTTGATAGCTAAATCTGTCGGCCATTCCAGACGAACCTTAACAAAGAGAAGTGGTTTATTACAGTTAACCAGTGCAGATTAAATGAAAGAAGTGAATTCACCTTCAGTTTTAGATAATGCTGTAAGGATATTTTTCATCTGCTGTAAGCAATCAAGAGAAAAAGACTTGCATAAAAACAAAAGACTTTCAAGGAAGCAAGGGGAAGGCTGTCCAGATACCTATTTTATTGAAAGAACAGCAGTGTTGGAACTGAAATACAGGTGAGACTTCCCCTCCAATAAATGTTATACTTTTCTGTATCACCAGTGCGTAAATAAAAATAGATGGACATCAAAGTCCAATCTTCATAGACAGCACTCAATTTTTTATTCTTGCACAGCAAAGATAACTCACCACCTTCCAGACTATGAAACATTGTACTGTACTTCATTTTTAAACACAGCAGCAGTGACATCCCTTCCTACCTGCATAAACTTGCTGAGACAAAACAAAGTTGCTCTGTTGTATATATCGTCTCATTCACTCTAGGAGACCAAGGATGTTAGTAATTCCGAAAACATCAACGTGCCAATAGAGTTGTTACATATCTGCCATTCTCCCAGTATTTACTACTAGACTTAATGCTTCCTGCTGATGGTTTTGCTGTTCTAAACTAAACTGAACTTTATGGGCAGAAAAATTGAATACCGCAGCATTTATAGCTAGGAGAACACACAGCGATTCATGCCCTTGGAATAGGTTTCTTTCTTCACAAATTCTACTCTTGAATATTTGTGACACACTCCACCCAGTTTTATTTTAAGGGGGAAGAAAGCTGCATTTGCACTTCCAGCCCCAGCTCAGCTCTCCAAATGAGTTCCTGCATACCTGGCTGATGTGCATGCTGGTATCGCAGGTCAGAGGTCGTGCTGAGGTCAGGTCATTGGAGCCAAGCAACGTGGATATTATCCCATTTTGATCCACTTTTCTGATCATGGTCCCGTCAACAAAGTAGATTAACCCATTCTTGTCGATTGCTATTCCTTCAGTGAAGAGAATAAGAATTAGTTTATTGTACCCACTGTTAATATATTATCTGAAACTAAGGGCCTAAGTGGTACGTACAGAGTGGAAATTTAGGGCAGAAAATATGTTCTTAGGCATCAGGTAGTAAACCAACTCATAAACGCATTCTGCATAACGAAGCAATGTTCAGTCTGAAATCCACAGCGCTGAGTGCGTTTGCTGTTCCTTGGAGGGCATGCTGAAAGAGGCCTCGTGTTTAAGTTAACCTGAAAAACTGCTTCAGTGGCACCACATGCAACACTGATTTTAAATCTTCACCATTGTCTGCCAAACACGTCATCTAAACGACCATTTTAAGATGCTCAGTAATCATGAAAGCCAAATATCGACTATAAAATCAACCTGGCTGTCTGGCAGCTCTCTTCCTCAGTGGTCTTTCCTGTTGGGAAAAAATACTCAAAACCACATTTTTGAACCAGCCACTGTATTAAACATGGTCATGCTCTGGCTCTGAACATGGCTCTGTTTACCTTTAGGGCTCATGAGAGTTGCCTCCACTGCCTTGCCCCCATCACCGCACCGTGCCTCGTCAAAGGGCAGGCACTGCTCCCCAGTCCCTCCGACCACCTCAGCATTCTTCGTCAGGTCTTTGGCACCCGCGAGCGACCTGGGCCGGTAGATCCTGCGCGTGTTTGTGTCGGAAACGTACAGATCTCCTGTCACCGGGTCAGTCGCGAGGTAGTATCTGTGAGCAGGGTTGTTGCTGTGAAAAGGAATTACATATTGTGCGTGCTGTGATTACTTGTACCAACGTCAAACCAAGAAGAGAAGGCTTCAGTTCCTATGCGGTCTGTAGTAGCACATACACAGTACTCATGCTGATGCTCTAGGCTGACTCAGCACAGGTCATGGCCCCAAAGCCTTTCTCAGCTCTCATTTCCTTCCTGTGTCACAGGCAGCCCAACCTAGGCTCCTCATCCTTTAGGGACAGAAATTCAATTTTGTCTGTGATGCTCGGGGGACCACCCTGGGCTCTGTATGGCTCCCATGGCCGCAATAGGCCACGTCAAGACAGTGGAGCCTTAAAATTCCCCGACTTTCCGCATGTTTGAAACCATGAGTCAGTTTCAAACTTTGCAGCATGGCCCCAACCCTAGTGCACACTTCGTTGGTGTTATCATCTTATCTGTTTTATTATAATTTATATAAGGCTGCTGGGGCGCACGGTTTATATAATTCACAAACAGATAAGACAGAGTTCCTATTATTAGTTCAGAGGCGAGAGATAAGACATCCTTCATAAGCATTTGTTTAATCCACTGCTTTCAGAGATGTGATATGCATGATTTAACATATTGGGAAACGTCATCTTTTCCACCAGAACACCAAGCACAGCTTTTCCGTTCTCCTCAACACAGAGTCGTATCTCAAATAACCGTACACATTGGCACAAAACCACTAACTATGCCAACACGGTCTTTATTACGGTGAAAATATATATTACTACCCCTTTTCCCAGAAACGTACATTTTGCCTCTCCACTGGTGCCACATAATTGAGAATTACTGTCTTTTCTCCCCTGCTGGTGGAAAAACCTACCCTGGAGGGTACCTTTTGGGTTGATGTATTATGATGGAGAAACTTAACCCACCACAGTTAGGATTCCTGACCTAATTTACAGCATGAAGAACTGAAATAAGGTCATGTAAACACAGGAGGTAATTTCAAATGCTCTCCTAATGGATTGAATCAGCGTCAGAACAGTCAGTTCCACTTCTGATGTTTGCAAAAGCGCCGCTGAAACATATCTCCCAGTCTTGGTGATATCCAAACATCTGTTCACAGAACACCCTGCTTCACGTTTTGTAAATACATAGCTGTGCTAATGTAACACATTTTTATGTACTGCCACTTGGAAAAAGCAACAAGAGACCAACAGGAACAACTTGTGAACAAATTATGTCTTTTAGCAGGGACAGATTTTTATAGCTATCCAATTACAAAAACACAGAAAAATGTGTTGCATAAATAGGATTTGCTTTGGTTTTAAGGCTTTTAACATGTTGGTTCAGAAGGAAGAAGTCAAGTGAAGCAGACTAATGAAATCAAATACACAGTGATTAGCACCTCTTAAAAAGCCCTGCGACAGAGCTCCATGTTGTACAGCATGTCTGAAAACCATTAAGTGCGGCCTTACCTCAATTTTCTGTCTGCTAGAAGCTCGTTATTGCCAATGTACCAAACAGTTTAAAGGTATTTTCCAAACCTTAACTTACGCAGAGATCATTTATATGATCCCTATGAAGTGTAAGAATTATTTATACCTCCACAGGCTGCAAATTACATTACACCCATTTGTATGATTACTTTGGTCTTTAAGAAACTTTGCAGACATTTCAAATATAAACACACTGCAAAATGTGCAATGTGCAATTAAATTTTATTTCATTGTAATTTAAAATAAAGTCCTTTCCTGTACTACTAAAATCTAAATTAAAGTACCTTTCTCCAACTCATTTAGCATTGTCTGAATTGTATTTTTCAATGGTTGGATTAAAGAGTCATCAAATCAATAACTAAATAATTTATGCCTAACAATTACTCCTATCTAAAAATAATTTTTAAGGTTGCTCTCTTCTTAAATATGAAAACATTTCTATGTTTTAATTAATTGCAACAAAAATGATACAGCTCTTATTCAGGATCAGTTCTGGTTGTAATTAGTGCATCCTCAAAAAATATACAGCTCATCATCTTCTCATTTATCCAAAAAACCCCGATAACCCCAAAGTTTGGGAATTGAACAGGGTATTGTTATTGAATCAGTGTCAACTCTCCAGTCTGCTGTAAGCAGATGCCTTACGGTTTCATTCTGAGACAGCGAAGCAAACCTTAACATCAGGTTTCTTTTCAAGTGAAGGTAAGAACCAACCACGAATTTGCTGGAGAAGGGCCCAACCGTAGGAATTCAATAACTGTCCAGTGAAAACCAAACTTCCCAGTCAGAAAATATTTTTGCACAATCTGTGTGCACAAAAAAGTACAGGGTTAAGCATCCACCATCTGGAAAGCTGTGCGGAGATTGCTCTATTTCACTGTAGCTTGAAATAACGTTCAGGCTGTGCCTTGCTTATGCTGTTCTTTTAAATCCTCTGCTGTCAGATTACCTGCATTGCTTTCCACACAGGGTTTTTTAAAAGCACTCTCCCTGATCTAAACCCTCCCATTCACTGTGCGCCTTCTAAACCAAACGCCCTCAAAGCTGTTCTCAGGTCCTACAAAACTTTTTTCTGTCTCCCTATGGACTCTATGGGATACTGCCACAGCCTGCAAGTGACCTCCCTGTCTTCAAAGTCCTTCTAAAAATTACCTCTTCCGTGAACGCCTATCAGCATTAATCACCCACAGGCAGCAGTGTGTACAAAGACACCAGCTCAGCTTTCAGACTGAACAAACGTGAGGTCACTGTACTTTAGGGGATAAAGCCGACCTGCACTGTCTCCCTAAGTTAGAGCACAGGCTCCCTGAGGTGTGAGAGGCATCGTGCCCTGCGTGCAGCACAGTGCCTGGAGGGGAGGAAAAGGTGAGTGCGTAACAGACCCTGGCTAGTATTTAGAATCATAGACTCTATGATTATCCAGTCCAGTCTCTAAGATCATCAGTCCACCCATCAGCCCATCACCACCATGCCCACTAAGCCATGTCCCTAAGCTCCACATCTACGCATTTCTGGAACACCTCCAGGGATGGTGACTCCACCACTTCCCTGGGCAGCCTGTGCCAGTGCATTACCACACATCTGGAGAATAAACTTTTCCTAATGTCCAACCTTAAGGTTTTTTTTAAGACCATTCCCTCTCATCCTATCGCTGTTACCTGGGAGCAGAGGCCAACCCCCACCTCACCACAGCCTCCTTTCAGGGAGCTGTAGAGATCAGTAAGGTCTCAGCACAGCCTCCCCTTCTCCAGACTGAACAGTCCCAGCTCCCTCAGCCACTCCCCATAAGACTTGTGCTCCAGACCCCTCCTCAGCTTCATTGCCCTTCTCTGGACATGCTCTAGGGCCTCAATGTCTTTCCTGTAGTGATGGGCCCAAAACTGAATGCAGTACTTGAGGTGCAGCCTCACTGGTGCCAAGTACAGGGCAACGATCACCTCCCCGGTCCTGTTGGCTGCACTATTTCTGATGCAGGCCAGGATGCTGTTGGCCTTCTTGGCCACCTGGGCACACTGCTGGCTCATGTTCAGCCGGCTGTCAGCTAACGCTCCCAGATGCTTTTCCTCTGTGCAGCTTTCAGCCACTCTGCCCCAAGCCTGTAGCACTGCATGGGGTTGTTGTGACCAAAGTGCAGGACTTGGCACTTGGTCTTGTTAAAGCTCATCCCATTGGCCTCAGCCCAGCTATCCAGCCTATCCAGATCCCTCTGTAGGGCCTCCCGTCAGGCAGATCGACACGTCCTCCCAGCTTGGTGTCATCTGCAAACTTACTGAGGGCGCACTCAATCCCCTTGTCCAGATTGCCAATAAAGATATTAAACATGACCGGCCCCAGTACCGACTCCTGAGGAACACCACTCGTGACCAGCTGGATGTGCCACCACTCTCTGGGCCTGGCCCTCCAGCCAGTTTTTTACCCAGCAAAGAGTACACCTGTCAAAGTCATGGGCTGCCAGCTTCTCCAGGAGAATACTGTGGGACACAGAGTCAAAGGCTTTGCTGAAGTCTACGTAGATTACATCCACAGCCTTTCCCTCATCCACTGTGTGGGTCACTGGGTCATAGAAGGAGATAAGGTTGGTCAAGCAGGGCCTGCCTTTCATGAACCCATGCTGGCTAGGCCTGATCCCCCGGCTGTGCATTCTCTTTGTTTCCATACCTGATCTTTAGACACTACAGTGCTTGCTCTGTTGAGGGTTGTCTTCCAAACCACAATGCAAACAGAAATCCCCTCAGCCACTTGAGGGGTGTGGCATTGGCAGTGAACAGGTCACCCCGTCCTACAAGCCAGACGGATGCACCTGCTGCATCTTGGCAGCATTTCACAGGGCTCTGCACAACTTCACCCAGGCAAAAGAAGCTGTTTTGTCTCACAGCGTGTCCTTAAGCTGGGGGAATCCGTGGTCACAGGATTTGGTGAACACTGAAGGTTTACATGTTTAAAAAATGTCAGAAAAATCAACAGAGCAATGAACTGGTAGGGGATATCCAACATAAAGATACATCCATAGCTTAGCGAGTCCCTAAGCAGCAAAACCCTACAAGTGGACACTGGGAAAATGTCCTGTGATGGGAGAGAAAACTCAGACTCATAGCAGACCGTGCTGGATGCCTCTGGCCTGCTGCCCACCTAGCAGCTGCTGCAGAGCTCCTTGTCCATGAGTCTGACTCAGAAGGAACCCCCACTGCAGAGCTGCCACACAAGCCCATGAAATTGCTGTTACCTGAATTTGTGCAGCAGGATTGCAATTTCACTGCCTGGAGCTTATGCATGTGCAGACGTGAATAAAGGAGAGATGCTTCAATGTTTGCCCTCAGCAGCGTGTTTCTGAAATGCTGCATTGGAGGCTGTGACCACAGAGCTCTGCCAGAGGGAGGAGTGGGCATCACCACGGAGTCACAGCAAAGCAGACCTCACTGTGTGTCTGCTCCTCAACCCCACTCATCCATTCCAAATCCCCATTTTGTGTATTACTTTGTGTTCTGTACATTTATTAAGACAATGTCTTATCCAGCTGTAATCACAGCTTGTGGTCTCACGAGGGATGTATTTCTTTTAAAAGCAGTGTAACAAATGCAAATTAAACTTAATAATGAGAACCTAAAGCTACTAAATAGAAGAAATTGCCTCCAAGTCACACCTGGCAAATAACTTCAGAGCAGCCAGGCTATGCATTGCCTCTCGGTTCTGATCATTAGTGCTGATGCAAACACCTTATTCACTTGTGGAATTTTTTGTCTAACCTGTTTGAAACAATTTCTTAAACATAAACCCCTTCCTCATAAATAAGTACGCCCAGAGCAAAGTGAATTTAAAGAAACACCTGGGCTAAATGAGAACTGAGGTATGACTCTCCTTGTTTAAAATCAAGGAAGGAAAAGGGCTGGCAATAAAGGAGAGGCCCCGCAGGGCTGCTGAGCCCTGTACTTAGCAGTTCTGTCACAGAGTCTTGCGCGGCTCTGCATATCCAACAGGGTTTTAGCATGACTTTGGTTTTGCCTGCTTTTCAGGGACAGCTGCTGTGGCAAAGCAGTCCGAGCTGCTTCCTCGCTCCTGTTCTTGCACTACTGCGCCTACGCCAGGACGGATGGACACCATACTATGACCCTTCCCGTTAACCTTGCTTCTATGACAAATCTTACAAATCTTGGTGTAAAATCTTATGAGTCTTCGTGTACTTCAAAATCTTAACTCCTGGAATTGTGACGGTGTCAGCTTTCACCATTAAGAAAAGTTCATATTTAAAGAAAAGGTCTGTCAAATGTGAACCTGGAAAGGAAAAAGGAGGGCACATACAAGCACAAAGAGAAGCCTGACTGCGGACAGAGAGTGATGAGGAGATAGGAGATTGTATCCGAAAGGACGATACCGCCTGACAGCTGACATAACTAAAACATATGAACTCATTATTTTTGAAAAATACTCCTCTTTTCTAATAATACATCTTAGAAATGACTAGTCCATTATAAGCATTCATTTGTTAAAAAAGGAACAGTTAGAAAAATATAAATCTTCTTTAAGAAATGCTTACCTATGTCTAAAATCTTTATTTCTTGGTGGGAGCAAGTGAAAAAGAACAGAAAAACATTATTAGAAAAATATTCAGAAAGGATGTTAGAGGATGAAAAGAAGGCAACATTCAAATCTATCGTTAGTGGAGCGGTCCACTCATCTTGACTATGTAGGTTAACCCTTTAAATCCACAGAATAATTACTCTGGGCAGATTAAATTCAGAGTTTGGATTTGCAGAGTTAAGATATTTTACCACTGTAAAGTTTTTTGACGTCATTTTTAAGCACTATTTCAAAAGTACTAAAATCTTTCTAATTGACTTTCTTTTGCTTTCAAAAGCATTTGGAAACTCTAACGTACACGGTGTCAGAAATCTGTTACACACATACTGTTTGCAACAGTAATTCACAGTTCCAAAAGTCTGAGACTTGAGAAGAACATACCTTAGCTCCAGAACACTAGTTACATTTCCAGATGGAAATATCCGCCGAACATAGTTGAAATCCCCCACGTACAGGCTGCCATCAATCCCACAAGCTAAGGCAACCGGAGCCAGCAATTTATTACCATCAGCTTGACCATTGCAACTGGGGCAGGAGATGCTGCGTCTTCTTCCATTGCCCATAATGCTACTGACAACGGGGGGTTGCTGAGATATAAATTGATTTTCACCGTTTCCTTTGTAGAGGATTCCTGGCAGATAATGCAAAAAGCACAAAATCAAAAATGGTTTATGAAAACTTTGAATGTATGTCCATGAAACGACACATCGGTATTCCTTTTATCAGTATAATGTAGTTTAATGGACTTGGACTTGTTTCAGCACCATATTTTTTCTCACTACAAATACAAGAACTTTTTATTAAAACATTTATAGCTATAACTAAGTCACAAACACACTAAAATGCACACAAAGCATTAAATTATCTTGTCCACAGAATGTAGTAAAAACTTTATTTTTAACTTTTCAGTATAGAAATTCTCCTGAAATGTCTGAAATTCCACCTCTGTAAATATTATAAAAAAGAAAAAAAAATGTATTTGCTACTACAGCTAATTATGAACACGATGTCAAATGTAGTCTGAACTGGATTACTGCTGCAAATTGTAAATATTAATTAAAGAGTTACTTCAAAAAGTTGAAGATTGCCTCAATCTTACACCATAAAAGGCCCTTTACTCAGCTCACAATAAAGATGTACCTCTGGCAAGGAAGTCTGCCTCAATACCGTGTCTGCAGTTACAGGCAGTTATTAAAAATGTCAAAAAAACCCACCAAAATAAAATGTAGTGCCAGGCCAACCTGCCTCTTAAACTTAATTCTGCTTTGAGGCATAAAGGGAACAGTAATTTTGTAAAGACAAAGCCATGTTCCAGCAGTAGTTTTCTTCCTTATAGCCTCCATAGGACATTGAGAAGAAAAATGCATGCTTTATGCTAAATCTTCAGGCTTGGAAAAAAACATTTCATTTTAGAGCATATTAAAAAGTTGCCGAACCCCTCAGTATTACAGATGTCTACGAGTCCATCCAGGTGCACCTTACATGGTCAGCTGTTAGGGCTGTACGCCTAAGTCAGAATGTGTCTTTCCGTGGTATAATCCATGGAAGCCAGATGTCGCCTTGCTCTTCACAGGGATACACGTTGTGCCCATTGTCAGGACAGTTCCAAAGGCAGTTTGGGGCTGAGGGACACATTTCTCTTTTGAGATGCTTAGAGGAAATTTGAGATGGAGTCCTCTTTCAGTCCCCACCCCCAAAACACTCTTTGTACTGAAAGGTATGAGGAGAAAATGCTTTGCCCCTTTAAATGCTTTAGGTGGCTTCACTACTTTTTAATGTATAAAATTTGGGAGATTATACACATAAAAGCAATAAACATGATAAAATCGGGAAAAATGAAAATGGTTTATGGAAACTTAATGACAAGTAATCTAAATAAGTAATCTAAATCAAAAGAAGGAGAATGTATTTTTCATGAATAGTAAAAGCCAGAATGCATTAGTAGTATACGAAATCCCCTCTCCCATGATTACATCATTTATGACAATCATGGAACCATAATTTTGCCTGAAATAGCTGAGTTCTATAATTTTCATCAAAGGAATTCTACAAGTCAGCACAGTGCACTATTGCACCTGATTTATTCTGTCATTACCTTGAAAAATGGGTCCTTCACATTTCTCCTCTATTATCACAGCCGAAGAGATGCACATTAGACTATTTACTGCAGTGGCTGGGGATGTCCATGCAAACAGTGTCTGCGCTCTCTCCTGAATAAATTTCTCCCGCTCACCCACCTTGTCATTACAGCTCTCCACTTCATTTATTCAATTAGAGACACGTCACTTTGAAAAGTCATTACTTGTCATATGTACTCTTGAACATAATTTAAAGCTGCCATCGATTCAACGTGTGAACAGAATCGGTCTTATGTCTATATTTATAATTGTAACTCTTTACACTTTTAGATGGATTACCTTTCAGGAATTTGCACTTTTCCTCGCCCCTTTTTAAATCAGGTACAATGACTCCTTTCCCTTTGCTGGGTTACCTTGCTTGGCTGTGAGCCAGAAGCAGTGCTTTAGGTGATGCTCACTGTATCTCACAAAGTAAGTGGAGGCACTAGCAGGAAACCTCTGAGGGACACCAGGTACCACAGAAGTGATTCTCTCCCCGCTGAATGAATTCTGGGCTGCTCCTTTCCATAAAAACCCAGTGCAACCAACTCCCATCTTGAGCCATGCAACTTTGCTTATTTCATCTTTCTTACGTGTTTCCAGCCGTATTTCCCCAAATTTCCTCCTGTTCAGTGTTCAGTTGGAGATTCCTTAGCATGGCACCCACCAGACAGTTGCTGAGAAGCATATGGGACAAACTGACCTTGGTGCCATGGTGTAGTCCTTATCAATGTGTCCTGTGATGGAGGAGCCCAGGAGCAATCAGACTCTGTCCTGATAGCAAGGGGCACATGAAGCCCTCACTGACTGAAGGCAGTGTCATTTGTCACCTGCTGTGCATTGAGCTGGCCACAGCACTGCAGAGAGGAGGTACCTCATGGGAGGGATGTACCTCATGGGAGAGCAGTGGAAATGGCTGCTCACCCTGAAGACACAGTACCCATGTGCTAACCGCTCCCACCAGCAGCCATGCTGTGGCAGGGGATATCATGAGCTGTAGGGGAAAATCTGTATAAATGGGGGATTTAGAACTGGGAGTGAAGTGCTGTTGGTTTGGCAGGAACACCTGGTATTGCCATTTAATTTTCACTCATTGTTAGAAATGGAAGTGAAAATGTTGTTCAAAGTACTGCTAACATACAAGCAGTTAATGCCAATAACAATGCTGACATCTACAACTGCTTCAGAAACAGTGTCTCCTTAGCATCACTCAATTTTTAATAACAGCGCCAACTTTTTTTTTGGTGAACATATCCAACATAAAATGACACTGTTAGATGCTATTACCAATGCATACCAACGTGTGTTGCAGGAGGAATGAACATGACATGCACTGTAAAGCTCACAGCATTTATCATATGCCAAACATTCCATAGTTTCCCTTTTTCTTAATGGGAATGAGATGCCTGAAGTGCAGGGCAGTTGTGTATTAAGATTAGCAAGAGGAAGCTTAACTCCTTACCATTCTGAACGTCCAAGACGTGATGTTTATCCAATGTCCAGCCACCCATGTTAGAGGCATCCAGTTCATAGCCCTGCAAAATGGCAGTCCTCTTTTCCCAGAGAGTAAGATCCAAGCAAGACTCATATTCATAGCCTACAGACACTGAAAAAAAACAGTACATTTCCTCATTAAATATAGAAGCTTGTTCAGGTAAATAATGTAACTCCCTAAACTATGTACATTCTTCTGCTCTCCCAGGCTACCTAAAAATCCCTATGGCTTCTTCAGACATACTGGAAATACTGAACAGAATACCAAAATACTTTAAAAAGTAATCTTGGGTTATTGAAATAATTGTAGCTATGACAAGGAAATAGATGAGAACAGGTACGGAAGAAATCTGTTTTGTGAATTATGTCAGAACGCTATTGTGCCCTGAACTATAGGGAATGCACAGACCAAACACCGTGCTGTACCGTTAGGCTGAGGGTTGCACATGGGTATGAACTGCGGGTGAAGGTGGCAATGGTCACTTTCCTTTTGAAGCACGCTTTTCTTATAATTTAAATGTTCAGATTGGTATGAATTATAATATCCACCATTATTTCTTATCTTATTGTGCTAATCATTAATGGATACAGGTATTTCGTACGTGCTTCTCACTTTTCAAGAAAACAGGAAAAATGCAAAAAAAACCCACTTTTAAACACACATACCAACAGCTTCAGATAATCCGTAGACTCTCTGGTTGTATGCATCAGTTTTATCCCATATGAAAGTGTAAGCCAGATTTGGAGATGCCGGGAACCATTTCTGGAAAAGTCTTCCCACCACTGCCACCATCAGATGAACCTTCATCAAGTTGAACGGTATAACAGATTGGGTCATTGTGATCTTCAGAACAGATTTATATCCTGCAGCCCTGGAGCTTAAGTATGATAACTTCAAATCAGTTCCTGGTATTGTAGTTTCCTCATGAAGAACCTGTGCATCGGTAAGAAAAAAATGCACTATTTGAATGGCTTTGAAAGTAAACAGTACAGTGCAGATATTATAAAAAAATCTCTGACATGATGCTACACGACAATCCATTATGAATTATTATCTAAATCCAGCCTTCATTTAATATATCAGATAAAAATAAATAATGAACAGTATTTCACCTTTTTTTTTTTCTGAAAAGCACAATGTAACCTCTCTCTGTTGTACTGAAGCTGCTTAGTTGATACTTTCTGCTGAAGGATTTCAAAGACGCCTCCTTTATTTTTATAGGGGGAGGTCTGAAGATGAAGGAGATCATTCTCAAATGCTTTTTCCAAAAGAAGCAGAAAAGCATCTTTTACTGCCATCCATATCCTCACTATGGGTATCTAATAAAGGCAGAGGAGCCCCAAAACACTGCAGAGCTTCAGATTTAGGTTAGGAAGTCTAATTGCTCCTGTAATTCACATGGTAAGAGTGTAACACAGGAAGGACTTTCAGGTGGTTTATTATTTGCATTATCTGTGGATTGTAAATACTTTAAACCTGAGCATTCTTCCATTTATTTCAGAGAGATAAGTAGGATGCCTCAGGGAAAGCTTTTCCATATTTCCTGATCAATATTCACTACTCAGACATCACCTCACCACTTTCTCATTTCAGAGAGGTGCAATGATTCAATTTTATTTTTAAAAGGTTCCTCCCCCCTCTACCTTGTCTTTTCCTCTGAGCTGAGGAGCGTTAGTGGCTGATGGATGGATGTGGGGGGGGTTCTGCGTAACGTGGATGAGGACGGCCAATACCATCCTATACCTCAGTCAGGACATAAAACTGAATTAGAGAATCATGTCCCTAAGCACTGAGTGAGTACTTCAGCTGAACAGCCACCAAGCAGCCTTGCTCATTGAAAATAAAGAAAAAGAAGCATCCAGACACGTTTATAAACAAAATGTTTCTCTGGGGGGAACAGAGGTCAAAGGATGCTGAATCACAAGCCCAGAGCCTTGGTGGTGTCAAAGGAGCACTCTTGGGGAAGTAAATTTGGAAAGTTTTATTTTACCTTCCTGTCTCCTACCCCTGAAGACCAAACACTAATCAGTATCAGTAGAAAGCAGACTTCAGGAGAGCAGAAATATCCCTGACATCAAGCTTGAGACTTCAATGGGATCAAAAGCTGAAGAGCTATGCTAGCTCAGGATTTCTCCAGCTCAGGATTTCTCTGCACTAGAGGACCCTCAGACGCTGCTTTTAAGCAATTGACTGTGTTGAATAGAGTCAAGAAATGGTTTTATGTTCTCGAGGAGGGCACCAGATGCTGCACCATTATCTATGATGTTACCACTACTACTGGTATGTAAAGATTTATATACCATTAATTGTATCTGCCTCCTTCACAATAACAACAACAGCAACAGAACAGAAAGAGTATTTGGGCTCATTCTCTGGAATGAACAGTTCCTTAAATCTGATATATGTAGGCAGACGGCTCTTCAGTAAGGCTACCGCAGTGCTGTGGGAAATAAAGGAGGCCCTGGAAGAGACTAGACAAATGAAATTCAGAGTAAAAAAAATATCAATTCTTAATCTGTGAATGTTTCTGTTTTCCCCATGAACAACCTGGCATCACTGAGAGAAATGACAAGCAATACCATCACCTGGAAGGAGGTGAGTCGCATAATTTCTTTTTGTAAATCTAGTCTGCTCTCCCTCAGTCCAATATACACACAGTATCTAAGCCAGAGGAGAAGCAAATCTTTTCTGCACAAACAAAACTCTCTAGAGAGAAAAGCAATTGTGAACATATTCCTTTCCTAAGTTTCTGAAGGAACAACACAAAACACCAATGAACTCAAGACAGATTCCTCCTCAGGACATCAGCAGGACTCTCATACACTGCACATTAAAACGGGTCTAACAGATGGAGTTCTCTGTAAGCAAGGGGACAGAAAGAAATCATACACTTGTAATAGGGCACAATTTAATGGACTTCGCTGGTCTCCTGTTAAGACCACTGTTTCTTTTACAACTTCAGCTGTGGCAGAGCAGCATTAAACACTTAGGTGGTCTTCCGATACTCTTGCCTGAGATAACAGGCAATAAAGAGGACACCTTGAAGTTTCAATTTCCAAGAAATTCCACTGTGTATTTGGATTACTATCAAATTAGAAAGTAGGACACACGCAGTTCTCAGTGAGGTTTAAAACAAAAAAACGAACCCCTATTATTACTTTCTGCAGAAGCCTCAAACATCTGCTGGAAATCTGACTTATAACTTCCTTCTTTCCATAAAATATTCCCTGTAGTAACTTATTTTCTTGCGAACTTTAGAAATCTAGAGGTAAGGTTATGCATCTCAATCTCTCTCCTAGAACTGAGCATTACAAAGAGAATTAAACAGTTTAATGTTCATCTGAAACGTTAAATCATCAGGCACAGCGGAGAGCATCCTGTGGGAGCCATGACAACACATCAATTGTAAAGCAATCAGGAAAGTCACCGGGTATAAAAGTCACATCAGGAATCGCCAGCACAACCAATCTGTCTGTACTTTGCCTTTTCCCAACAGAGTATTGCGCTACCTCCAGAAAGGCTGATACCCCATGGGGACTGAGTTATAGCCCTCCCGCCACATTCTAACGGCTGACATTTTATTTATGGATGATCAAGCTTCTTGGGAGGACAGCTGTGAAATACTTAACCTACAGGACTGAGGCAAGGGTCGCCTCAATTTTCACAAAGACAGAGTTTGCTGGCCCCAGAGTTCAAGCGGGCGATGGAGTTACCTAAATTGTGCAGGGCTCCCCACCTCCCATGGCCACAAGGACCACAGCTGCCCAGGCTCTGGAATGCCCTCCTGCTCCACGACGCAATGTGATTCAGGCGACATGCTCTTGTGGTATCAAGAACCCCGAACTAGGAATTTACACTCAATTAGGGTGAAAATGCCTGCCGTACTGCCATGTATTTCTGTCAAAACAAGCAACTCCAATAACGAGTTGAGAACAAATTTCACAAATGAGTGCAAACTTGAGTCCTAATGTCAGAAAAAGGTTCCTTCCTGAGATGTAAGGAGCTGAACTGCTGTACTGCCGTAACATTGTCTTGGTTTGAGAGGGGTAACGATGGCACGTTTAGGCATAGGTGACACACTGGCAACTACTGTCACTGCACAAAGCTCAAGACCAAGGAACAGCAGGATTACAATTCTTTAAGAAGAAGCTGAAGCTGCTCATTTCAAGATGAAAAAATCTTTCTCTTTAAAAAAATGACTTCCCCTAGAATTGAAGCTTTTCAGTGAACTTATAAAGAAATAACCCTGGGTTAACAACATAAAGCAAGGAGAAATGAAAAGGGGAAAAAAATACTCATTTTTTATAGAGTTAAAGCATTGCTGAGATACCACAGAGAATGAGAGGAAAAAAACATACACGTAGAAGCCTACAAATGTGTCAGTAAAAGCACAAACCAAGAGGTACGTAAAAAATTTCAAACAGAAAACAAAGAGAAGAAAATCAGAAATTTTGCTGGAAAACAAAGACCCATAAATGGAAGAGATTTTGGCTTTGAGAGTAATCTCCATTTTTTCTCAGTTCAAGCTCAGTTTCAAGATTTAGCATGGTGAAACCAGGACATAGCATTTATGTGAGACTGAAATATCAAGGCATCCTATTAGTCTGCATGTTTTGATGACAAAACAGGTTAATTTATTTGGTGAAAACCTGGCCACTCTGAAATTACAAACACAATCACTTTTCTTAAGCTACTGAGCCTCCTTTTCTGCCCTTAGTTATTCTCGTTAAAGAAATTTTGCCAACTTCTGTTGTATAGTATTGCCAGTAGTGAGACAGAGTCAGAGGAGAGGAAGAAAAAAAAAAAAGCAGGCAACCTTGAACTGTTTTGACAAAACTCATCCACAGTTCACCCAGGCAACACTTGAATTAAACCAAAGCGTTTCCTCCTGCTAACTGGTTCCCTAACAATGTAGGTTAGGTCTAACCTTCCTTGGACACTTAGCCATGCAGGTCATGCTCTGCAGTTGCAGTCAGAGTCAATTCTCTCTAAATCCATACTATTATAAGGAAAACATACAGTTTGAAGGAAATGTTTTCAGTTTTCATTGACCCCCACACCCGAGGCAACGGCAGCAAGCTGCCCAGCACCTGCTACAGGCATCTTAGAGCCTTGCCAAGTGAATAACGGAAGCGTAGGAGAAGGAAAGCCACAAAAACTCAACTTCAGAATTGTTTGTTCTGACTCACATGTGAGTTTCTGCCACACCACACTGCAATATGTGGCACATAGACATCTATTTTATTGGGAAGAAAAGAGCAACAATACTACCTAATACCTATAAGCAGCTCCAGCTTAACCTAATCTCCCTCATCAGCACGTAGCTTAACGCTGATTAATCTCAGCTAGGTAAGTCTAGGCAGCGCGTGCTAACTTGCAATTAAAAGTAGATAAAAAGTCGTGCCTAAGTAGTCCAGATTTCATTAACATGTATTTATTATCATCCCTCTTGAATAGTGATCTGCTGGGTCTGTGATCACCCCCCCACCCACTGCATTCTTTCTTTCCCCTTTCTCACCCTCTTTTTTCACTTTTCTTCTGTGCTGCTTCTTCAGTACAGACTTTAATTCCCCCTCAGATCATTTTGGGATTCATAAGCCACCAAGTACACTCTTTTGGAAACATTATCTCCCAGGGATGATGAAGCACTTCAAGGGATGATGATGATTACAGCAGCACATCATTTTCTCCCTACATGACAGTGAGCGCTGTCACACCGCACCGACAAGGTGACTGATGCCGACTGCAAGAACATGGGGAATGCTTTCTTCCTCTACGCCTTCATCCAGACTCTCATGCTTTAAACTGGCATCACTTCCTTTTAAATGAAAAGATTTGCAGCAGTTCCTCCAGAGTTGAGCAGACAACTCTGAATGGAATCTGAAGCTGCTCATCTTTTATCAGATTAGTGAATTTTTATTTAGAAAAAAAAAACAACAACTTGGGTAGAGATATAGTATCTGAAGTGGTACTCCCACGAGGAAAAGGCTGAATGCAGTCAGCAGGGGAAAGGACTGGATGTAGCAGACAACAGCAACGCGTGGGAATTAGCTGGAATCCAGATTTCATTAATCCTGCAGCTCACAAAAAGACATTTACTCTAAGCATTACAAGTATTCCTTGAAAATATATATTTTCAAGTATTTTTCTATTATTACTTTTTCTTGATTTATACGCCATCTATCTAAGCCATTTGCCGTCACTTCAGGAACTGAATCTATCATCTGTTGCCAAAACAAGTAAATCAGAGCTGTTTTTCAGTGGACTGTGTTTTGCAAATCCTTACTTTCAATTGACTTGCAACTATCAAAGGCACAGAAAGATAGGATAAAAGCAACAATTTTCTAGCACGGTCTAGGTTTGCATGAGTGCTTAGCTGTAATTTCCCTACATCTTTATGTTAAACTTCCTTCTTTCCATGAATTTTTTAATGATTTTACTCTTTCCTTAAAAGCTTAAAATGAAAACATTTCAATACATTTTCTCTGTTTCCCTTGAAGATGCAAGGACATTTCTTAGTGAACAGAAAACAGAGTGCCTTATGCAATTACGACATTGTGAGGGTGGGAGAGAGAGAGAGGAAAGAGAGAGAGACAGAGAGAGAGAGAGAGAGAAACAAAGGAGAGGGAGAGAAAGTGCGGGAGTTTTATCAGAAATCAATAATGAGATAAATACTACTTCCTGTAACACAACTCTGCTTTAAGATTTTAGGAAGACTACATTAGTGACCAGATATCTGAGACAGAGGAATCTAACACAATGTATGTTAGAGAAAAAACAAAAAACATTGCAGTCACAGCTCTTCACCTGAGAGCATTTGGGCACTATCAGCTTGAGGATGTGCTTTAGCATGCATGCTCATTATCTTGTAGTCCTGTCCTCACTGTTACAAACACAGAATTCTTTTAGCATTTAAAAACAGAAGTATCACACTTTTTATTAAAACTAAATTGATAAATTGAACTGTGTGGGTCTTTGCGACACAGTGAAAAAACACCTTTCATTTTCTGTTTCTGTCATGCACTTCCAACAAGAGAGCAGTCAAAAAAAGTCTGATGTACAACAGTACAACAGTGTCTCCGTTCTGATAGGCCTGACAAATAAAGACATTCTGTGATTTAAATGATGCAAACAAATACAAAAACAGACACTGGTGTGCACCTAGCTTAATTTTTTTTTTTAAATGAAATTAAAAAAAAATTATCACATTGAATAAATAAATTCATCTGAAAATAATCACACTGCGATTTCTTAGTGAATTAGGAAAAAAAAAGATTTTGTACTCTTTTTATTATAGTTGCTTAATTCTAGCCAGAGGTGAGATGCTATTTGTTAGAAGTACACTTTACCTGTGTCTCTGGGATGATAGGACTATCTTCAGGAGAAATTCTGAAGAGGGTAGATAAAGGCGATGACACGATGATAGGGTTTGGCCTTACAAATCCACTCAGATCACAGCTAGGAATGTCGTTCTCTTCCTTTTTCATGACCAGAGTGTCCATGACATAGAAGACATTCCAGGGAATCCATACTGTGTGATACTGTGTCAGGAACGGTGATCGCTCAAACACCAACGTCAGAGAGGCACCACCATTCGCTACCAAGTCAAACCTAGAAAAAAAATAGGGATAGCTCTTGAGCAAATTCCCAAAGCTATCCACGGCATCCATTTTACTGACTGATTCTTCATCCTGTTGTGCTGCTCTGAAGACAGCATAGCTCTACTGGGAACAATGGAGAACTCACATTACATAATACTGCACTAAGAGAATGGAGAATTTGAAATGCTGTTTTTAAATTAAACGTGTCCTTCTTCTAAAATATGTAAAACGGGCATGTTTAACATTATTTGAAGAATGTAGAAAGTAGAGTGTTGCTCAACCATTTTTTTCATGTCTTTTGTTTCCATTACTTAATTATTAATTTATTTTTACAAGCAGCTCTTTATTAATGTATTTGCTGTCTTTATGTCTTAGAGGTGCTTCAAAGTGAACTTACATTCCATCTTGGCGAGTGATTGTATATCCGTAGTCTGGGTAGTGTAAAAAGGAAACGTTGACTCCAATAAGTGGAGTTCCATCGGCAGTTAATACTTGGCCCCTTATGACAGATGCAAGGCTGTGAAAAAGATGCAGTATCAGATTACAAATTTGGCTTTTTTCGCTCTCTTTTGAATGAATAATGGCTAGTACAGCAAACACACACAAACATCTCCACATGGGATCAACTCCTGTTAGCAAAATCCATTCCTGAGCCTCCAGCCGTTCCACAAATTCACATAATTTACATTGTATAAAGACATACCTCAACGTCTACATGTAATCATTTTGTTTTAATTTCGTTGAGTTTACTTTGGTTCATTTTGTCTGTACTGAGTTACTAAGCCTAGTAATTTGCTGAAGAATTTTAAGAACTTACAGACTCTAGATGTTCTGCAAGTCATACCTCTGGCAGATTCTTGAAAAATGTGCTTTTCAATTATCAAAGCAATCTGTAAAACTGCAGGGACTACAAAGTACAAAATTTAAAAGAGCAATAAGGAACATTTGTGCAACAACTTTTAATCAACTGCTGTGCCCAAACACATTAATGCTGTTAAATTACTGCAAACACAGTAGTTCTAGTGTAAATCATCTTCTTTCACTCAGTGAGATCCGAGACACCTGCTTCCTGTTACTGGTTTATTTTCAGGTCATTACTGCTTTGCAGAGCACCAGTCAAATAGTTTATGCAATTATACTGTCGTGCACTTAACAGTTCTATTACGTTAATTCATAATTTATATTATTTAGTGAGCTCAGTTTAAAAAGTGCAGCTCTGCTTTTCCTTCTGAAGTGTTTTCATTGCTTTGATACATTTCCAACTGTGCTAGCCCAAATCAACTGGTTAAATAAAGATTTATTTAATCATTAATGAAGTGCCCTGTTAGAACACAGGTACTAAGTACAGCACGTACCTGCTGTAACCTAGTGGCACTGGTGATTTGAATTTTGCAGGAAATGAGATAAAATAAGCAATCTGATATATTAAGAGTAAATGTCTTTGCTGAAAGTCCATTCCATTCCATTTGCAATCACCGTGAATCTTCTCCTAGTGTGCATCTCATATACTCTCGAATTGGTTTTGTATATACGAGTAAAGGATGAGTTATGCTCACCTCTTATTAAAAGGACTTTCCCCAGGTATGACATGAGTGCTGTCTGCTCCAATGAGAAAACTGATCCGGTCGTAAAATGCTTTGGCAGCTTGCTGAGATGGCGACTGTTGGCTTTGGCTGATAATATCTTGGGGATCAGGTAGCCCACGACAATAAGGCTGATTTTGGCAAGAACTCTGTAAACAGCAGTCAGGATCCATACAGTCGGCCAGCCCATCTGTTGGCAGAAAGTCAGAAAAATGAACAAACTGCTTCCCGCCCTTTGTATGCAAACAAGTCAGCCAACAGAGAGATTAAAAAATTATGTAGTATGAAAGAATACTAATAATTAAGATTTTAATGAATTCACTTTCAATTAAGGAAAGATCAGTTTGTTTCCACTGAGTTCTTAAACTCCCATGGAAATCCTAGCAAGCTAAATGCACATAAATTAAGTGTATTTATTTGATACTTTTATATAAACATGTGGAACAACCAGAAAACGAAGGCAACTTAGGCTCTGCATACACTGCTAACTTATAAATATTAAACATTTTAGGTGGGTCTCAGTAGCTTTTATCTGAGGTTATCTGGCTTGCTAGAGAAAAGAAACAAGTAACTCCCACTCTGCTGTTTTCCTGAACTTTTTAAGCGCATCTGTGCTGCAAGGTGTTTTAAATATTTCACAACATTTATCAAGGTGAATTCCTTTATACTTTGGCAGAAAGGTTTTGTTGCTAGTGGCAAAGGCAATTTCCAACACTATTTTGCATGAAAATGTGTAAGAGAACAAAATCTGTATTTAACATTTAGATTTTATTCTGAATAAAATGATGAGGAATGTTGGCCACTATAAACAAGATTTAAACACATGGGCGCTTTTATGCTTGTGTGCTGAAATATTCACATATAATGAGCATACGATCCATCACATCACTGGAAATCTAATTTGGTGAAAGATTAAAATCAAGATCAAATTGATAACTACTAATTTGCTGTTAGTAAAGTCATAAGGAAAATGAGCCTGGAAATGTCAGCTACAGAAAATTTCTAGATGAATGTAATATGGTATCACATAGCTGATAATTGTTTCCCCAGAAGAACAGCAAGACTGAAATAGCTCAAACATTTTATTATTCCATTTATATTAGAGAGGGAGCTTGCTTGCTGCACTAAACTGAAAAATATACCAACGCAGCACTCAGAGGAAGCCCATGACTGCTTCTCTTACAAAAGAATCTAGCTTTATAGTAAAACTTCTTTCTGCAGGGAAAATTATCATCCATTTTTGTTCAATCATATGTTGAAAGAGTGTAAGTAAACAGAGATCTTCTAAAAGTATTCCTCTAAGAATTGCCGTGCTATGTGGATCAGTTAGAGGATTGGCAAAACAGTAAAGGGCTGGGATTTCTATTCTTTTGCACATCTAAAATTCTTATTTAACTCAGCTGACATTGAAGTCAGTTCAAGGAAAATAAAAGGGATGAAAAAGTCATCGTTATATATATCAAAGCTTAAACTTTTTAGAGAAAAGAAATATCACTGATTTTTCCTGGGATGAGTGGTTGATATGCCTGAGGGTTGTGCTGCCATCCGGAGGGACCTAGACAGGCTGGAGAAATGGGCTGACAGGAACCTCTTGAAGTTCGACAAAGAGAAGTACAAAGTCCTGTGCCTGGGGAGGAACAACCCCAGGCACCAGGACGTGCTGGGGGGCACCTGGCTGTAAAGCAGTTCTGTGAAGAAGACCTTGGGAGTCCTGGCGGACACCAGGTTGAATATGAGCCAGCAATGTGCCCTTGCAGCAACAAAGGTGCTGAAGACATACAGGGCTGAGTCAGGAAGAGCAATGCCAGCAGAGGTGATCCTTCCTCAGCTCAGCCCTGAAGGCCACACCTGGAATGCTGGGTTCGGTTGAGGCTCTCCAGTACAAAAAAGGCATGGAAATGAGACACGGATGTGCTAGAGAGTTCAGTGAAGGGCCGGGAGGACAATTAAGGGACTGGAGGAGCTCTCCTCTGAGGAAAGGCTGAGAGAACTAGGACTGGGACTGTTCAGCCTGGAGAAGAGGAGGCTCAGGGGGATCTCATCAGTGCATATAAACACCTAATGGCAGGGTGCAAAGTAGATGCAATCAGACTCCTTTCAGTGGTACCCAGCAAAAGGCCCATGGTCAAGGGGCACAGGCTGGAATATAGGAAATTGTTTAAACAACAGAAAAACTTTCGTACTGTGAGAGTCATCAGACACTGCTACAAGTGTCCCAGGGAGGCTGTGCAGTCTCCATCCTTGGAGATATTCAGAACCCAACAGAGACCTGAACAACCTGCCCTAGCTGACCCTGCTTTGAGCAGAGGGGGAGATCAGACAACATCCAGAGGCCTTTCCAACCTCAACAGTCTGTGACTCATGTCATTTTCTACAGTCTCATTCCTGTACAATACAAAACTCCTTTCCAGCTGAGGTACTCAGCTCCCTTGCTGATTTTAGCTCTAGAAGCCTGGATCAGTGTCAAAGCTGGGGGTACTGATGGTTAAAAGCATAGCTTTGCTTTTTTATATCTCTGTATGGTCTCCCAGGCAATATCTGGTGCAGTTGCCAAAGAAATGCTCAAATTTAGCCATTCATCTTTGTTAGTTTATAAAAAGCAAATGTACATCTGGAGTACAGTCTGCAGGTCATAAAACTGCATGAGATTGACACCTTCTGAACTAATCAGCTGGAAATGCATTTTTACAAGCCTCTCTGCTAACATCAATCAGAGAAAGAATCTCATTTTCACCAGCCAACATATAGGGATACGCTGTTTGTTATTTTTCTGTGGAGTTTATCAGCATCTTGCCCAGGCGAGTGACGGATGGTTATGAATCTGGCTCCTTATAACTTGAGAAAACATTTTTCATTTTTTCTCTGTACTTAGGTAGCTAGAGTTATCTAGTACCACTAAGTTGACTACTCTATTGCACTGTGTGAAGTAGAGTAAAATTTCCTTTCTGAAATAGCTCTGTAAAATATCAATGAATTGTGTTTAGCCTGAAAAATATGAGCCTAAGCTTAGCACCAGCTCATCAGTTATATCACTCAAATGCAATAGGAAAATTACAAAGAAAACAGAAACTCTTATAGCCAGATGGACAATCATTATCAGCCTCAGAAGGCTATTTTTCCTTTTTTTTTCTGTTCTAGACATAAGTGGTTCTTCTATATACAGCAGATATAATGACTACATTATTACCTATTCCTCAAAAGATGAAGCCTAAGTGTAAAAATCTTGACTAATGTTACTTTTCCCTTTGCACAGAACTGCAATGGAACATGGATTGGTGATAAGACTGCTTTTTGGAATAACAAATAACAAAGAAACCATTAAATTAGAAGAGTTAGGACTGGATTCCTGCACTTCAGGATGTCTATAAAGTAAGATTTATCTTTGGGCATGGCTGCTTTTGAAGAGTACTCGAAGTGAATATTTAAAACTCCTGGAAGACAACTTGTGGGACAAAATAACTCCTGGGCACAAGTTCTGCCGCAGTCAATGGGAGATTGCGGCCAGGGACTTACATAAATCATGTTTCTGGTAAATAAGTCATTGTATATTTTAGGCAAGAAAGAATTTTCACCATAAAGTGAAATTCAGTCCCTACATAGGAACAGCCCAGTTTTGTAGCTATGATGCTGGCCATTCCACCAGGATGGTTTCAGTGCCAGTGGCACGCAAAGGAAAGAGACTGGAATGGACAGAAAACTGTATTAACAAAACACTGTTATCCTCATGTAGCTCAGCTTTACAACAGGGTATAATGAATAGACTCAATTATAGACAGCAAAAATGATTGCCTGTAGGAGCAGCTGGTCAGAAAAATGACAAAAGAAGAAATAGTCCTTGATTTATTCCTGAGCAGCGCACAAGTATCTTTTTCAACGTTACTTTTCAGTATCTCTTTAAGTGTACCTATAGGGTACTCAAATTAGTCTGACTTTGTACTGTGACAGTGATTATCCTGAGCCATCCTAGCCTATGCAAGTAATTACAATACAGTAGTGTAGTGCTAAGTAGGCTTTGCTTTAATATAGCATTTACTCTCATTTTACTAGTAAAAGAATGTTAATAATCCTTTTAATTCAGCTGGTGGAAACCTGTAACTGCTCCTAACAATTGGACAGGAGCTTGTAAAAAGCAAGCCTAACAAAGCATTCTGTTCAATAAAGACCCATCTAAACTAAAAGAGTCAACAGATTTTTCTTCCTACAGTGATGACAAAACACAGCCCACTTTGTCAAAGTATAATAGTGACACATTTTTTCCAAGTAAAGAAGTTAGGGTTTTTCCACCCACAGACAATTCTGACTTCCCCTCTTCCCACAAAGTCATTAAGAGTTTAATTCAGCCTAAAGTTTGCTTGTTGCAAACACATTCTTTGTAGATTGCTAAAATGTAAAGAAAATCCTGTAGTAGACTATCCAAAACAAACAAATGGAAAAATATAGTGATCCTTAAAGGAAGATGATTTACAAGACTTTCAAAAATCTGTATTAAAAAGAAGACGAGTAATCACCCCATCACATGTCAGTAGTATCTAGATGGGAAAATGACAAAGAATGCCTTGATGCCATTAATGTTTCTTATGAAGAATTTTTCCATTGAGGTTGTTGGAATGTTCATGGAATTTGAACAATCAGTCCCAGAAAGAGCTAGGAGAAAAGCTGCTCAGAGGAGCAGCAGACACTGTTATTAAGGAATTATACCCAATACATGAAATATATTTTATCCAGTGTACGTTGAAACATAAATATTAACCGCAGTATCTCAATTAGCTAACAACTAACATAACACCAATTATATCACCACTGAGTGATGTAAATTGCACTACTTGTAGTCATCAGTATAAATTCAGCAGAAGTGCTCAGATAACCTCATGTCCCACAGTAAACAAAGTAAAAAAAATACAGCAAAGACATCCGCGTGCCATTACCCGCAGCTGTCTGGAATCTGAATGGCTTGCTTGATAGATTGGTGGGCTGGCTGCACATATTCTTGGAAAGGGAAGAAGCACTTCTCTTTCCAGGTGGGTTTCTGGCAAAGAGGATTTTCCTTTCCCAGTTTTATTTGATATGCTTCTAATTTTTAATATAACTTACTGTATTTTGATGCTATTTCTCAGCCCTTAATCAAAGACAGAACTAAATATACTTCTTACTGAAGCATGTATATTAAAAATGAGGTCCACTGAAAGAGAAATGCCAGTGACAAATAGCATTACATAGGTCAATCATGGCAAAACAACAGTTTGGCCTATCCCCTCCCCATCCTTTGTGGCATAATGCCCGTAAAGGAAAAAATGAAAAAAAATCAAGAGAAAAGAAGCAACACAAATATCAACATTACAGTTTTATTTTTCCAATACTGTTCTTTTTGAACTTTAAGTCATCCTGTTAGATCCTTCTGCTCCAATTCCTCATCCTTTTTCCCTTTTTTTTCCTCACTAACAGCTATTATTGTTTCCAGCCTGAAGGAGCACCTCCTTTTCTCTAGTTCTAACGGCATTCCTGCTCACCTTGCTTCTCTTCCTCCTACTGTTCTGTTACCTGCTGTTGACTCTCTCTTACTTTCTGATACATCACGTCATTCTATTGTCTTTAACACTTACTGAATCTGTTTTAGTTTGTCCCTGAGCTTTCACTTTCCCCCCCTTTTTTTCTAGCATCTACTATTTTCATCCAGATTATGTTCTGATCTAGTTTCTCTTCCCCTTTGCTTTGTCTCTTTTCATGCCTGCAGGTTTCTCTTCCTTTCTTATGTTTATAATCCCCCAGCCCACATGAACTCCATTCTCTGAACATCACATCTCTGCATGGAAATGCTATGGATAACTCAGTCCTCTTCCTCCCTTCATATACATAGAAATTCAGCATCACACTAGCTCACTGTACACCAGATTGCATCACATTCTTCAGGCTCCTAAGTGTGCAAGGTTCACTCAAAATATAAAATATTTAACAAAGAAGTGTGGTAAATCAAATTATATGTAAAGCAGTAAACACCAGCACTCTCCTGATCATATCATTTATCTTCCTCAGGAAGTAAATGCTACTGCTATTTATAGTTTGTGATTTCTAAAATCCCAACTGCAATCAGGATATGAGAGCAAACAGTCTACCAACAATGGCAAAGGCATTTGCAGACTAAAGCTGAAAAACAAAGTCAGCCGCAGATAGCATTACCATCAGCTAGAGTCCCTAGCAGAGTTTCTTATCTCTACTCTGGGCGTGAAGGTGTTAAAAAAAAATAGTTAATGAGAGAGGGGGATGGAAGAAAGACAACAAAAGTATTATGCTGATCTACTACATGTCTGCATTCACGTTTAATCCTGCTTTGGTGGTGGGTTTTTTCGTGTGTGTGTGTGTGTGTGTGTGTGTGTGATTCTGGAGTCATGCCAAAGTCACAGCCCTTCTCCTTTCTCTACCCTACAATGATGATTGCAGATTGATTCCTTAAGTCAGCAGTTCTGCCTGCATCTCACTGCAGATTGTTACCTGTCACCTGAGTGACAGACTGCAGAGAGACAAGCCAAAAAAAAACCCCACAAACGACTTCTGGGAGTGTCCTGTCAATTACCTGAGCATTCACAAGCTACAGAGGGATAAGATCTTTGTAGACTGGGCAAGCAATTGTTTCCAGCAATAGTATCATAGGTCAAAATCCAAAGTCCCAGCCTTTCCTCTTGGGATAATTTCTTTGTGAGGTCAATGAAAATTTGAACTCTTTCCTTTTTTGTTTTCCCTTCTACAGTTCACTGAGTTGAGATGATGCTTTATTCCACACTAAAAGAACATTGCAGGAAAACTACGGTGACACCCATCATTTTCTAAGTACCTATCTCACCTGTCATAAGCATCTTGTGAGGCTTTGCTGATATGCCGTATAAAAGTAGAGCATGCTGCAGTGTACTCTTACAGGCATGAGAGCTAGTAAAATGTGTGCATGGTTCTCACAGCAGTATTTTACCACCTGACAGTAAAACCACTGTTCAAGACATTCTCCCCAGCGTTACGGAGCTGGTTGGCGTATCTTACCTCCCTCGTTGTCCTTACTGTCAGTGCACAGGGTTTCCATGGCCACATCGCAGCCCGCTCCCCTCCATCCCGGCTGGCAGACACAGTGCCAGCCATTCTGGTCCAGTGTGCACCTTCCATTGCTATTGCACAAGCCGGGGCAACCCTCTGTCAAAACAGACAAAGAAGAACATCACAAGTGATTTAAATATTGCAATTACTTCAGTCAAATAAAAGATACAAACAAAGGACACTTACTGGGAACAGGCCTTTATAACAGCACAAATACTGTAATTGCACATGGAGTGGAACAGCAACATTACCTGGGGAACATAATTCTTAACAAAGTGGCATCTTTGATTGGCCTGACACTTGAGACACCACTTACCTGTACAGGCAGGAAATAAATGCATCAATCCTCTAAATACCTGCAGGCCAGACAAAATTAAGTTTGTTTTTAATTTTTTTTTTCTTTTTCTTTCTCTTTTTTTTTTGGCAGAGTAACAAGAGATAAGTGCATAGTGCAAACACAGCTGTATAAAATTATACATTTTTCTGTGCTCATTGAATAGATTGTCATTTGCTCTATGCAGTATTGGTTACTTACTGGCACAAACGTTTAAACTCCCTGTTACTATGAACAAATCCCTCCAAATTATTAAGTAGGAAAGCGGGTATGTTTTTAGGCATGTAATAAAAGAGAACATTAACTTTATCTGCTCTCAGAGTTGCCGTATATTCATGTGAAATTACAGTGCGTTAAAAAACTGCACAAAGTATAGGCTGGTTTTAATGACTATACTTTATGCCAGAAGTACATTCCTTTTCACAGAATAAGCAAAGCCCAGGAAATAGTGAAGCAGCTTAGCATCTATTCTAACAAACAGTAGGATTCAGGCTGCATACGGATGGGACAGGACCAACAGGATTTCCAACTAAATGTAATAGCTGTGCGTATTCGATTACTTAGGACGGACAAAATGAAATACCATAAGGACCACAATAAAACATTGATAGACTGAACAAAAACACGGTAGTGACGTGCTTCAAGACAGATAGCAGAGAGTGATTTTTTGTGACAATCTCCCTAAGGCTTTTGTGCTGTTACCTTTATATCCTATCTTGTCTGCTTTTATGGCCAAGGAGGGAAAATTTGGGAAACAATTAAAATAATTTAATATATCCAAAATCTATAATTGTTTTCAGTCTAACATTACATAAAAGAACAGTAGTTGTCACTTCCTAGTGATGAAATCTGGCATGCAGCCAACATGATCTGTATGAGGATGACAACACTATAAATATGTAGATTTTGGAGTTGCTTATCTATGACTATGATAAGACACTGAAAGAAGCAAGTACAGATATGGTACTAAGTATCTTATGAGAAACTGGCTACAAATCAGTATTTTTGAACACAACAATTTCCTGTAAATTTTTAGAAGAAAAAAACCTAAGTGGCTAAAAACACTTTCTAGAACTACTGCTGTTGTGAACTTATCTATTGACTTGTTCTGGTTAGACCTAGCTGAGCTTAGAACAGTATTTTGGAAGGAATAGTTTCTTTTTCTTCTATAGAATTTTGAATTTACTGACTCCTTTCAATCACATTGCTTCAAATTACAAACACTCCTGGAAAAAGTTACAAGGAGTGCTTAATTCTCATCAAATTACTCTTAGAAGGCAGAGAATCAGAAGAGCCTCTTGTGAGGAAGTACGGTGAAGCCACAGTTACGGTTGCGTGCCACCATGCCAGGATGTGATTAGTCTTGCTACTCTTATTCTTTCATACTGTAGCTGCTAATTGTATTTGTTGACATACAGAGAGCTATTTTTTTCTTAATGTTTCTTCTGTTTAATTTATGGAAGACTTACATATTTAATTGCCTACTGACAGAATGTTTTAGGAGTCAGCTGGGTACACTCAAGACTTACTGTGTGAAAGCCTGGATATTGCCATGAATATTGCCATATTCTAATGAAAAAACCACAAATAAGGAATAGAGAAGATACTCAGGGAAAGAGGGGTGGGAATGTTTTAAACATATTTTTTTTATATAAAATTTTCACCATAACTGAAGATACAAGAGTCTTTGCTGTTTCATGTTAAGGATTTAACTCCTTGACCCTTTTAACTGAAAATGTTGTATGGAGTATACAAGCTTTTTCTACCTTCATACGAAATACAAGTCATAGTTTTTTGTAGATTTTCTATATTCAGATAAACAAAAGCTTAAAATCCTGGGTTATTCTATTGATCTGTCTCTATATAGACATACATATCTATAATTAATCTGTTCTTTGGAATTAATGACACTTGTTTTATGACAAGAGCATTGCTTTTCTTTGTTTCCTAAATATTTACTGTTTCATAGGTAAAGATCCAAAGACAAAACTCACAAAGAAACAAACCAAACAGCAAATGAATACTATCTTCAGTTTTTGGTTCAAACAAAATCTAATGCATGTATACAGTTTGTATAGAAATGTATAGTAACTGATAAAATGTCATGACATAACATAAGCAAGACTTCATTTTTAATTTCAGATGAGCTGAAAGTAATATGATTTTAATTTATAATCCATGGAATATATGTAAGAGAAGATTCTTTTGCCAATCTAGAATGTTTGTGACTATGTATTAATATATTAAAAAATACATGTAGGTATAGGCATGTCATCAAAGAGCAAATATACAGTACCTTTCACTATCTTATCCAAATAGTGAGCTTGAGAATTAAAAAGAAAAAAAAAACAGACAGACATTTCAGAAGTGTCACATAAAACAAGAATTGTTCAGAATTCACATGCAAATCAAGCAGGTGCACCTGACATGAGAGGTCTTACATTACAGAATGAAAATGTATTTCACATCCTTTAAAAATGCAAGAATTTCTCTTTTCAGCAAACATAGTCATGACTCAATGAAACTCTTTCAAAAAGGAGGCCTGCAGAGGAAAGAGATGCTACATTTCTGAGACTAGGTTTTCTTTTTCTTCTCACTTCTCTTCACGTGCTTTGATTTTTACATATAACGAAACTGTAATCAAAGCTAGTTAAAAAAAAATCCAATTTTCAACACAACGTAGGAGTAATTACTTAGCTTTTGAGCTTTGCAACACTGACCATACTGGAGGATCTTGGATTTGCAGGTCACGTATGGCTCTGACAGCAAAACCAGCATAATATGTCAACTCCGATTGGATTATCAGTATTTTTAGGAGTAATTCAGCCACTGTTACTCTTCTGAGCACACACACCAATTATGTAAATATGTTAGACCATATATGTGAGGTGGGAGAGGGGGTACTGGGGTTAATAGCGTGGTGATCCACTACATTTGGAAAAATGGGTGAAAATTAAACTCAGGCTATACATGTATAAAAATAAGTAACATTGTAAGATATAAGATGGAGCACAAGATGGATTTAAAGCAGCAGACCTTACTTTCAATACACAAAACACAGCAGAGATGGGCTATATGTTCTCTCCTTACTTTCAGGAAACAGACATCAGCTGCAGTTGTATGAAGGGGACTAATACATATAACAAAACCACACAGGACAGGTCCATTGCAGGCTACCAAACCCAGCTACCTGCACGTGAGGTGATGGGATACTGCAGACCACTGCAGTGGGGACAAGCAAAACTGAGTCACCAGAGTCACATTCAATCCTTCATTTTTGCTGTAGACAAGATCTTCCAACAGAGACCATATGGGATGAGTTTCAAAATTTGTCCTTTTCTAAATCTGTGCTGGACTGTGGATATAGTCTGGCAAGTACTGTGTCACTTGCTATTGACCCTAACATAGCATACTGGAGGTAAGAAAGGCATTTCCAGCCACTGAATTTCCTCCAGTTTGGCCTGAATGGGAAGAAGTTCTTCCCAAGCCCAAGGAGGGAGGTACACGTAGATACCTAGATCCGCAGAAGACACAGTCGCTGCTACAAGTAACAGGTGGAAACTTTCTAGTCTCTGTCTCTCAAAGAAAGTGTCAGATGGCCACTGCACAGGGTTTTTTTCAATAATGGTAAGGTTAAAGAGAGACAAGGTAAGAAGATGAAAACATCAATCACAGAACATTTAGAATAGCAGCAGCAAAGTAAGTACCTTTTCACATAAACCATAAACAAGAAGAAAAGTGATACAGCTGCATTTCAGGGTGGATCAAACTCTTCTCTTACTCATCCAGTATAATTCCCCTTGCTCCTATTCAGCTGCTCTTAGAATAGTATGGCATGTGTGGAGCAAAAATCAAATTTTTTTCCATAAAATGGAAGCAATTAGGTCTGTCTAGGGAATGCATCTGTCCACCAGTGAAACATTAAATGCCTCCATAAATGTAGGGATAGGTAACAAAATGGAACATAGAAAAAGCCTCCTAGGCAACAGAAAATAGTCCTTGCAAATAGGCCTCCACACACTATTTCCTTTCAGAAATCCAATCTGCATTAGGGGGGGAAAAAAAAAAAAAAGGAATGAAAATGCTTTTTTTTTTTTTTTAATCCAGTAGTCTTATAAGAAGTCAGTCCCAGACCATAAAACTGTAAGCTGCAGAAACCAAGTTCTACATTCCAGTGTCCTTCTGCCTATGGTCCTTTGACATTAAGGACAATATTAGAAACTACTTCTGTGAACAGGCAGCACCCTAGAATCAAAAAGCAGAGAACAAGAGAACACAAACAGTACAACTTTGCAGTGAAGTTTAACTAGCCATGCTGTCTTCCTTATCTTCATGGCACTGCAACTGAAACAGGGATTAACTCAGTACAAAGTGAAGTGCAAAATACCCCCCTGCACAGTGAACTCTAGGTGGGATTTGGTGCACTTTGGTAGAATGGAGCATCTCAGCAGTTGCTCCTCTTCGTGATGTTTAACCATCTGACACACGTGGGCTAAGTCCTTAAAAAGTCTAATAAACTAGTTATAGACCAGGTAATACATGTGCAACAGTTTTCTTGCAGGGTTTAAGACTGTGAAATTTAAAATCTTGCTATTATTTCAAGGAGCAGAGGGACTCAATATACAAATGGAACAAACAAAAAGTATAACATTTGTACATTTTCTAGGACAGTCAAAATCCAAGAACATGAGTGGCAATCAATATAAAATGCAAATGGTGTTATCAATGTGTGTGGGAAGGCACACAAATATGTGGCAGATAAATGTGTTTTACAAAGAAGTGGTAACAGTCGGGCAAATTCAAGTTTAACACGGCATATTCATAACCAGTCAGAACTCAGACCTTTTTTTCCCCTTTTTTTAGATGTAATGTCTCCCATTAGTCTCCTACTAGAGATGTAAGTCAGTGTCTTAGATTATTCATACGCTACTTCCTCTACGTATGACAGAATAGCCACAGAATAAAAGTACATATTAAATCCATTTATCCCAATCAGCTTCTGTTTAAATCAGCATGAGTCACATACCCATTGACTTGATGTTCCTTAATTGGTACTTACAGCACTGCATTATTCTGATTACTCCGTCATAAAGGATTGTAACAGTGACATGTTTCTAAATACTGTATAGCAAATTTATATTTCTATTGGTTTACGTTATTACCATTGTATTGGGCTTACATGGCAAGGTTCTGGTAGCAGGGGGGCTGCAGGGGTGGCTTCTGTGAGCAGCCACCAAGGTCAGTGCAGAAAGAGGGCAGGAGGTGCTCCAGACATGGAGCAGAAGCTCCCTGCAGCCCAGGAGAGGCCCATGGTGGAGCAGGCTGTCCCCCTGCAGCCCATGAGCACCACATGGAGAAGATATCCACGTGCAGCCCATGGAGGAGCCCACGGTGCAGCAGTGGATGTGGCCTGAAGGAGAACACAGCCCATGGACAGCCCCTGCAGGAGCAGGCCCTGGGTGAAGCTGCAGTCCGTGGAGAGGAGTCTGCAGTGGGGCAGGAGGGCTGGGGGAGCTGCTGTCCATGGGGACCTGTGCTGGAGCAGTGTGCTCCTGAAGGGTGGGCTCTGTAGTATGGAGCCATGTGGGAGTAGTGCTTGGAGAGCTGCAGTCTGCAGGACAGATGACACACGGGATCAGTTCGGGAAGGATGGCACCTGTGGGAGGGACCCCATGTGGAGCAGGGACAGAGTGACCATGGAGGAGCAGCAGAGACAAAGCCTTATGGACTGACTGCAGCCCCATTCCCTGTTTCCCTGCACCACTCAGGAGAGGAGACAGAAGAGGGTGGGTGGGGGGAAGGTGTTTTTAGTTTGCTTTTAGTTCTCACTGCTCTAGTCTGTTAGTAGTTGGCAATATATCACATTAATCTCCCTATGCTGAGCCTGTTTTGCCTGTACAATGGTTGCTGAGTGACCTCTCTGTCTTTACCTCAACCCTTAAGCCCTTTTCCATCATATTTTATTCCCTTCTTCCTTTGAGCTGGGACAGTGACAGAGCAGTGTGGTGGAGTTCAGTGAGCCACCAGTGTGAAACCACCACAGTCCTTCACAATATATTTTCACCCACCGTAATCTTTATCATCTATACACTAAACTATAATATGCCATTTTTTTGGTAGCATATATATATATAGTGGGGCCCCCAACACAAGAAGGATGTGGAGCTGTTGGAGCGGGTCCAGAGGAGGGCCACGAGGATGATCAGAGGGCTGGAGCACCTCCCCTACGAGGACAGGCTGAGAGAGTTGGGACTCTTCAGCCTGGAGAAGAGAAGGCTGCGGGGGGACCTGATAGCAGCCTTCCAGGACCTGAAGGGGCCTACAGGAAAGCTGGGGAGGGGCTTTTTACAAGGATAGATAATGACAGAACAAGGGGTAATGGTTATAAACTGGAAGAGGGTAGATTTAGACTAGATATAAGGAAGAAATTCTTCACTGTGAGGGTGGTGAGACACTGGAACAGGTTGCCCAGAGAAGTTGTGGATGCCCCCTCCCTGGAAGTATTCAAAGCCAGGCTGGATGGGGCTTTGGGCAACCTGGTCTAGTGGGAGGTGTCCTTGCCCATGGCAGGGGGGTTGGAACAAGATGATCTCTGGGGTTCCTTCCAACCTGAACCATTCTATGATTCCATGATTCTATAGTCCCATTACAGTGTCAACTCAACAGCTCCAAAGAAATCATGAATTACTTTGCAAGTAAGAGCAGAATTTGACCTCACAGCACTGCTAGATGCGAAGCTAAAATACAAAAGACTGTGACCAAAGTCTTGTCAATTAAAGTCTGCCCAGATTAAAAACTTTTAGCTATTTTGCTTCTTCCACCTTGAAAGTGTGAGCAGAACCCCTGCTGCCTCTCCTCTAACACCACCAGCTTCCTCCTTTCCTTACTGCGTTACAGCCTCTCCCTCCTCAACAAAACAAAAAGCAGAACAGAACTGAAGGAGGAAAAAAAAGAAGCTAAAGAAATTTTTAAATCCCTCTTCTGTCATCAGTGTACAGAACTGACAGTACTTCAGCACTTAAAGTGGTTAAACATTGTATTACATTGTTAATATAATTTGTATCATATATAATGTTTCTGCTGTTATTACAATGACAATGACACAAAGACCAAATCCATGTTGCCCTGTGGCTTCCCAGCTTTATGTTTGTGATTTTGCAGATTTACTGATGTTCTTTTAAAACGGCTTTTGGGCATCTGAATGTTCTCAGGTCTTATGTACTAAAACATAAACTGAACTAAAAAAATTAAGTAGGAAAAAAAGAAATTCCATTCTGTGACATTATGTTCTTTTCATGGTGAGCAACAGGGAAACTTAGATTAAATGCCTCCACTTCTGCCATTTGTGCTAACAAAGCTTAATGACCATTACTTCTTACTCCCTGCACAGCATAACAGTAACAGGGGATGAGGCACACACTTTATCAGAGGTTTCACAGACACTTGTCAACTCAGAGACACTCTGAGAACTTCACTGCAAACTTTAGGGCGAATGCAGTTTGCATGAACAAAGCCTTTTGTGTTTGCTTTGGGGGAACTGGTTCAAAGTTAACTCCTCTAACCTGCTCAAGCCTCGTCTGTGGTTCCTCATTCTGGTTTACTTCTCCTACCAGAACATGTTTTGGTCATTTCCACCCAGCCACAGTTTTGCTACCCTGGCAGTTAGAACATCTTTTGAACGTAAAAAACAAATACCTCCTGTGATATTTAAACCCAGTATTTCTTATCCCATCCACAGCAGACTTAGGGAATGGTGTACTGATTCCTTTATGGAAGTGCTTTTATTCTCCAAAAGCAACTAAAAATAGTCGTACATCCATATGATATTTCTGAGGAAGTCCATACCTTTACCAGAAAACTTATAGGAATTCAAAATTCACTGAAATTTCAAAGCCGCTTTTCTAGTCTGTGTGCAGAGCAGTTCCCTCATGTCAAATTCATGATCTACTACAGCCTTTTCTGACTTTCTTCTACCTGGTGAGCTGCTTCCTAATGTGGATCTGTGTAGCTGATTATTCTGACTTAATCATAGAACCTCTCATTTGTTGAATTGCACCCATTTTTTCTGCACACCCTGTTCTATTTGTTAAAGTGATTTTAAATTCTTGTCCCGCCTTCCAAAGTGCTTGGGGGCAGCAGGCTTTGGTATCATTTGCAAATATAATTCTCTTTATTCATTGCCTAACAGTACTCAAAGCACATGTTCTTCTACTGTAAGCAGCTCATGGTCGTAGTCTTTTTTCCGAGTTTATAAGAACCTTGTCTTAGACATACCATATGTTCAGAGTGCTGCTGCCAATAGAGGATTACAAACAGTCTTTCCTAAATTCCCATCTTGCCCTTCTAAGGGAGAACACATGGCTGGAATAATAGTTTCAGGTAATTTTCTTTGTTTTCCATTATACAGGCCAAAACATAATCCTCACCTCAAAATTATACCTTCTTCATCATTTCTGCACTTTTCTCCAATGTCTGGATAGACCTGCTGCATATGTTTCTGCAGGGAGACCGGAATTCACTGCAATTTATCCCTTGCCAAAACCACAACAGTTCCTTGTGGCAACCTTTTATGTGCTTTTACATTCAAAGGCACAGAAGGCCACTATCCTCTAGATTTTTTTGTTTTGGAGATCTTCCCAATTTTACTTTTAAAGCAACATTCTCATCGTTATTATTGGAAAGCCACATTGGAATCTTGGGACTGCTAGTATGTTCATGAGTTGTTCCCTATTTAACATCTAAATAGATGGAAAATAATTTAGAAGAAAAGGTATAAATCAGTAAGGATTTAAAACTGCTTCACATGTTAAGGCTCAAAAAGTTCAGACACCTGTTTGAGACCTCTGACAGACTCTCAAAGAGCCGTCTCAGATGCATATGAAAGCTGACGCTTATACTGAGAACTGCATGAAAGTTAAATTTGGCTTGAAAACATATTAGGGCATGGAATGGGACAGGATGGGATGGGGAGAATTATTGTTTCCATCTTTCTTCCTAAACTAGAAGTAATTTCAGAATGTGTCTGACCAGCATGTAGCTCTGCAAGTTACAATAGCACTTACTTTCTGGCCACTTCAGCTCAAGTAAGCTTTGCAACACACTTCAAAATTCTTCTCATCTCACAGGATTCTGCTGTTTTCTGAAAATGTGCCTAACTTGAACTTCACATGTGGTCCTCATTTAAATGCAAATCAACCAATTAGCAATTTAAAATATTCCAACAGATGATTTGTATTTGAGATACTTGGTCTTGAAATGTATTAAGGCTTGAACAATGACTTACTTTGTTTTACAGCTTCAGGTATGCAGACGCTATCTTACATTTACCTGGTAATGGAGTATTTTAATAGTTACAAAATATACAAGTATTTTGCACATTCAAGACTTGGCCTGGAAAATAAATAACATGCTCCTGAAGCACAGGGAAGACCAAAACTACATCTGTAGTAAATTTTATCATATACTGTTAAACTGTGGTTATCACTCCTCTGTGTGCCAAGAAAACCATCTTCTCCTTTCCATCAATTTTTTGCATTGATGGTATAGGTATAAATACTGTGGTGAAATCCTGACTCCAGTGAAGACAGTTGGTTTTGAAATACTTATTTTGAAGGCAGGATTTCACTCTCGTTATGTGGTGAGTTTATGGATATTTGATATAATTAGTTATGAATCTTTGGTCAATTTTATCTGAGAATAAATATTTGAATGGCAAAGGACTTCCTTCAGATTCAACCTTACTTTAAGATGAAATTTGTACTAAGTATAATTCCATGAACTCAAAACTAAGGAAAAACATACATATAGGAGTTTTGCTAATTGCAGAAAGTATTAATACAGCAGTATTTGTTCTCATTTGAAGGAAAACATTTCCTTCCAATCAAAATTCTAAAATCTCAGAAGAATCTTAACACTTAGGAAGAATTCTTGCCACAAATGTATTAAGATACATTAAAATGCCTGACACAAGCATCAAAATGCTACAAAATGTGAATATACTTGGTAATTTAAACTCTGTAGAAAAGTAAAACATGTTTGTCAAATTAGCATCGGTACTGAGATGACGAGGGTCATCATAATATATTATGCTTCTCCTCTAAACTGAAATAATTGGTGAAGATCAATCAAGCCCTCAAAATGGCTCATGATTTTGTTTGTGAAGCTCATACTGCAAAAAATACGGTGTAATGATATTTAGCTATATCAGGTCTTCTACAAGTACTTCCTTTAATTAACAGGAGGAATAAATTTGTCTTGACTTGCTCTCTGATCTTATAAATGGATAAAGTGTCATTTCTCTGTAGTCATATTTGAAATCTGTAGTATAAGGAGCCCTAAGCTAAATGTACGTTGAAGAAAGCAGGTGCTGATCATACGGCTTGGAGAAGGAGATTCCTTCTTAAAGTAAGCATTCCTCAACACTGCCAGCACATCTGAGCTTACACTGCTAATGGTCACACAGAAAACCAGCATGCAAATGCCTTCATGTTTGTTCATGCTCAGATAACCATTTTTACCAGTAACCAGGGCACAGTCTGTACTAATGGAAGTGCACTTACAGGAGTGTGCTATAGACTTTATTTTTTGTAATTCTGAAACACTAAATCAGATGACTTTCTGGGTTTCCTAGTTAAGATAGCTGAAACTAGAAAACTCTGGCTATTTATTTTTGCTTTGACTGATTTTAATGTCACTTCTTCAAAGAACAAGTTTAAAATAAATACTTTACTGTCCCTTGTTACTTTTTTCTCAACTATGTTTTAGGGAAAATTCTTAGATAATTAAACAACTTAATCCTAGTTTCCACTGGAATACAAACAAATTTCAAGCTGTACACTTTTACAGTGGACCATCACTGGATGTGAATTTCAGTTCTGTGTACCAGGTAAAGTAGCATCAAACAGCACTCAAAAGTAACATGAATACTGCTACGCTAACTTTAGCCCTCCTGAGGGATTAATATCAGAGCTTAATGATATTAATCCACATTTAGATCACTTACGTTTAACGACATGTTTTCCATGCATACATATATAAATATTAATTTTGGACTGAAAGATAATCATTCAACACGGTAACAATTAAACAGCTGTAACCTGTCTCATGTGTTAAGTAATGGAGCTGCAGGCAAGCTCCATAAACAGATGGTCCTACCCACCCATGCTTAATGTTAAAGACTTTTTAAAAAAGAGGTGTTGACAAGTCTGAACAAGAAGGCATAGTTCTAATGTAAATTGGCCAATTTGCAATTTAGATTATTCTAAAACTGATTTGGTCTATAGTAAAAATTAAGCTGCATTATAAAAGTGAAATGTTACACAGCACATGGATATAGCAGATTCCCCACCAACATAATTATTTACTAATTTCATTCAGCTAACAGAGTTTAATGGAAAAGCAGCTGGAAAAGTATTCATATTTATGGGCTTCCTATGACAGTTACTTAATTTACTCATGGTACATGCCAGTTATACCACAAAAAATAATAGACTTTCTGAAATAATATCTGTTCCAATCTCACAAAACAACTGCTCAGACAGAAGAGGGTCACCATACTCATTGCAAGCCAGGATAGAAAGGAAACAAAAACATATTTGAGCACAACTGTGCTATGAAAACTTAATTACAGAGCAAATTTTCATCCAGGCAATCACCTGGGCACCAGCTGTGCATGTGTGGTTTTGTATCACAGTGAGATGGAGGTTGAGCTTCACAAAATGATATATGGCTGCTGACCTCAGATCCATGAATGTCACCTCCAGACCAAATAAACAATTGACAGGTGACTTGCCACAGACATGCAGTAAACTGGTGATTTAACCTGCTCTCATGTGGATACAAGAAATAGTAAAACATTATAATTCTCAGGAGGGAAAAGGCAGTATGCAATTTAGATGGCCTTAAAATGCTTAGTTCTTGGAACATACATTGCCAGTGTTCAGATCAATCCTGTAAGACACCAAGCAATAGTAATAAATCTTGAGTTTTTATATTTCTCATTAAATTCATTTCATCACAACACTGTGCAGTTATTTTGAACATCTCCGATGTAAATCTGTGGAAGTATGTGTTCAGAGCAAAGGCAAGGACCACGTCAGGTATGGTGCTTATGTCAGAGCTAGTCTTTGCCAGAGATGCAAAAAGGACCAGTGGGTGTCAGCAGCACACATCATACTTACCACATTAGTCAAAACAATTTTGCCCACCTTACTACACACATTGCTTCCAAAAAGAAAAAAACAACTGCTTTATTTAGTCTATTCTGTTCTCCCTCACAAACCAAATGTATATAACAGGTACATGTATATTAATTTCTGTTTCCAGTCTTGTGATCCTGGGCCTTAGGGAAACATTGATGCTTAACAAATGTATGCTGAGAAGCAGATGTCAAAATTTTATCTGAACAACAAAAGCAAACCTTTGCAATCATCTATGTCTTTCCTTCCTAATGTCCCGAAGTACTGGAATAAAAACAAACAAATGGTCTCTGGAAGTTTAGAGCAATTAGAATTTCCTTTGGCCAATTTTCTATTGGAGTATCTTAGGAGTATACATAAAAACCAGCGTAACTCAAGAAGCAATCTAGGGTGTAAAAGATTTTAGAGAAGAATACCACTGAGGACTACCTTCTTTTAATTACAGCAACAGGTTTGTTTCTTTCTTTCCTTTTACCCTTTAACAAAAGTCAACTAAAAATACAACAGTGGGATAACTGAAAATGAGACTGGACAGACAGTCAACACGTAGAAGTATATAAAAATTGTGAGTTGATGTGCAGAACATTTTTACCATTTTAAATGGCATTCATGCTTCACAAAAAAACCCCATAATCTCTTCAATCAAACTGAGTTATGGACGTGGATGATTCAGTGCACATTCCAGTTAGCACCTCTGTAATTAATGCACACGTATGTACTGCATTCTGCGCAACCAGCTAGAGATCTGGTGGGCTATTCATTTCCCAAAAAGTGAATAAAGTGCACTGGCCTTAAAATTTACAACTACTTGGGAATATTCATTTCCCAAAGAAGTTGTAAAAGCAGGCCATTGCATTTCATGTGACTTCCAGCTAACAGCTGCATCAAACAAATAAATCTGTATTTCTAAAATGCTTCACACTACTGTAGATAAATGGTTAATGACTCAGAAATGAGAAAGATGCAATTACTATAATTTTGAGCATTTGAAGGCAGAGTGGGAGTCTTTCCTGCACACATCACAAGTTAGGTAAATATTCTGCAACCAAGTTCAGAGCTGTAAGTAACATAAAAATGCTTGGGTTACATTGGAAGGTGACATTAAAAAGCTGGTACGTATGGAGACACATTCTGATGTCCTTTGTGTTTTGAAATGTATTGCTCAGAAGGAGCTACTACATACTCTAGGGCAGGTGAGAGAAGGCAAACTGACTCTCCGTTTACCAAGCTGAGGAAGCATCAATTTTTGCTCCACTAAGTTGGAGCAGCTCTTGGGAATGAACAATAAAATGACCCGGTTTCTCCAGAACACTGGGATCCTGAAGAAAACAGCTCTAGGAAAAATAAATATTAACAGCAGGCTAGAGCCTGTACCTCATTACTTGTCTTTGAGGCTGTAAGGGCAATATAAACAAATCAAAGTATCTTTATAACAGCAGCTACAAAGTAAATACACATTTGAAGAATAAACTGGTGGGAAGACAGACCTGCTTGGCCAGCACTGAGGAAAAACTTGTTTGCGCCTAATATGTTGGAAAAATTGTTCAAGAACAGTTCATCCGTGTATAACTGCAACCCTTGAAATGCTGCCAAGGTCAGTGAGACCAACAGCAGAGCGATCTGCTGAGTAATTGCTCGTTGGCAAGTTAAAGCGGTCAAGGGAAAGGCTTTATCCTGCTTCTGAAGATTTACTTTATTTTATTGTTTAAAGAGCAGTTATCTCCCCACCTCTTTACTCACTTTGTCAGCACGTTTTCTGGAAGCTCTTCAAAAATGTTAACCCCATCAATTCTCCCCAGGGTACTGCACAGATGCATCTTGGTTGCCCCTCCCTCCTATGTCTGGGCAATCTCATTAGTAAACAAAAACAAAACAAAACAAAAATTGTGATTTCTCTATAAACAGCTCACAAATCAATCTTACTACTTCACACCTGACTCCCTTCTACACAGTGAAATCCTGCCTTGTCTTTGTGATACAATGCTGTGGATACCAGTAACACAGCGAAATCAGCCTTCATTTCCCTGCCCTCAGGGCTCGCACCACTGTTTCCTGCGACCACCATGCATGGTACCACCATCCTGCCTCCCAGGCAGGATGACAAGCGAGCTGGGAATGCAGCTCTTTCCTCTTGATACTCATGCCATGCCCACACACTCTCAGTGACACTCCTTCAAAAACATCTACAAAAGTTGAATTTCTTCAGCCTCTTTTCAGCTTGTGGCAAAAGCAAACCATGCTGCATTCACATCCATCATCTTTGCCACTATTAGACTTACTGCCCTATCCTGTTACATACATCACCACTTCTGACTAACTCCTCCATCTCTTCAAACACAAAACTGTTTTCCCTTATCAAAAGGTTTTTGGACTATTTAGATTATCTTCTAATTTCCAACTCACTCACTGACCTGTGGCCACCTCTTCACTGCCTATTCAACTCACCTCTAAGTGCTTATCCTCGATGCTTCTCACACGCGGGAGACGTGCCCCACAAACACCTGCAGAGCCACTGTGCTACTCCCGTGACAGCCTTTGCTGAGCTTTGTGCAATGCTCACCACACCCCTAATACAAGTGAGTCTGGTCTTACAATCAGACCACTGCCAGGTTCTTTGTCTGTGCTTCCTACTTGTTGTCACGCAATCATTTTTACGTGTGGTTTATGCAGAGACAAGAATATTCAGAATAGGGCCCTCCTCTTGCATTACAGTCCCGCTGCATCTTGCACAAAGAAAGCCTAGAGCAGAAGGGGATTTTTCAGCCCTACAGCAATTCAAATTGAACTTAAAAATGATACTCTTTTGGACAATTCTTCCTTCACTTTTTCCATTTTCTTATTTTCCTTATCTACAAGTGTAATCTCCCGTGCTGGCTCACCGTCAAGCCCTGAGCAGTGGGGAGGATGTGCTGCACATGGGACACACATACTGAGTAAGAAAAGCTCCATTAATAAAGGCACAGTTCTAAAGGTTTCCACACACTAGAACTAACTTGATTACAGAAACACAGAAGTTGTAATAAAGATGACTTCTTTTCAATCAGCTGTATGAAACTGCTGTTACATTATTTGATATAATTCTAAAATAGAGCATTATGTTGACAAGAAGGTAATTTTGGGCAGTTAGATCACATTACAAGGTGGAAGTGATGGTTTTGTGTGCAGGCAAAATTCACTTTTTAGAACTTATTTTCAAAATAATAATAATTAAAAAAAAAAACAAAAGGAAGCTTCATTTTTGAAAGACTTCAAACTATTGTATTAAAGTAGAAAAACGCAAATCAAAGAATATATTTACAGTTTAAAATAAATGTAACCTCTGCAGCAGTAAAAAGGCAGTTAAAGGGAAGAGGCTGAAAAGGGAATTCTTTTCACAGCAAACTAGCTATGAAGACCTGATGAGCCATTATATAACCATTTCCTTTCTTAAAATATCAGTTCCTTTACACAGACTGACACGTGCAAATATTCTGTTTGAAGAAAAAAGCTTCAAAGTAATACACTTCTTATTCAGACACAGCCAGCAGTGCCGGCTCTTTGAATTTTGCACTGAAGACGCATTAAAGCATAGCCAGCCTACCAATAGTACAGTGCTCTCCGTTCCATCCCTGGCTACATTCGCACTTCCCGTCTTTGCAGGTGCCGTGCTCGGCGCAGCGGGGGTGGCAGGCCCTCTGGTTGCAGGATGCGCCCGTCCAGCCGTCCTCGCAGCGACACGTCCCGCCCATGCACACGCCATGCGTGCCGCAGTCCACGGTGCAGATTTCTAGATTTGTGAAGGGAATGGGGGAGAAAAAGAGGCAGAGTGTACAAGGGAGAGAGACGGTGTGCATCAATTAGCAGCGCTACATTTTAATTCAACACGTGAAGAATAAGAAAGGCAAAACCTTTGATAATTGAATCAAAGGAAGTCACTGTGAAAGGTACTTTCCGGTAGAACCCAAGAGAACACAGGGCACAGAGTTTTACCTCCATGGTAATGCTTACTTAGTTATCCAGTAGACTTAGTGGTGCTTAAGTGTACACAGCTCTTCTGTTAGCTTTAAGTAATTTTCAATCACATTTTTTGTGATCACAGTCATCTTATAAGTAGCCTTTTGTCACTTAGATTATATGGCACTTAAGCCTCCTAGAAGTTACACCATAGTTCCAGTGACTAAATGTACCATATACTTAGGTCACTCTACCCCACGAGTGAAAATCTAGTATTAATGAACGATCATTTTAACAAGGTTTTCCCTCCCTACCCTGCTTGCTGTTTTCTTTCAAAGTAAAAATGTGCCATTTCTGACACATTTTTTCATTATAAAGAATCAGCCTTACTGAGACAAATTAGTACTATGCTGACATACTGACACATCTGTTAAATATAAAAGATGATTCTCCTTTCCTTTCAGTAAATTTGTATCACTGACAGCTATGAACAGTCTGGTTTAAATAATAGATTGTTAAAAAAATAAATCAACATACAGCAATTTAACTTGTCATTTACGTATAGTAACAGGATCTTGTAACTGATAGAATAATTGAAAAATATGTTAAGAGCCAAAGGTAGACAGAGGCCAAACAACACATGTTAAGTCTCAGCTAATACAAGATGATAATTTAGGCTGCCAGATTTTGCATTTACAGTTATAGTTCATTTAGTCAGACTCCAAAAAACTTTACTTCTGCTAAGCAGACAACAGAAAAAAAAAGAGAAGCTACAATACAGCCTGAGGGGCTTCTTCAGTTCCTTGGCACAGAGCTGCTTGTAACCACATACTGCTTCATAAGAGTACTGTATTTAGTTTTTGTTTTCTTGTAAAAGACAACAAACAGTTTAGCAATAAAAGACTCAAATTATTTTCAACACCTTTCAGTCTATGAAAGGTTTCCTATCTTCTATTCAATAGCGGTTTTCTTCCCAAGCAGAGGATAACTCTCTGTCTCCAAATTCTGTGGAACATTAAGCAGACTATCAAGGAGCTGTGAGATTTCCCATAAGAAACAGACCAGGATGTTACTGGAGAAAGACAGCTGTAATTCCTAATCTACTCCTTTATTCCCCCCCCCCCATACAGCATTTTGTATCTACTTTTGTGTCTTTAATTTTTGATTAAGAGATCTAAGACGGTTTGATTAATTTTAGAGTCGCAAAACGTCAACGCAGTTCCAAAAAAGAAAGGTTTATTTCTCTTCAATCTAATCAATTTTTCATTAGAGTGAAGGTGTTTATCAGCTTTTAGCACACTAGCTTTGAGCAAGGTGCGTCAATCTTTGTAATGAACTTATTAATTAGAGTTAATTTAATTGAAGTGGAATTGAAGGGCTAATTAACAGACAAACTGCTGATGAAGATAGAGGAAAGCTCTGCTGATTTCAAACCTATAAACTCCTCTGATGGAAATAACTCATTCTTTTTTACTTCTAGCAGCTTAACAAAATGTTTATGGGTAAGATTTACTTTTTTAGTGTACCAGTCTGAAGGTCATTTTGCACAACTTCAGAAAATAGTCTTTTTACAAAGCTCTTTTGTGAGTTTGACACTTCTGAAATATCTGAGATAAGAAATATCACATGTATTATAACAACCAATCATACCTTGAAACATAAGTAGAAGATAGAGCATAACTGAATAATCAAAAATAGCACAGAGGACGTTGTGTCAAGAAATAGAGCGTCCATGTTTTGCCTGAGAACTACAAAGGGTCTCTCAGAAACAGCCATTTTTAGTGCAAGAAATGTCCAGAGATTTTTTCTTCTAAACAAATTTAACAGAAGACATTTTCTCCTCTGTCACTTTTTTTCTTGAATGTTCAGAACTCTGTCCTATCATTTTTGAATGCATAAAACATTATGGAGTATCACAGATCCTGGTCAGGAAGTACATTTGTTTTAAAAAGATGGTTCCTCACGAAAAAGTTATATTTATTCATGAGCTGGCACAAACCCAGCTAGTCCATGTGTTCAGTTTTCATTAACAAAATCATCTGAGCTGTTAGCTGAACTGTTTAAGACAAATATATGCCTCACAGTTAGACATGATTTGTCTCCTGATATGTGGCTACCAAATAATATTCTAAAAACTTGTATTTGTCAAAAGGCTGCTGTCATACTTTATAAATATTTAGATAATGCTCCCCGTGACAGTAACTCCAGTCATTTTCTCCTATTATTTCTAAGCTCAGATTGTGGTTACAATAAACTCAGTTTCAAACTTCAAGAAGTCCCCTCTACTTCTTCACCTTTACCAGCTCCTTCTGCCCTAATAGCCTGCGTCCTTCCTCAAAAGCTGTTAAGGACTTATTCTTGCATTTGCATTGCCTTCAAAGAGGAATGTCTGAGTAAAGATTTCAAGAAAAATGTCTTCAATTAGCTAGAGAGATTTTAAAGATGGGACTCTCTAATTTCACTGCTGTGGTTTCTAACTAGATGCATGACGTAAGATGCCACTTAGATACGTATATTGTACAGAAACATTCTGTATTTGCACGTGAACTAAGAGATGAAAGCAGCTAACAGACAACAAAGTTATTTTCAAATACCTTAAATTTGTTAGCTATTTTAAACCTTTGAATCAATTCACAGTTCATGCTACAGTCATCTGAAAGGCCTGTGTCAGCCCGGCTGTTCAGATGCTAACACAAAACTGTCATTAAAATGGTGCTGTCTAAGACACCATCATTTTACAAAATGTGAGTGCTTTTAACCCTTACCATTGGAGCAGTCTGGACCTGTCCAGTTGGGGTCACAGGTGCAGGTACCACTCTCCTGAAGGTAGGTGCCATGGCCGGAGCACTGGTCAGGGCACAGCGTCTTCAGGATTTCACAGTTGCTGCCTCCCCAGCCTGGGTTGCAGTGGCACTCGCCATGGATGCACACGCCATGACTGGAACAGGCTGGGTCCAAGCAATCCGCTGCACGGGTAAGAGGAAGATTGGCTTAAAGTTTTTGTTTCTAACAACAGCAATCACCTCTAGGTGGTCAGGGCACTATGGGGTTTAATATGCATTTTAAGACCTTGTGAAATGCGCACTCTTAAAAGTAAAGTAGGCTGAAATGGAGAAATTCACCTTTGCTTCATCGCAATGAGTGAGGAAAAGACAGAGTGGACCAAGGTACTTTGATGTCAGCCTCCCTCATCCGGCTACAAGGTAGATCACTCTCTATCTCATTTTTGACTATACGTCCTACCCAATCTCTGTCAGCATACCCACAATTTCCTTTGTAAAACCATATCACTTCCACACCACTTTCTGATATTGTGAAATTTGTGTGTCTTCAAGCCATTTATAGGCTGCTATCGAGTTAACAGAGAACCTTTTGAGGTTTGCTAATTTTTCTGAAGCACAACAAGATTGGCTTCAGATCTCAAGCTACTGATCTCTGTTTTGCCTAATCATAGCGTGACAACTGTTGGATTCCTTGCAGCACTCGGTATCAGCTGACCCAATCCACCGCTATGGAGTTCTGACAGCTGTACAGGACCCTCAACTTGTTTCAGAAATAAATGAGTTGCATACTCTCTATCCTTCTTAATTCACTTTAATGTGCTTTAGATGACGAGATTTAATTTAGCAATTTGACTCAATAAAATGTTACACTTGTAGGGTCAATGGCCTGAAAATTTAATTCCAGGGACTTAATTGCATTACTTTGTACGTGGAGATCAATAAAATCAATTTCATTGAGGAAGAAAATGGCGCTTTTTACTCCCTAAAAAATAGAATAGAAAATGAACTGCATTTTGCAGCACACCAGAAAGAATATTATTATGCACATCTCTGGAATACAAAAATGATGTGTCATTTTTCACTGTGATGCATTTGAATCAGCACTTTCCACAATGTGGTTGGTGGAAAAGATCACTAACAGATGCAATACACTAATGATTTATTCTATACTGTGAAAATTCAGTCAGTCTTCCTGTACTCCAACATCTATTTTTTGTGTGCTTTCTTCTTAGCCAAAAAAAGTAAAAACTGACAAGAAAAATATATCATATATTAGTAGGAATTTTCACATTGATTACTCGAGAATAAGTGAACCATAATAATTCTGTAGTGCTACTAGTCCTTCCAAAACTTGATTTTTAGTATTATTAAATGATTTTTGAAGAAACACCGTGCAACAAACATATTTCAGTGTATAAGATTAAATAAAAAACAGACTTTTTTTCCCCTTTGGTATTAGCGCATATGATTTAGATCTAGTGAAATCGGTAGAACTGGATGCGCCAGCTTGAAACCTGACCAAAAGCAGCAGGTGCCGGGGTAAATATTTACTCCTTTACCTTCTTCACAGTTTTCTCCTTTGTATCCAGAGTTGCAGGCACATGAGCCCATGATGCAGATGCCGCGGCCCCCGCACTGGGGATCGATGCACTGTGCTGCCGGCACATCACACTCGGTGCCCTTCCAGCCGCTGTAACAGAGGCAGCGGCCTTTGGAGTACTGCCCGTTGCCGCTGCACAGTACTGGGCAGGCCGCTGTGAAAGAAAGCACCATGGAAAAATTCAACCCTAGGTTTTCATCAAAGCTTTATAAACAAGAACATCTACAAATCCAGTCACATGCCAATTTCTTTCCTAATGTATTTGTTTTCACGCTTGCTTAGGCTGACTTGAGGAAAGGAATGGGCTGATGTACCTCTTGAGCAGTCAGGGCCCAGAAAGCCAGGAAAACAATGGCAGGATCCCGAAACACACTCGCCGTTACCATGGCAATTCCGGGGGCATTCCACCACAGACTCTGCAGGAAAAGAAGCGGGATCACTCACCGGCCCCCAGTACCCACCACGCAACCACCACTGACTGACAGCACGCCCAGGCTCCCAGAGAAGTGTTTATGGTTGCTTTGTTTGAAGAGCATGCAGAGCTGTTATTTTCTATAGCTGATGCCTGTAATATTTCAGGACTTCACATTCCAGCAGAAAGGCTCAAATTATAAAGGTAAAACAATATGAGCTCTATACTCAAAATACAGCTCCATGCTGCTTAACAAATACTTCACGACAGCGTACTCCTTTCAAGCACAGCTTTGCAAGCAGGTACATGCCTTGTGCCTTAGACCAACTAATTACAGTATACATTCCACTTTTTTTTTTTTTTTTGAGTAGAAAAAGAAACACCATGAATGGAAAATCTGAGAAGAAAAGATCACTGGACTACAGCAACTTATCTATGGATTTGCTGGGCTTAGTCAATCTGAAGAAGAGAAGGCTCTGGGAAGACCTCCAGTACCGAAAGGGAGCTTACAAACAGGAGGCAGACTGACTTTTTACACAGGCAGATAGTGATAGGACAAGGGGGAATGGTTTTAAACTAGAAGAGGGGAGATTTACATTACACATTAGGAGGAAATTCTTTATTCAGAGGGTGGTGAGGCCCTGGCACAGGCTGCCCGTAGAAGCTGTGGATGTCCCATCCCTGGAGGCGTCCAAGGCCTGGTTGGATGGGGCCCTGGGCAGCCTGATCTGGTGGGAGGCAGTCCTGCCCACAGCAGGGGGTTGGAACTGGGTGGTATTTATAGTTCCTTCCAACTCAAGCCATCCTATGATTCTATGACTCCTAAAAAAACCCACAACGAGAACCTAGCTTTTGGTATAGCTTTGAAGATGATGCTTACCTATAATAATGGTATTAAACGACACCTGTTCTGCATTTTTTCCATCATTATAAAAGGCCAGATGCCAGATGCCAGAATCCAAATACTGGATAAAACCTGCTTCGTGGAGGCTGACGGACCTTGTCTGCCGACCCACTCGCTCTGCCTCAAGCAGGGTGCGCTGCTCCCGTGCGATCAGCCGGCTGCCATCCAGGAGTTCCACAAAGTCGTACTGCAGGGAACAGACAGCAGTGTGACATACAGTGGTGGCTTACAGTAGTGGCATTTTGAGGGCAGGAGCACAGGGCGATGAGCCCGTTTCTCACACTGGGTGAATGAAAACATCAGCTGAAATGAATCTGTGGTCATGACTGTCACCTGCCTTACAGGTGAGAGCAAACTTTCAAAATGTGTTATATGCACATGGGTTAATAATAATATCCAACATCATCCATCTACATGGCTTTTTATTTATTTTAAGGATTAAATTGTCTGCTCAATCCTCATTTCAGACGGTCTGGAGTTCAGAGGGATGAAGAGAAAGAGCTTTACTTCGACTTCCTCTAGCAGAAACCCAAAACAGAAACATGAAAACATAAAACATCACAGCTGGTGAAAATGACAAACTGACAAAAAATGGAGGACCTCCAGTCAATGGAGAGGGAATATTATTTCACTAACAACCATCAGTGGGGCTTGGAAAATGTAGCACCTTGGCTGATACGACAAGTAAGCTCCCAGCCTAAGATTTCATGCATTTTAACTAGTGGTAATAGCACCTGGGGGGCTGCATCTGCTCTGCACTGGTTTACACTGCCTCGGAGTCTGCTCTCCCAGCTTCCAAGGACATCTTCTGCACGTTTACCATGGAAAGATCAACTGTAGCTAGCAAAACTAAACATCTAGGAAAGTAAGAGGGCATTGTTGCTTGTGGTGGAGAGTCTCTGCTGATCCTGCTCACAGTTTCACTTCAGTATGTGTTTATGGTATGAGGGGAATTGTTAAGCATAAACCTTCAATCTTACCATGTGTTTGAGATCTCTCAAACTGAATTACATCCAGGGCCCATTGAAGTAAAGGCCAGGATGCACAATCAGTGATTCACCTGAGCTAGGTTACCGGGACCAGGGCATCTGTGCTTTTACACCTTGACTTGTGACCTTCAGAAATTGCACACGGGACAAAAGAAAACATGATAGCCTTTGTCCCAGAAGAGGGCTTAAGTTCTTATGTTCTCATCTCAAAAATGCAGGCTTGCAGGTCAAAATTCACCAGTACTGTAAAGATGTTCCTCCACAGTAATCAGAATTACTTCCCAACCATTCAGGATGTGAAAGAACTGGATAGTTACAATGCCTCAGCCAGGACCTGAGACACTTTCCCAGCTCCATCTGAGCAAGCAGAACAGAACATAAATGCGATTAGCATGTGTAGGAGCCAGTATCTCAATGTGCTGTCACTTTGTATGCACTGCACCACATGAAAATGAATGCAACCATTTTGGGAGAGCACCAATTATTCAAAACTGGTCAACATTCTCATTTGTCAGAGAATTAAATATTTATATTATTATCCGTGAGAGAGAAAAACAATTTTGTTTTTTCCTCCTGCCAGACTCAAGAATACTTCTTCCTGCTCAAGCTGTTCACTAATATTTTTAAAAAGAGAAAGCACAAGCAGTTTTAACAAGTCATTTATGGACATTAGGAATGACCTAGCAATTTGTATACTGCAGAGGGTCATTTTTTGTAGGACAATTTCAGACAAAAATTGTTTTTGTTACAGGACCAAGCGATTATGCTACTTGACTGACCACAAAGAGCATACTAATGACTGACAAGCATGGTAGAATTAGTAATTCTGCATCTGTAACACAATAAGGGCACATGTCGTTATCAGAGCACTGTTTTAGGCTACATTTTAAAAGCTGTACAGAAGGGAATTTACTGTTCAGTCTGTCCTCCAGCAAACAATAATTGATCTTAACCCCTTTAAAGGCTGGTTGTTTCTTTATGTATATGTAGGACAGAGTAACAGAAACAGACTGGAAAAACAATTATCTTCACAAGAAAAAACATAATAATTTTATTTTCCTCCTATGAGGCTAAATTAATTACCTTCATATTGAGTCTAAGTGTGCTGATTTGCCCTAGTACTCCATTCAGTTTTGCTTTAAACCAAAGTCTTTTTTTTTTATTCTTAAAGTCTCTTTAAATAAACATATTGATTCTCTGGCTGCAATGAAACTGACATTTTTAGAAAGTGTCACAAAGACTTTCAGGCTCACATTGATTGGGTTTTGAACGGACAGCCACTGTCAATTATTTCTGGTTGATTTATTTATGATTCCCCAGAAAGAGAGAACTATGTATCTCATACTGGTCTGCGAGACACACAGAGGCTGTGCTTGAGACTGATATAGGTACCCAAGGAGAATACAGAAACACAGTACATCAAAACATTTTCTGCATGCTGTATTCCTGTTATTTTGGATTACGGGAAAGAAGGAGGATTAAATTTGCTGCAATGTGTTATTATGTTATAATGAAATACTAAACAACTGATAGGAATGGTTTAGATTCGTCCCATCCTGTTCCAAGACAGGGGTGTGAACTAAAAGACTTATTGAGATCTCTCCCAAGCTCATTTCTCTCATTCTTTCATTACATCCATTGCAGTGGTAGGATAATTAGCTTCGGAGGTTGTACTGCTGTGGAAAGAAAGACTTGTTTCCTTTTACTGTTTGGTTTAAGTGGATACAACAAAGAGGCTGTCTTAGTTTCTAACTGAAATTTTCTCTCAGTGTCTGCTACAAAGCTGTGTTTTGGTTCTAGAAAGAAAACATGGCTGATAACACCCTTTGGTCAGTTTGGGTCAGCTGCCCCATTCTTGTCCCCTCCCAGCTCCCTGTGGCCCCCCCAGCCTCTTCACTCTCCTGGCAGAGACATACAAATGTCCTTGGCTCTGTTCAGTGCTGCTGGATGTTATCAGCCATGTTTTCTTTCTAGAACCAAAACACAGCTTTGTAGCAGACACTGAGAGAAAATTTCAGTTAGAAACTAAGACAGAGGTATACAAAGAGGTGAAAGGTCTGGGAAACAGGAGTGGAGAATAAGGTGACAAATGTCATACCCAAGCTTTGCATGAGGAGTGAGCTACAGAAGATGGTGGTGTGTGGTTACGCAGGGTATCATAGGCATATGAGCAAAGATACTGGAGGGGGACAGCTGGTATGGAAGCTTTACGAATGCTGGCAGAGGGCAAGTAGTAATTGGTTCTCTACTATTCAACAAAAGATCTGTAAAATTAAACACTGACGTTTGAGAAACAGGCAGCAGTTGCTCATTTGCATAAATTTTGTTATTAGCACTTGTCACTCCGTGACTAGGAGATAAGGGCACATAGCATTCAAGAGATGCAAACATAACATGATATATGTATGGGTGACACCCTACTTTACAAAGTCCTCATGAAACAACCCTAGCTTTACACATCTACAGATGGGCTCTGTGCCAAGTTATATCATTTTGGAATGAGATCATGGAGTTATGGTAGGCAGTTCTATGGATGTATCAGTTCTACAATAAAATACATTAAAACAACAACAAAAAACCAGCAGAGATCATTGAGGCACTGTATGAAACCATGGCAGCTCAAAATCTGCTTTTCTGTACTGTTCTCGTCTCCCCATATTGAAAGGCTGCAGTAAAGCTGGAGGATGCTCCAAAAAGCAGAAAGATGATCAGAGGACTGAAACAGCTTTCATACAAAGAATGATTAAACAGGCTGGAAAAAATACAACTCCTTTAGGACATTAGAGATCTACAAATCATGGGTGGCATTGAGAAGAAATCAGTGAGAAACTCTCCACTGCCTCTTCCAAAACACTACCAACCGGGTGTCAGAGTAAAGTTACCAGGAGGCTGCCTCAGCACTCTGAGTATATCATGTGAGATGTATAGTTAAGCTGTTAACTCCTTGATGCAAATGCCACAGATGCTAAAAGCTTCCATGGGTTCAAAGGTGACTGGGAAAAAACATTTCAAAGGTTATAAAATATAAAGAATGCACCTTTGACTTAGGAAGTCATTCAGCCTTAAGATGCATGAGGCCAGGAGTGTATTCTAGGAGGAATAACTACAAATCTGTCATCTGCTCTACAGATCTACTAATGGCCAGTGTGGGCTAGATGGGCCTTTGATCAGATCCAGCATGGATGTTCCTGTGTTTTTCTAACATGTTCCTACGACCCTTGGAGCTATGTAAGCTGCCTTGTCCAAAGAAAGGATGCAGTGAAGCCCAGAATTAGCTGGTAGCCTGCTGCTGCTAGCTGTGCTTGGCTCACAGTGAAGTGCATTGTCAGTACAAGCTGCGAGGGCTAGGGAAATAAGAAAATAATGAACAGATTTAAGCTTGCAACCTTCTTGATGTTCCATTTCATTAGATGGTGATTAGGAGTTTGCGCCCAAACTTTTGAGAAACAATTCACTTTTTTTTTTTCCCCCATGTGAATCCATAGTTAATCTTAGGCATCTAAGCCAGACATGACTGGGGTCAGGCCATATAAACATTCTGATATAGCCTGCACCCTAGGGAATCTTCAGCAGCCCTACAAGTTCACCAGGGCATCGATAACTAAGCATGCCTAATTTTTAAAGGTATCAAGTGTCAATCAAATAGTTTGTGAAAAATACCCCAGCTATATACCAGACAAAAAATAGGACTTGACCTACATCCTGGGAACAATATATCCAAAGAGTCACAGAAACTACAGAATATGTGTTGGCAGGACTTGCGTCTGATTCTTTCTATTTTATCATAGGTAAACATGGATAAGAACTTGGGTAGTAGGAAATCAAAGGGAAAGGGAGTCTGTGTAACACAGGTGATGGGAAACAGATTTAGTTATCTCCTTTTCCAGAGTTTTTGGATATAAGGCACCTCAGATTCAATCTTTTGCCAGGATAAGGAATCAAGGAAGGACTGTTTTTTATAGACATATCTACTTGCATATCTACTTCTTTTACAAATGCACAGTTCAGATCAGCTTCCTCTATTTTATTCATTTTTGCCACACATGTATTTCTCTAGCTCCTGCTATTATCGTTATCATTAAGATGGCATTTGTATTCCAAACCCCTATGTCCAATGGCTGATAATTTTCGGAATCAATTTTCTTTGAGCTACAATTTCTCATGCTTGTTGTCAGCCTAAGGGTGAGTGTTCATATGTGAAGGTCTGAAGAAAGTCCATTTAATCATTTTTATGAGGATCAAATTTTTAAATAAACATAAGTGCTTTTTCTGCATTCAATAAATGGTTTGTAGTTTAATGGAAACTAAACTAAAAACTAAATCTAATGTAGCATTCTGTGATTTTGGTTGCAGGACACTCCTTTGCTGACTCTAATGCTTCTTCCACAGTTTGTGACAAAATTTCGTATCAGTGTGAAACAGTACCTGCTAGAAAGGTGATATAATATGGAATATTTCTACATGTTATGTTCTTTAGAATTTATGCCTAGAGAAAATATGACATAAATTTCAGTAGTGTAACAGCATGTAAAACAACATAAAAAATAAGGATCAAATAAAGAAATTGAATCTTGTAGTTATGAGTTTAATGTTACCACTGTATATCAGGCACAATCAGTCAAGCTTCATTCCAACTTTACCATTAGGCTGGCATACTAAGAGATGTGTCCAGGGCAATCCTATAAGCTTAAAAAAAAATCAGTAAGATACTGCATAATTCCATAAATGGTATAGATGTGAATGAGCTCAGTTCTCTTTTCAAGTGGAACACTGCTTCAGAGCCAGCACTTGGACTAATATTGAGCTGAAAGAAATCTGAACTTGGAAGGTCTTAAAACTTAAAAATAAAATCTGAATACAATTGATTCTAAAATACCATTTCAGACAATGCTTCTCCCTTCCTCCTGCCAATCCGGAAGACTATTCACTCTTTTAGGCTACAACTCTTCTATAACTATGGATAAAGAGTGTTTCTTTGTTACTAGGCAAGAGCATAATCATATGCAGTAAAAAGTCTCTCTACAAACCTGAGGGGGGAGCAGACTAAATCCTTCCGGGACACATACGAACAAAGTTTTAAGACACTTCAGATGTCAAGTAAAAACTGACACTTTTACAACCGCCATTCACTGTATCTTCATAGACACATATTGCATACTTTTACGTATTTATTTAGCGAGACACCAAGCTGTAAATAGTGAAGGATTTGCTTGCAGAACAAACTGAAGCTTCTTTAAAATACTCCTTTGTTTCTGCTTTGATATTTGACAAATGTGGCCTTTGCCAGGCACACGTGACCATGTGTATGACCATAAGAAGCTGTATTAGTTTGCTGAGGTTTTTAAAGATATGTCTACATATATTTATATGTACACATAAATTCTGCATGAAACAACTCCATACCTAAAGCATCATCATTGCTCACAGCATTCGAACAGCTCGTAAGTAAGAATTTTCCTCTCTACCCCATTATATGTTTTAGATCCCATCACTTACTGTATTATAAATGTTTTGGACATGACATGAGATCAATAAAGAGCAAAAAAAAATCAGCAAAAGGAAAAAGATGTAATACTGAGGAAGAAAAAAGATACAAAGGATACAAACTCACAGTTTTCAATGATGCATCTTACTTCTAATGCAAGCAGCTCTTACCTGAGTATGTGAAGGTGGTAAGCCTTTTCGGCCATATACTCCAATCAATGCATCTTTCTGAAGGGATATATTGAATTTTAGAAATTGTGGCTGATCAATGAAGAGTTGTGATCTCCAAAAAATCCCAGGGGGAACTTCTTGTATTGCTCTTCGGCCTATATCAAGTTCTCCAGAATCTATAGTGTTGTTTTCTTGTGCAAATCCCCCTAATTTTCCTGACAGGTTAGAAAAATAAGAGATCAAAAATTAGTATTCTTTTCTTGTTCTCAGTCACCCTTCATATGAACTGTCAAATATTTAGAATCAACTCAGATAAAATGCTGCCTGACAATCTTTCTGAATATAAGATCCCAGGGAATTCACTGATTCAGAACTAACAAAGCAAAGACAACACAAATATCTACCAAGTAAAAATACTGCAACTTCCCTGAACACAAGCCTCACAGAAACTGCTTTGGGATATATAGTAAACAATACATTTTTTTCCCAAAGTATTTCAACATATAGGGTTTTCCAACATAAAGACTCATTCTAAAAAAGAATAAGGAAAAGGGAAATGAGGTAGACAGATTTTAAGAATAGATAAACTAGACAAAAGAACTAACAGAAACAGTCTTTTCTACATCAAATATTAGCAGTTGTATACAGCCCTAACAATGCCTACAGATCTAGTTCACTATTTTCTGTTTCTTTTTTCTCCTAAAAAAGAAAGGCAATGTTTCATGTTCCATGTTCCAATGTAACTACATCCTTACACCTTTGCTCCCCATAATGCCTACGTTCTCTAGGCCCCTGGCCTCAGCCCCACCTTCTTGACACCACTGTCTCCTCAATAAAATGTGTAATAACATGACAAAGTCTGCTACTTTTTCTATATTACAAATATGTGTTTATTCTAACGTTTAATTAGGAGGATAAGAACGCTGAAGGGCATTAATGATTTTTCTCTAAAAAGCACTAATGCAACAAGCAGTTAGCCTTAGGAGCCCAGTGATGACAGTTTGGAAATGCCCAGAAGAAGCAAAGAAGATGCCAACATGAAAATGACTCAAGATTTCAGATGTTAACGCTGAAAAACTGGGCTACTGGTCATGGCATTAAAAAAGAACGTCATAAACTTTACATATCCCCAACAAATTCTTTCTTCAAATAGATAAGTGCAGGCAAGAAAGACTACAAGCTACAGCTTGGGTACAGAACGGTATCATCCAATCTGCCAGGCTCTGTGACCTCCCAGTGACGCGCTGTCAAATGAATGGATGGGGTGGAACTGCTCCAGCCCAAGCTGCTAACTGCAGGGCACTGGGCTGCACGCTATGGATAGCACAGGTCTGTGACAACGCTGAGATCTCCTTGGCTTCCCACATATGCAGACCTTAAAATCTGGCAGAGATTACAAACCTGTATCAAAGTTCATTAGGAAACAAATTGTGGCTTAGTTACAGGAGCATCGTCCACCTGCCAGATTTGCAGGAAACAGACTGATACACTAAAAAAGGGGCTTGAACGAACTGCCACCATTCAGCTTTAAAATTCGGGATGGCTTAGTAAAGTTTGCACGAAGCCTGTGTGAGGTCAAAGGCCCAGAGCTATGTCCAGGCACTATCTCCATGCCATGTGGCTGCACATGGTTGCTCTTGGAAGCTTGAGCCAGGATCAAAGGCTACTATGACTCAATGGAATCAATGCTATCAGGGGAAGCTAGATGAAGCTTTGTGAAAACGTCTATCAACACATGTCAGCTCTGGACTATGCAAGTAATGCTACAATCAAGCAGCTGGCTCGTCAAGGTGAGTCTTGTGTGAAGCAATACAAAGAAAAATGGAGCTGTAGTTATAACATTACAACACACTGTGTTTTTTACCAGTTCATTTTCTTTTTTCAGCAGCTGGTCTATTACAAAGATTGAACTAAACTCATCCAAATGTGATAAGCACGTTCAAGCGATGCTGGCTTGTTTGTGTACAAGTGTTGTAAAGAACTGACAACACTCTTGCTGTCCTGTCTTTTATGTTCAAATTCTACATTATTCATCATTTGAGGGAATAAACTGACACAACCTTTTTGCAAACATTTAGACTGAAAAAAAAAACCTAGATCAAAATCTGAAATGCCAGGTGAGGTCACAGATTGATCCTCACCACTTTCTGTGCATCCAAGACGAACAGAGGCTGCTTTTGAATTAAGCAGACAAAGAAGTACTACTGAGAGGCCTGGAGTGGGGGCTCATATCACCACCAGAAATATGCCACAATACTCCCATAGTTTCTGAAAATGTCTCACTTAGAGGAGCATCATATTGATCAGTGTTCTGCTTCCAACAGGCAGTGAAACATCTGATCTTGGAAGAAACATTTTTTTTACTCCTTTCAGGATGAGGCTGATGCTTTTCTAACTTTGGAGTTAACCTCTCACAGTATTTACACATTATTCTAGAAGACAGGTAGATCTGCATTTACAAGAATCATAGAATCATAGAAACACTAGGTTGGAAAGGACCTACAAGATCATCTAGTCAACTGTCCTCCTATCACCATCACTACCCACTAAGCTACTAAATCATACCCTGTAGCACCTCATCCAGACACTTCTTGAACACCGCCAGGGATGGTGACTCCACCACCTCCCTAGGCAGGCCATCCCAGAGCCTGACCACTCTTTCGGAGAAAAAGTTTTCCCTTATATCTAATCTAAACTTTCCCTGGCACAACTTGTGGCCATTCCCTCTCGTCCTGTCATTAGTTATCTGGGAGAAGAAGTCAATCCCCTCCTCACCACAACCTCCCCTCAGGAAGTTGTAGAGTGTGATGAGGTCTCCCCTGAGCCTCCTCTTCTCCAGACAAGGGATGGTCTGAAGGCAATGCCTCCTATTTTAGGAGTTGGCCCACGACATTAGAGATGGATGTTGGTAGGATAGCAGTAGAGGTTGAAACTTCCTGCCAATATTCCCATACATTTTATTGATGTGCAACAGATGGCAGCAGAGGGGCACTCTGACACAATGGTGTCTGACAAGGAAGTGTGTATGAAGCAAAGGTGTGGAATTGAATTCCCCCATGTGGAAAAAATGGCACCCACTGACATTCGTTGATGGTTGCTGAATATTTCTGGAGACCAAGCAGTGAATGTGAGCACAGTGAGGCAGTGGGTGGTGCGTTTCAGCAGTGATGACAGTGACGTGAAAGACGAGCCACATTCCAGATGGCCATGCACAGCTGTCACACCATGAAATGAAGGGCATTTCAATCAGCTCATCTGTGTGAACTGGCGGATTATGATCAAGGAACTGTGTACAGAGCTGAATATTGGCTTCAGTGCATTGGAAAGGATGGTGGCAATGTTGGAATATCGCAAAGTTTGCACCAAGTAGGTCCCACAAGTGCTCACACAGCACAGGAAGGAACAGAGAGAACACCGTATGCAACTTCGTAAAGATCTACTGAACCAAAACGAGGCTGAAGGTGACAGTTTCCTGGATTGCATCATTTACCAGTGATGAGACATGGTGTCACCACTATGAGTTAGAGTCAAAATGGCATTCCATGGAGTGGTGACACGAGAATTCCCCATCAAAGAAAAAATTCAAGACACAGCCATTAGTGAGTAAAGTGATGTGCACTGTCTTTTAGAATAGGAAAGGGGTGATCCTTCTGGATTTTCTTGAACTTGAACAAACCACTAACTCTGACCGCTACCTCATGATGCTGACTAAGCTGAAGGCTCAAACTTTGAGAGTCAGGCCAGAGAAGAAGACCACCTTTCTCTTGCAAGACGATAACACCAGGGGCCATACCAGTCTGAAGACCATGGAGCACATTCCCAATCTTGGCAGGACTGTCCTACAACACCCACCACATAGTCTGGATTTGGCACCTTCTGGCTTTCATCTGTTCAGGCTGATGAAAGACGGACTGCTTGGGCAACATTTTCCTAGCACTAACACCATCACAGCAGCTGTGAAACAGTGGGTCACCTCTGCTGATGCAGATTTGTCCAGTCGTGGCATATGGGCTCTTATTTCATCATTGGTGAAAATGCAGAGCTAATGGTGGTGACTATGTTGAAAAAGAGTGTGTTGTAGCTGAGAATTTGCTCAGAGAATAGTGTTACTGTGCTCTTCGTATCTGCTGTAGTTTCCATGGAAATACATAGGGGGCATTAGTTTTGTAGTGACCCACGTGTTATCACAGTTCATTTAAACATTTGTTTCTTAACACTTCCTTCAAACTCAGGCATGTTTTGTTGAACAAATTCACACTGATGACTGGTAATCACTAAACAATAAACACTTGTTTGCAGTATTGACCTGTGACTTCTCCTATTTGTATATTCGAAATGAAAAACTACCTCTTGCTACTGAAAAGATGAACTAGATAGCTTGAACAGGTGTGCTTTTTCAAACAATCATTTTACCCAGTTTCTCAGAAACGCCTATCACTGAGCTTCTGCAATTATCCTTAGCAGAAAATGATCTTATAAGTTCCCATTTTCTTCACCAAAACCAAGGCACTTTCACCCTGTTGCCACACATCTGTTTAACATCACACTACCTCTCTCCAAATCATCATTAGCTTTCTTAACTCCTAAGAACAGGGCATTAACTATTCTTTTTCCTAACTGGGGAAATGGGCACAACAAAAAGTTGTTTCAACGTTTCACATTCTAAAACAGTAATAGTTCTTACGGGGAGCTTTAAATCCAAAGCTTTACATCCAAATATGAGATGACACATTCATTCACACAATTCCGTAATGACATAATACTCCAAACATGAAATTAATTTTTAAGCTAGTCTCTTGAATATTTTCCCCCTCACTTCTTCTCTACTCCCAAAATTCCTTCTTTCCCACCCCCTTCCCAAAAGATAATGAAACAAATATCACACATATGTATAGGTAAATAGTATTGACATCAAAATTTGTAATTATATTACTAGATCTACTAATATTTAATTTACAGAATACATTAATTTGCTGTATCACTTAGGATATAAGCATCATTCTGTGAAGTATTCATGATATAGATAATCCAATGTATTATGGCTAATTCACAGATAAAACACTTGTTACATTTATTATCTGTAAATTCTGTTTCTACTGTCTGAGGTTAGAGTGGACAAAATCTTGAGCTAAACAAATATTTAAAGCAATGAGCAAAATTTAATTATTGTACCAGAAAAATAGTTCACAAATATCACAAAAATTACACGAAGCAAAACTCCTCCTCCTTATTTGCACTCTATAGATTAATACACAAGATATTCTGTAAAGAACTGAGTATCTGTAAAAAAGAATAAAAATGTATGCATAACCAAAACACAGAAAAGCTGAACAATAATTGCTGTATAGTGTCACACATAATATCATTTTCCATCCTTCATAGGCAGCACTAATTAAAATATTAGGTTGCAGGGCTGGATTTACAGGCAATCAATAGCATATTCACCCACTCCCTTGAATAACCTTGTATATTTAGATCTTCTTCTGTGAGCTGTGAGATGCTGCTCTATAACCTGCAAAAACTATTTCAACAAATGAAATCAAAATCCTCCTTAAAAACATAATTTTTTAGAAAAAAATCAATAACATCTAATTAAGATGTTACTATACATTTAATTAACATGATTACACTGTAAACAAACAAAAAAGTCTCAATACGAATCAACTGCAGCAAGTATAATGTATTTCAATGAGTATAATCTCAAAAACTGCGTTTAAGTAAGGCTTTTTCCCATTCTCCTTTTTCTCCCTTGCATTTTTTTTAAAAAAAACTGCAATTAAGCATAGATCATTATAAGATATTTCTGAATTGCACACTGATTTTATAGGATGAAAAACAAAAGCCAGCAACATGTGAGACGTGAGCAAGTGTTAGATAATTTTTCAAACAAATTTTCAGCTGTGTTTCTTAACCTTTCGTTTCTATTGCCTAGTTATATAAAACCAGATAAAGCACTGATGCACCTGAAGTAAGTGTTTGTATGTGATAAAGCATGGCTTACACAGTTCTTTGGAGAACCTGAAGTGCCCTATAAAATTCATCATACCCATGGAAAATACATATGATATCTTATGCAGTCCTGAATCATGCCTGTCTAGATAAGTGAGTGATATGTTGGCAGCAGTGTACTGTTCATACAGAGGAAAAAAAACACTGGGAAAGAAAAAAAAACAAAAAAAACCCACCACCTAAAAACCAATCCACAAAAGCAACAAACAAAACCTTTGGAAAAGGCTTGTTCAGAGATTCAAGCTTCATTTAACAAATGATTTGCATCTAAGGATGATTTAACATGCTTTTACTGTCAATTTATGAGTAGCTATTTGTAGGCAAACCACAGCTGAATTTTCTTCAGAGGTCAGAAGAAAGCATTTTAAAGTTTAAGCTTTACTAATTCATTAGACAAAGTATCTATACTTCTGAATGGCAAATGACTAGATCTAGGATCTAAGCTACCCATTTGAGGGCTATGATTTTCTGACCAAAGCTGGCTCAGGACCATTCAAAATTCAGATGAGAGAGACTCATGAAAAATTAATGGCTGCGTAACAATGGAAATCTTTCCCATCTGAATCAGTGCATCTGTTATAACTGGGGGGCTAAAGAGTTGGGGAGTATTGAAAGCTGTACAGCTGTCGAGGTATCAAAATCAAGGCTTTATTGATTCTTCTTTACAGTTTTCAGTAACTAGCATGATAGTACAAGGGCCCCCTCCTTAAATTTCATATCTAGTCATCACCATGTCTTCTACTTTCCTTTTGTGGTTTAAAATGTGTATTCTCTGGTCCATCTGTTGCTTAGTATTGATGTATGTTGATAAATGACCACTTACTATATTCTGCAGAGGATAGCATTTTAGCAGTGGATGAAATTAACCCCGTTCTTGTACAGTATTTAAGGACAGAAGGAAGGAAAAAAAGGATTTGATATATTTGTTATTTTCTTTTAATTTGTAAAAAAAGAAAAAAAAGAAGAAAAAAAAGAAGAAGGAAAAAGAAAAAAATACCACGGGGGAAAAAACCTAATTTATAAAATATTTACCAAAATATTTTATAAAAAAAATACATTGGCTTCTCAATGCAGAAGACAGCAGAATGATGAGCTGTCACTGCGGCATCAATATTCATTAACCATACAGTACCTTTTTGCTATTCATTCAAAACAAGTAAGAACACAGAAAGAGATAATGAATATCTAAGTGCAAGAAAAAGGCAGTAGGGTAAAGGAAATGAAAAAGTCCTACTAAGAAGTTTCATATGCTTAAAAAGATGACAGAAAGAATGATCCAAGCTGTATCATTTCTATAACTTGAAGCTGTGATAACTTGAAAAATTTTCAAGATGTCAAGTGCTGGCAGAGGCTTCCTCCTCCTCAGTGGTAAGGAGGTCAGCTCTACCTTGTGAAAGGGAAAATGGATTTTTCTGTAATGAAGCAAATACCACATTCATCAACCATTTAAATCAAGTTTTCCATTCAAAAACTATCGATTTTAAAGCCTCTGTTAGCCAAAAGTGCATAGGCTCTTAAATGTTTTGAGAATCTTAAAGGGCACCATGGAAAAAGGTCGATAAAAATAATCCCTTTATGTGGTTTGTATTTTAAAAGCTCCTAAAACAAAATTAATAATTTTTTTTTTATTTTATATATTGGCTGGATGATTCAGACTCAATATCATACACTAGACATTTTGAGAAAAGAAATGAACATATTATACATGACCTATCATGTTTCAGAGAGAAATAAAAAAAGGAAAAGCCCTCATCAGCTACAGAAAAAAAAAAAAGTTTTCCATAGCAAGGTCATCATGCAATAGGAAGCTCCTTGGTCATGAATTGCCTTCTACACACAACTAACAAAGAAGCTTTAAAAATATGCAAATCTCCCTGCAGAGCCTCTTCTGGTGCCAACCCTTCACAAAAGGGTTGATTAAGTTCCTCTGTTACAGACCATACTTTAGTCTGAAAACTACACAGAGTTCACTGGGACTCAGAAAGATGGTATCAGGTACCCCTCATGAAATAGCATAGCCTGCCACACTGGGGACTCTGGCTTTGCTGTGGCCATTTCTGCAGCCTGGGTCCCCTCAGGGAGGATTGTCCCTGGCAGCCTCAGCACCATCTCACCTCCACTGAGGACTCCATAACAACCATCAGGTTATAAAGGACTTCAGAGTAAGTAGTTTTACTTGTGTGGATGTGATAGAGGTTTTCTGTTCTCATCCAATACTGCATGTAAATTCCCATGAGGAATTTTGGTTGACAGCCAGCTTTCCAAATAAAATCAAGATTATCACCAAGGATTCATCACTCCCTTCACACGTTAGTTTAGGTGTTCTTCTCAATTAAAATTCAATTCCTGTTTAGTACCTGCATATCTATTTAAAATTACTATTATTTTCAAAGGCTCTGTACTTTAATTTAAATATACAAAGTTTTGGAGAACAAGCGTTAAAATTCAGTGATGTAAACAAAACACAAAAAAAGGAAATGCTTTGAGAGAAGGAGAGAAATTGGCGTGTTTCACTTACCATTTTCTCCAGCAGGTACCGTTACAGGATGTGTTGGCACAGCATCAGAATTCACTTTTCCGTTCTCAAATGTATCATTTTCAGTTTGCTGCAATTGCCAGTTGAGGCCAAACAGATGCATTGCTGGTGGTAAAGGATACAGGTTATTTGATGCTCTTAACCACAATGACAAATTGCACAAATAATGGCCTTCCACACTCTGCAGCAGAATAGTCATACATTAAAAAAATTAAATTACAGGAACAAGCATTCACAGACTAATAGTTCAACTTAGCGATGGCACTACACAATTACTACCACTGTCCTTTAATGATACAGTGCTTTCGGTGAACACAGTTGACAAAAAGCTCACCACTCACATTCTGAGTCTTTTACCGGTCCCAAATCAATGTTCAAAAGGATAAGCAGTAATTACGCCTTTTTCTCTTTTTTTTTCATTTTTGATCCTTCTAAAGAGACAAATCATTTATGTGAGCTCCTAAGTGACCTACTGAAATAAGCGATTTCTGCAGCACATGGATCTGTTCTGGTTAGCTGAAAAGGGAAAACAAAGCAAGAGAGAAGAAGGAGGGTGCTGTGGGCATTACAGAGCTAACCTAAGACATTAACACTCCTTTCCATCCTGTCACCAATACCCGGTGTAACCTCAAGTTTTGTGCTCGTCCTGTGTGCTAGTCTACAGAAAAAAGCCAAGATTGTTAAGTAGAGCTGGAGATAGTGGGTTACTGTGGTAATGACAAGAAGTGAGGTAGGTTTCTGAAGTATTTAATTCCCCACAATCACGTTTATCAGAAAGATGATATCACGTTAACGTGTTTAGCTAAGATAATTATGGAAGCCAGACGCAATCTTGTACAGTGTTAGGGGAACTACCAGCGAACCTTGACATCACCAGAGATTAATGAATGAACCCTGAGGAGGAACAACACCAGGCACCAGTGCATGCTGGAGGCCACTCAGCTGAAAGGCAACTTTGCAGAACAGGACCTTTGAGTGCCAGTGGTCGCCAAGCTGAACACAAGCCAGCAATGTGCCCTTGCCACTAAGAAGGCTAATGGTATTCTTGGCTGCAGTAGGCAAAGTGTTGCTAGCAGGTCAAAGGAAGTAATCCTTCCACTCTACTCAGTGTTGGTGAGGCCACACCTGGAGTGCTGTGTTCGGTTTTGGGCCCCCAGTACAAGAGATGGCCAGAACAGGGAGAGTACAAAGTAGGGTCACAAAGATGATTAAGAGCACATTTCCTATGAGGAAAGGTTGAGAGAGCTAGGTCTGCTCAGCCTGGAGGAGTCTCAGGGGGATCTCATCAATGTCCATAAATACCGGAGGGAAGAAAGCAGAGAAGACAGAGCCAGGCTCTGCTCAGTGGTGCCCAGTGCCAGGACAAGAGGTAATGGGCACAAACTGGAGCACAGAATGTTCCCTCTGAACCCCAGGCAGCATTTCTGTGCTATGTGGGTGACAGAGCCTAATGAGGTTCTGGAGTCTCCTCATGGGAGACCTTCCAAAGGGGCCTGGGCCTGGACAAGCAGCTCCAGGTGGCCCTGCAGGGGTTTGGAGCAGATGGACCTAGAGGTTCTGCCAACCACAGCCATCCTGTGATTTTGTTCTTCTGAACCACCTATCTAAACATCTAGAGCAAAAATATGGGGAAAAAATCACCTTAGTGATATACTAAGATACATATAACATATGCAATTTCTTGCTGTCTGATGATCTGTTTCCTTCTCTTCCAACAACTCTATGATAACACCAAAAATTACTTTTACTGTAATTATTCTAATTTTCTCTTTGTATAACATGGGTTTCCTTATTCAGTGGCAGTAGTTAGCTCCAAAGATGAAACAGTATTCCAGCACCACTAGGGAGTAAAAATACACTGGAAAAATTTTCTGTACTAATGTCTTTTGACTATCGGTGTATATATAATACAAGGAAGATGATTCACTGCATCTTGTTTCTTCTGCTCCTTCTGTCACTGAAATAGATCACTGTTATAGTCAATGTTATTCATTCCGAACCTAATGATAAGCAATTCTTCATCCTATTTGGTCTCATCTCTAATCTTTCAATCTCTCTGTATTGACCATGGCAACCCTTACTTAAGACAAACAGACTGCAATGGAACAAATACTGCAGAATTAAGACCCTCTCTGCCAGGTATTTTCCTTAAGCTCTCCCCCTTACCACTACAAAACAAAACTGCAGAATGCAACCAAAGACCTATTAATGAATACTTCAAAGACTGAAATCCCTACTGGAGTTGACATATTCTCTTTGTTCCAAGTCTCTGACTCTACTATTACTCTTCTTTCTCAGACTTTAAATTGCCTGTCAAAGCCTGATAATGTAGAATCTTCCTTGACCCTAAACGCTTATTTCTTTTTTTCCCTCCCACCTCTTCTTAAAACATAAATCTGATCACCACCATTTTTGGCATATTCCTAGAATTAGCCACTATTATTTCAGCCCTACCTTAGCTGAAATCCTTATTTGTTAATCATCTGATGATTTTACCTGTTTAATACATTTCATCAAAATCCCTAGGGTCAAATTCTGCTGTCTGTTCTATTAGTTCACTTCACTGGCAGCAATGAAAGACTGCAAATAGCTAAATATTTCATGGTTCAAACTCAACATATTTCACTTTTAATACTTCACAGGAAAAAAAATGAAAGTGACATTTGTTTTGAAACAGGCTTCTCTAGAAATGAATCCTTTCCAGGCACATGAACTTAGAACATCACTAGCAACTCTGTCTGCTGGTACTATGTATGTGCCCTGTGCTTCTTCATGCTCCACTGAGAGGTCAAAAGGGGAAGATCTGACATGACCTTCTAGCCATTCCCTCATAATTCAAAACAGCTGGAATTTGAAATCTTGAAAGGCAAGGACTGTGGGATCTGTATTGATTACATCTCAAAAAACCAGTTACTACAAGGTAAGTGACAATTACCTTTTCTTTATGTTTGTGCCAATGTGTATTCCACTGCAGCTGCCTGCCAAAGATGGTAATGGTTGTGTCTCTCAAAAACAGTACTGTTCTCTCAGCTTTGACACTGAACTAGCACCAAGTCCAGTAAACAACATTAAATAAAAATGAACAGGCTGATACACAGTGCAGTTTCACAAATTTTGAATATTGGAATATTTTTAATGCAGACCAAAGATGGTGCCTGAGAGTTCTAATGACAACCCAAAACTGACAGTGTGTGCTAATACACTAAATAATTAAACTATCTCTTTGAGACAGCACTATTGAATTTAGAGAAGTCTCATTTCACTGCAAACATACAGGAACAGCATGAAAATACTATGCCTGTCAATACAGTATCAAGATACAAAGCCCAACTGCCTTAAAGATGTTGAACTTTAATAACCTAGGTAAACCGACTGATTAAGACAAATTCAGTCACAACTTTATCAATGTATTGTTTCAAGTTTTAGATTAAAATTATTCTCATGCCATCCAAATAATGGCAAACTTTAAGCCCTTTTCATTGTTATAAGAACAGTGAGGCACTTGCTAAAAATTCTCGATGACCAATAACTAACAGGCAGTACCTGGTACTGGTAACCCACACTCAGAGCACAACTCAGTGGGGACTCTGAGATTGACAAGTCAATGTTATGGCCTAGTTCTGAATTTGCAGAGGTGGAATGATTCAGGCAGACTGCTGGGGTATATAGGCTTGTTTGCTTTCCTCACGTCTAGAAAAGGATGACGACTTTCTTCCACCTTTGGGATGAGGATGTTAAGAGTTTTACTCCCTTTCCATTATTTCTGAAGATTTAGAGAAATAGCAAGTCTACTTCTTTCTATAAAGAATTTGACATATGAACCAAAATTAAAGAAGGTATTTAGGTATTTCTCATTTGCCAGCTGTTATTTTAGTTGCAAATCTAATGTAAAACAGTTTATTGATTTAGGATTGGATATTAGCTGCCAGTTCTGGTTGATTCCCATTCAATTTGGCATTTACTTGGTTTTAGTCAATGACAATGAAGACAACAGATCCTTCCTAGGGTATCTAGTTCTGAGTCTGTAATTAAGTTCCCAAATCTGTGAGGGTACTAACACTGGAACAACTTTCAATACTGACACATCTTTGATGGCAGTGAGGACTTGTCTGAGAATGCCAGATGTCTCTAATGAGGAAGCACACAGCTTGTGGTGGCTGTGGTCACAGACCACAACAATTCAATCCAAATAACCCACAGCTGCAAGAAGGGATGAACCCTCAGGGAAAGGGTGAAAACATGGGTTGTCACAACTGCAAATGTGCTCACAAACCCTAACAAAAGCCTCATTTTTCTTGTATCAAGACTGGGAAGATTGCTCCCATTGAGGAATGGCTTTTTAAGCACAGAAATAGATGATGATATCCCCTACTTATTCTGCCATTTCAGTCCACATCTACATTCCGTGAAGCAATCTCTAGCTACCAGCAGGTCATTTTCATTTGCAGGAGTTGAGGTAGCATTTCACCTTGGGACTGACAGACTTGTTATGGTGGTATTTGTATTGCTACAACCAGGATTATCAGCTTTATGACCAGTCTACAGAGTGCAATGGTAAACAGTGAAGACTGCATTCCCTTCAACAGGCTGGCAAGGAGAGGCATCACATGAAAGTCCTCTGGGATCCATGCTACTCTTTGCATGAACACAGTCGGTATCTGGGTGGTGCTGGTGGATACTGCTGAATTCCCAAGAGCAAATTGCAAACACATGAGCAATAATCAAACTAACATTTTATCTTTCCTTTCTCCCTTCATTCTCCTTCAAAGCAGCACAGGGCCTACATGTCAAAAGGACTGGGATATTCAAAAGATTCAGAACTTGAATTACAGAAGTGCAGTTATATCTATGGTAGCATCAACAAAAATGCTGTAGTTTGTTACAAGTTATCAAGTAATCTTACCATCTGTCACCATACAGTTCACTGAAGGGCTTCTAAAACACCTTAAACCACTTATTCAAGCCTGGTTGAGCTTACCTTTCACTCTCTCTAATCAAGGTCTAGTTCCTTTGGTTTGAAAACAGTCTACACAGTTTTCATTTCCACTTAATAATTAAAAAAGCAGATGGGTATACATTCCACAGCAAACACTTGGAAAAAAAATGACTTGTTTATACTTTTATAAAACATTTCACAAAAACCTGCTTCAAGAAAAAGAAGTTGCTGCTATCAGGCCTTTTCATTCTTTAAAGGCTGTCAGCCCGTTTGCCTTGTATGCTCACTTCTCAAGCAAGTATTGCTGTACTTGATCCATTCTCTTTAAAGCAACTTGTTCTTGAGTAAATACACTGTATTATCACTTCAAAACCATCTTCAGGATTTTCTTGAGTAAGCCACAAAGAAATAGGTCTTTTCACGAGTAGGTAGTAAGAGAGAAGGATAATTTATGTAACTATGCTTTCAAACTAGAATCGTGAGAAAAGATGATTACCTGCTGCACTCTGCTTGGATAGTGCTTTCCCTCCACTGTCTTGCTCATTGGCTCAAAGGCCTCTTCTGCCAAAGTTAAGAGAGGCACAGAAGAGGATTGTAACAGAAAAACACTCAAATAGCAAGAGGATATGGACAGGCAGTTGGTAAAGAAATCAGACAGCTGTTACCATCCTCCAGCATCCAGGATGCAGCAGTTGTCATTTTTACTGATGAATTCTCAAAAGGAAAAATCTGGACACAGATGTGAGCACACACACTTTGCTGGGGTTGATGACTGGTTTCAGAAAGAAAGCATATTTTTTCTTTGTAGAGAAGAGTAGCGATATACAGTAAAATCAGAGAAACTCACTTATTGGTCAAAATTCAAGACTGTCTCATAAGTAATTTGCGTCAACCACATCTTCTTTAAATTACTGGGGTTGACAGGCTCATACGAAAAACAACGGGCATAGCAAACACCCTATTCACTGTGAAAGTGAAAACACTGAACATGCAGGTGCCAAGGATAAGTAAAACTATATGTATACAAGCAGAGGATTTATACACAGCAGTAGTCCTACAGTAACTGGATACGAGTCTGAATTCTCTGAAGTGCCAGTAATCCAACAGAATTTGGTCAATCTGTTCTCCGGAGAGAGAAGGTGACAGCGCACTTCAGAGGAATAGGAGGAATTTCACAGACAGGAGGGTCCTTTCAAGTAGGAGGAACCAGAAATGGAGTTGCCTGAATTGGGAAATGGACTTCCAATATTCCTCCACCTCTTCTTATGACAGCTAAAAAATTAACACTAGACAGCAGAAAGAAAAAAAAATACTGGCTATCTCAAAGTAGCAAGCATTTTCCCTATATCCCTAGAGATACAGTCTGTGGAGTATGTTCTATAAACATAAAATACTCAACACTGTAGGGAAAGCTGCTCAGAGGAACTGAATGATCTTGGTGACCCTTCTTCCTTCCTCCCATGCATTTTACAACGTATGATAATCAAGTCTTATTATTCATGAAGGTGTACTTGAAGATGAACATCTTGCTGAGGTATTGAACTTATCAGGACTGCTCCTACAAATTTCTGAGTGCTGGTGCATTCAAACTACGGTTTACAAAATTGCTTCCCTAGAATTAATAGAATAATATATATGCACACTTGCACATAAGGAAAAGTGAATATAATTTATATTTAAAGCAATGCAAAAAGATTATAATTTAAACTAAGTAAATTGCAATTATTGCTCAATCTTGTTGAAGGATTGTCTTCTAGTTCATCTCCCTGTTGGCAATACATTTTCAAATGAAATATTTGAACATTGAAGTGGTTTTTAAAATTATCTTCCATATATTTTTCTTGCAGCTATAATTAGAGTCTGAATCTATTTTATTTTGAAGGACCTGGAGTGGACCAGAAGATGTGCAAATCAACTGTCAGTTATTTGCATTCATTTGCTCTTTTCTAAGATAATAGGATGTCTTGGATGTTGCTGCAGATCAAATAGTCAATTAAAAACAGTTAATTAAAATTTTAAATAAGTGAATTACAAGTTATAAAGACAAGTTCTTTATTTATTTCTGTCTTTCTCAAATCAACAAAAAGCCTGTTATTTCTAAATTTAAAATAACTTTAGAGTGCATGCTTTTAAGGTTCTTCAAAAGGTTAGCCAACAGGTGCATCATGTATTTATAAAAGCTTCTGAACCTGTATTTTGAATATAAAGCATTTTGTATAGCATTATATGGAAACTTAGCAATGCTTATTAAGATGCAATACAGTAACTGAAAAAGCGTGGTCTCTTTCCTCTTATCCTTAACTGCTGAATGGGTCAATTGAATTTTTTTTTTTTCAGGGGAAACAATACAACCAACCTTCATACTCTATTCTTTTTCTGATGGAATCTTTTATTAAAAGATTAGCAAAACACATCAGAAGAAATTGGCTAGAAAAAATATGGTAACAAAGACGTGTTATCTGCTATGGAAAAATTTTCTTTCTTTGATCACTAATCAAAGATGATTACATACTGTTTAAAAGTACAGTGGCATTTGAGCCATTAAGAAAAATGTGTCTTGGTGTAACTATTTTTAGTACATTTACCAAAAACTGGAACATTTATTCCTCTGTAAACTTGTATGTCTAGATGTCTTGTTTTAGTTGTCAAGCCAGTGACTTTTACATAACAATGGTCTAATTCTGTCAACAGCATTATGTGAGGCACACTCAAAGCTTAAGGGAGAATCCAGATTTCTTACAACAAAGATCATCATTCAGTAGCCACTTATTTAAATAACATGTATTTATTACAGCTTGTTTCACATTTGCCATTTATTCTGATGATCATCCAGCACTCTCCTACATGTATTAGTCTTCAGTACTACCTAAATAGTGATTAGCACTGTCCTGGGCCTCTCCTAAACTTTGCCTTTTTCTTTTTTTTTCTTCTGAATAATATAAGATCATGGAAGTCATTACAGGTGCAGAAATGATGAGGAAGTGCATATTAGATTGCTGACTCCTTTGAGACAGGGTTGTTTTGTCTCAGTTCACAGAAGGGCATGAAAAACACTCCATAAATTTTGGGTTTCTATCTAATAAAGTCATAATCAATGATTTCCTTGTCAAGTATTGTGGAAAAAATTCCCCTGATTTACACTTTTCAAGACTGGGTTAAGATGCCATCATAATTACTTCTCTGTATTCCTTCAGGCATTTCTTTACTCTCTTCCTTCAATCTTTAACTCCTTCCTTAACCTCCTTCAAATTCACTTTCTAGAAAACAGCTGAGGCTCAGGTTTGTGCTTATCTATTTTACTTTTTTTCTCCAACAGCAGTCTTGCTCAGGGTGACATCCTTTAGATGGCAGCCCTCAGAAAACAGCAGTGTAAAGAAAAGCAATGCCAATGTAATGTCTCAACATCTGTCGGAAACATCTTACTTAGGCAAGAGTGTCAGTGAATGGGTCCAAACATTTTTATAGTTCAAAAGCCTTATTTATTACCAAAAAATGCCCCCACCAAATCTCGTAAGGGAAATAATAATGATGAAATGGCACTATACGATCATGCATAACCTATTTGCATGTTGATGGCACAGAGAAGTGCAGTCTGATGAAAAGATTTAAGAACCAAAGGAAAAAGAAGCAGGGGCCAATTACTGTGATGTTCAAAGGACACACCGAGCTGGGATTTTAAAGTATATAGTTAAACACTTGTGTTGCATATTTCCATTTCATGACTGTCTAAAAAAGATCAAAGCTTTTTTATTCCATATTAAGAATGACAGAATATTACAGCAAACATGCAGTAAGGAGAAATGTAGTAAGATTTAATAAAAGATGATAATAAGGTTTGATAAGAACTTTTGGAATGTTACCAAATGCGGAATGTTAGATGAAAGCATCCGCATGTAGAGACTGCGGTGTGTTATTTGGAACCCCACAGAGCTAAACTGTGATTAGAACTACATATTTTTCCATAAATTAGCTTTTGTTTTGAATTTCCTGCTGAGATCACATGCGAGTTGATTGAACGTGCAAGTCAACATATAGGTTTTCTCATCCTATGCTGTTTGTTCGGCTTCATGATATCACAATTACAGCCGTCCACTGGTAGATCAAAGGTAAGTGATTGAGGCCAAAACAAAATAACCGGTAACTTCTTTACCAAATTTCTTTAGAGTGACTTAGATCAATGCTAGGTAATTACCACTCACCTACATGAACTGTACAATTGCGTTGATACATAAGCCAAGCATTGCATGCAGATCAATTTGCAACCATGCAATTTCCACTTATATTCATATTAAAAAGCAGAATGAACACACTGAGTTCATCATCTTTTACACAATTCTACCTTATTTCAACACCCCTAATATAAACTTGTAAGGCATTACAGAGTTACCTATCTGCACATGCTAATGATCTTGTGCAAAATGTTTCAAGGTTTAAGTCAGTTCAGGGATTTCAATCATCCCCCTACTAAAAACCTCCGCACCAAACCTCTGTTTTAGCTCAGTTCCTCACAGGGATATAGATCCTCACTATACCATGAGGAATCACAACTGGGTAAGCAGCTCTGCGTCTGGGCCAGAGATAGAAATAAGGGCAGAGGAGGGACTGGCTACTGGACAGAGACTTTAATTTTATTGTCATTAATGTGTTTTATGCGGTTTGCAATAACACATCATGATTGTAGTTCCTCCAGATGCCTCACTAAAGTGAGGCATGGCTTTTATGAAACTATTCCTATGAGCAAAGATGCACTCAAAGTATGTGGAAAATACACTAATAAAAAGAAAACAAAAATTATTTTATCATATATGAGTTATGAAAGAAAAATGAAGACAACCCTACTGCTAAATGTAAGTCTAGTGGTTTGTGCCTTGCAAGCCACTTTGTACTTTTTTTTAATAGATAAAGAATAACAAGTTAGGATTAGAGTTTCAGATTAAACATTCCCCCCCAGTAAAATCAGTTATGACACTGAACTATTAAGCCTTACAGGTGATGTTAAGAATTGTCAGTCTTAGCTTTGAAGTAGCACTCACATATAAAATTGACAGAATTGACTACTCTTGTTACTATATGAAAAGATATCGACTCAGTGATAAGGCTGTGTTTTAAAATTATAGTTTTGGCTCCAGGTGAATTGAAATAACAAGACTGAATTTCTCCTCTTCAAACTTGTATATACCTGCATAGCATTACCTCTACTTGAGATTACTAATAGGAGAGAGACAGAAAAGAAGCCTGCTGGGGACTGAAAACCCAGCAAATAAGTTGAAAAACTGAAGAACTATTACCTGGCACTGTGAAAAGTTTTGGAGCCAAATGTGGACCTGCTCTCTAACAAAAAACGCTTCAGTAAAACCTGCTCTGAAACTTGGCATTTCAAAGATGAAAGAGACAGTAAACAGCAGATGAGTTTGAAGCTTTAACAAGTGAAGATAAATTTATCGTAGCAAATTATTTTGTTATACCTTGTGTGAAACTCAAACTAGTGGTTAGAACAGGGTGTTAACAACATGCAGCTGGCTGTTTTACAGTTTTCATTTAAATATTATTTAAACAATAATACTGTTCTTCCTGTATCGTAATAATGTTAAATCATAAGCATTTTTCATTAAAAGACTTCGGAAACGTGGCTGTTTCTTAACGGCTTGTATAGCTGGCTAACTTTCCCAGTGGCTGATATTCACTCTCAATAACTAAAACCCTCCTGTATTACTCCTTCTATTAGAGGCATTAGAAGAGATGATTCCGGGTGATCCTACTTCATCATATTTAGGCAAAATCATTCTTTCTTGTTTGGTTGGTTGGCTTTACTATTGAGGGAAATAGAGCATATCAAATGCATACATCCATATAATCTATGATGACTATTGTTATAGAATCTATGATTCTATGATCTAAACAGTTGTAACACACTTCCTATTCCTGAATTATAATATTACAAATGCTGTTATAAGTGATGATTCCTAAGAGACAACCTTCTCTTTGTTTTTGTGAATGAAGTTCTCTGAAACTGAATCCATGCAAAAATACAGGATCTCTTATTTAACAGTTCCTGTTTACTTCTGAGGACCCCTAACTTGCATTCTTAATCAATCTCTGCAGTGGAGGTATTACACCTGTATTGAAAGCCATGTGTACTTGCAACCTGAGTCAAAAACGTACTATCAAATGAGATTGCTCATAGTGACTCTGGACACATGTACTTGATCTTTATATTTTAAAGCACTTGAGTGTGGAGAGGTTTACAAAATTCTCATCTAAATCAGGCATTTTAGCAGAATGACATTTTTTAAGCATTCAAAAACAGAGAAAGCAGTTTTCTTCATAGAAAAGATGCAAGAAAGGATTTCAATTTATAAAAAAGATGCAGTTTATGGAAAATAAGCAATTTGTACACAAAACTACTGCTTTAACACGTACTGCAATTTAGATATCACAGTAGATAGCACATCAATAAAGGCTGGTTTCTTTCTTCATAAATACATATCAGAAATTAATGAGAACTAGCAGCAAAGAAAAAAGGTCTGTAATCTTACGTACACAAACAACTTAAATCATCCAAGTAATTTCACCTCTACTTTGCAAGATGTCTTAAACATAAGCATAAATTTGAAGTACTACGTATGCTTACTTACTCCTCAATATAGTAACACATTTACCTCTGTTGATAAAATAGGAACTACACCTCTGAACTAAGCTTGCTATTTATCCAAAAGAGTAGCTGGTATCATTCATTTCTAAAGTATTCGTCATTAGACTGAATAATTTCTACAATTTGTCGGTCTGCCAGAAGATTACAGGATGAACACAGAAGGGCCCGCATCTCCACATAACATGCTTGCAAGACATTTCAGTATTCCTGGAAACACCATCAAGACTTCAAAAAGCCACCATACTACAGTACAGTATGACAGTAAATGACACATTGTAGGGCCTATGGACAATGACATTGTGTCATCTTGTAGTTCATCATTACACCTGCTACGTTGCCAGGATTACTGAGTTTCAATTCGCCCCACTGGGCAAAAGTGGAAGGGTGGCAGGACTATAGTAAAAAACCTTGCGACAAATCATAATTAGAACACAAGCCTTTTTGGGAGCAGAGGTGGGTATGCTCCTTGACGGATTAGTTTTTTTAATCCCTCAAAATCTTGTCAAGTCTCTTTTAACCTCCTGACTACAAATTACATCCTCCTACATCCTTCTGTGTGAGGATTATCTTTCTCAATGAATGTTTTGCTGTCAGTGCCACTAACAATAATAGCATGCAACATCCACAAGACCAATCAAATATTAATACTCTGCATTCCTGAAATAGTAAATATTATATTATGCATGGCGCTTAGTCTGAAACCCAGCAATAAGATCTTTACCTAAAAGCCATCAGCTAAAGGCATTATCCATAACATTATTCTTGCTAGAAACAAAAAAGTGCATTTAATGTGTTCATACTTCAACATGTTCAGTTTTGGTGCAATTTTGGTGAAAGATGTTGAAAACATTTTCAGTCCGATAGGCCTAGTGAGGTGATAAAGTGTAACCTTCTCATTTTCTGACTAGTCACTCTGTCTCCCAGTTTTGAAAGAAAGAAAGTGGAAGACCTAAGAAATGACTTTATTATTTATAAATATTTCCATACAAAGGAGGCACAACTAGCTCCTCAGCGATGCCTACTCTAAATATGAAATGGACCTCATGCAAATACCTAGAAGCCATGAGGCTACAAGATATCAAGACTAAAAACTATATCATATTAGATACAGCTGAAAATCACTGCAATGCAGAAGGTCATGGAATTACTAGCACTAATATTAAGCTTCATGATAAAGCTTAAGAATGGTGTGGACAGTTTTGTATATCTGAATACTGCCATTTACAAAGAATATGTCAGAAATGAATGAAACAAGTTGACTGACCTGATATTCCTAAGATATGGCTTACAAACATTGGTTACCCAGCTTTTATAGTTCTGTTCTTGAAGATTATGAGGTACTGAAATGGAACTAGGAGATTGGTAGTTCAAGACTTCAAGGACTTTCCCTAACATCCATTACTAAAATCCTTCAGAAATTTCAGGAGGTGGGTTCTACTTGCTGAACAATTGTGCATGCAACAGGTATATGGGTAAATAACCCCACACTGCAGTTCTAACAGCAGGGGCTATACACCCTTTCATACTGTCTTGTATTTTTACAGGATATCTGCTGTTCTGTGCTCCCACAGCAACATCCAGCACCAATGTCTACAACAACAGGTCACATAGCAGAGCCGCGCATGCCAGGAAGGCTGACCAGTCTCCCTGCAGCATTGTCATCAGGGTAATTGCTGTCCGTGATATTTGGAGCCGAGAGAGACCTGGAAATGTCCAGTCTGGACAGGAACAAGACAATGGTATGTACCTAACACCCACATCTTCTTACTTTGAGAGACAGACACTTCAAACTCTCACCAAATTTGAACTGATAATGCAAATCTCTAGTTTGGGAAGAAAAGGCTGACATGCAACACTGCTGCTGCCTCCAGAAGCACTAGAGACACCCACAACCTTCCTAACAGCCTGAAGGATTGCTGTGATAGGATGTTGACAGTGACTCAGCAAGATATACATTCCACAGCACTGCAGACACTGGCTGCCTTCACAGCTGCACATGTATGCATACATTGCAGAAGAGTATGCAAAATTCATCTGGTTCTCCTACATGTTGATGCAACCAGAAAAGACTAAGAAAACATCATGCTTAGATATCTGACAAGATTTCTCAGAAAGCTTCAGGAAAGTTCCCTTGCTGTGTATTTTTGGGTGGAGGTTTGAATACATTGTGATACATGGATTTGGCAAGCTGTAAAATCTCAGAGCACTTCCTTCAAATGATGACAACAGATCAAGAAGAAACACAAAATAATTCTGAAATTTAGAATCACAGAATTATTTGAGTTGAAAGGGACCTTTAAAAGCCATCTGGTCCAACTCCCCTGCAGTGAACAGGGATACCTACAGCTAGATCAGGTTGCTCAGAGCTCCGTCCAGCCTCACCCTGAATGTCTCCAGTGATGGGGCATCCACCACCTCTCTGGGCGACCTGTTCCAGTGTTTCACCACCCTCATCATAAAAAACCTTATTCTTATATCCAATCTAAATCTTCCCTCTTTTTGTTTGAAACCATTTTCCCTTGTTCTATCACAACAGATTCTGCTAAAGAGTCTGTCCCCTTCTTTCTTATAGCCCCTCTTTAGATACTGAAAGGCCGCTATCAGGTCTCCCTGGAGCCTTCTCTTCTCCAGGCTGAACAGCCCTAATCAAAGGGGAGGTGTTTCATTCCTTGGATCACTTCTGTGCCCCTCTTCTGGATGCACTGCAACAGGTCCATGTCTCTCCTGTGCTCAGGACTCCCCATCTGGATGTAGTACTCCAGATGAGGTCTCACCAGAGTGGAACAGAGGCAAGATCACCTCCCTGGCCCTGCTGGCCACGTTTCTTTTGATGGAGCCCAGGATACAGTTGACTTTCTGCGTTGCAAGGGCACATTGCTGGGTCATGTCCAGCTTTCCATCTGCCAGTACCCCCAAGTCTTTTTCACCTCTGTCCTTTTGTCTCCCAGCTTGTATTGATAGTAGGGGGTTGTCATGACCCAGATGCAGTTTTTTAGAATCAGTAATATAAACAGGTATTAGTCTACCTCAACACCTCTAATTTGATGGAATAAGAAATGCAGTGAGAGTGTAAATCTGGCAATATGTGAAAATCTGCCACATAGCGGCAGACAGGAAACATATTTCCAACCCACACACCTCAGTGAAGCATCAGCCATAACCAAGGTCCAAATTAAGCCTAGGGAGCAGAGTGGGGAGAGAATGCAGGCACCCTGCTGGAAATACAACAGTTCTTCACAAAGATTCCAGTGACAATAGCATTACAATATTCAAAATTAAATGCAGGCCAAAGAGAAAAAAGTTTCTATGAACTCATAATGAAAGTAAAGGTGATTAATGGCAACTAAACTATATTCTTCCTCATGCCTGTTAATTACAATATCTATGCTAAGTATTATAATAAAAATTCCATTAAAATGGCATTATTAAGTTGTTTTTCTCATTCCTGGAAGTAATTGAGCTTTACAAATAGCAGAATATTGTTAACTTGGCATTGCAATCAAAAAGACGTATTATATTGTTCTTTGCTGATAAAGTAAAATATATTCCTTTTTATTATAGGTATATTTAGTCATTGCTTTAGTCAAAAAAATCAGTTCTATAACTGTCATGATTATAAGTTCATTAGTTTTGTGAGGGTGGTTCTGCCCTAGTATAAGTTCTGCCACTGAGCCCCACAGGAAAGGCATCTGGTCCTCTGCAATCTGGGAGTAGATGTGAATGCCAGCAGCTGTCACACTACATCCTCAGTAATGTGGCTGAGCCATACGCAACAAGCTCAGGAACAGCACTGGAGAGATAGGAAACCAATCTTAGCAGGCAGAAACAAAAAATTTTCTGATTTTTCAGGATTACTTTAAACTCACCTGCAAGAAAGTTAATCAGCCCTTAGCTGTAGTTTTCATACCCTACATCCTTTTGCGACAGTCTCGTCTAATGACAAACCCTGTTAGCTATCCTTCCTGTTCACCTACGTCTTCTGCCTTAAAACCTCTTCAGTTGCTCTGTTTGATTCTCAACAAACTTTTCTCTCAGACTCTGAAGATAGTTGTCCATGCAAGTTAATTATTAGAAGTTCATTAGCAAATAAATTTTCAGCTTACTTTAAATATCTTCAGATAATGATAAAACAGTAACAATTTTCAGACCGGGAGAAAGATTGAATGCACAATATAGTAAGAGCAGAATAAGCACAATGTATCTATTTTAATACAAATGTGGAAGAAATGTATTATCTGTGATTATCTAACATGGCTTTCATGTCTGGCATCTCTTTTCTGTTCAAATTACATTTCCAATTTGGATTATGATGTCATCCCTGAGTCACAGAAGAACAACGACTTTCCTACTGGTTCTCACAGAATGAAATATAAACTGTATTTTCCAAGATGTTTCAGTTAAGCCTAGAAGTTAGCTTTCTTGTTAGTTTTCTTTTCTGTCCAAAATGGATTTACTTAACTACTCACAAGGAGCAGTGGTGACAACCAATCATCAAAAATGATCAAGAAGAGTAACTAGCTGGTATATATCCTTCTCTTGACTGCTGGCCACAGGGCTAAGGCTAGTATAGTGATCAATTCTGAGTTACACAGAGGATAAAACATTCATAAAATGGAAATAGACTTTGAAGTGTGGCAGACTGTTCTTAAGAAGCCAGGACAGGAGAGCAGAGGTGGCTTAAATAGGTCAGGTCTCACCACGTATTCAAAGAATGTTTTAAGTTAATAGAAGCCTATTTAGCAGACACAGGAAAACATTCACAACAGAGGCATGTGATCTTCCAGCATGCAACTCTTCATGCCCGGTTGATTAAATCTGGTAGTATGTAACTGGAGCACTGACTGAGGAAAACAACTTGCCTGTTTGGTCCCATGCAAGTGAAATTGGCATTAACTTCTTGTACCAACTTGGACAATGTCATTGGCAAGGGAGAACCAGTTGCCAAAGCAATTCCTGGGCCAGATCCCTCCGGCCCTGATATCCCCAAACTCTCATTAATTTCATCCAGTGTGAATCCACACTAAAGAAGAAATGATTACTACTGTACCAATGAGACCTTTAATGTAGCTTTCCAGAATCTGTGTTACGCAATGACATAATGAAAACAATTCCTGACTTATGTACGTCTTTAAAATTGAATCTTCATTTAAAAGTAAACAAATTCAAGAACAACAAACTGCTCCCCTTAGTAACACCAAAAGTGAATAGAGAAGATCCGAAAAGGTAGAATTGGTAGGATGGTGGTTACATACAAAACTTTGATTCAATGCCCGTGTTCCACCTATGCATTGCCCTACCGAACTTCCACTTCATTCATTCCCTGCAAATGATGGACGATGATTGAGGCAGTAAGTCATAGAAAGAAAAAGGAAAAAGTCCTGTTTTGTCTTGCATACTGCAGAGCTGGACTCTGCTTCTGGCTCTCACACAGGCTGCTTCTACAAAGTTTGCGTAAAACTCTTCATGTGTATATAAAAAGAGGTCAAAGGAAGGCAACATCATATTTCTTATTCTTTTGTGGCTTAAATTTAATACTGTTTTTCCCAGTCTTCCAAATAGGGAAAAATAAAATAATATTTTTTGACGTTTTCTAAAAATGTTCATGTTGGAAAAAAAATGTCGGTTTCTTGGTTGCAAATCTGATTATGAATAGCAGTTAACAAAATGAGCTGCTTAAAGAAATTCCAGTGTAATCTCAATCCTCAAACTAAGCAGTTTATATTCTTTATTCCTCTTCTTCTTAACACACTATTTCAGGGAGTTGTTCTTGAATCCTTTGCTCTAAATTAGAGCTGTTACTTTTTTTTTTTTTTTGAGTCCTCTCTCCAGTATGTCCTGCACTATATTTTGGTTCAGCACTTCCATGTTTCTCCCGATTAACTCACGGTTTCCCATAATTTAACAGCAGATAAACCTTTTAATAAAAAGGTCAGCATTTTCCACAACTCACTTTTATTTTCTCTAAAAATTAGCAAGTCTCATTGACAGGCATGGTAAGCTTCAACATTCTGTTTATTTCAAAACAGCTGAGAGAGACCACCAAGGCTTGAAAATCATGGGTATGTGCAGAGGCTGGAAGTGAGACTTTCCTTCCTTTAGATTAAAATAATATTTTCAACTCCTTGTAATCCCCAAGACTGTATTAAGTAGCCTTACAGTGTAGTGCTTGCTGTGGTCTCTTGCCATGTTGATATCTGCTGCTCTCACCTCCTCTTTGTAGACTTTGTAAACGTAGGAGTCTTTCCTGTCACAGTGATGGAAGAAGTGCAAGACAGACCAGACTCAGTGTAGATCCCCTCCTCTGGCAGGGCTAATTGACTGAGCAGTTCTGCAAAGGCAGACATGAAGTCTAGCAAACTGTCTCTTCTGCCGTATGTTGTCTGAGCAGAGTCACTTGCTCTACCCCATATCTGCCGCAAGTAAAATAAACCTGGGCAAGACATGTTCATCCCTCGCGCTTTCTGAGAAGAGCCTGGTTACATTGCCGGTCACTGAGCGATCCGGTTAGTCCTTCAACCTGCAGCTGCCACAGTCACACAGTGGACATCAGCCATACTGTGCTCCTTATCGATACGTACTGGCATACTTCACAGCAATGGCTGTAGCATTTTAATGCTTGTGCTAATGCCTCTCTGTGAAGTTAAAAACACGTTTCAAACTGGCTTCACAGATGTGACATGCCACCTCAGCTGCTGTAGGCCTCAGCGAACAAGCTGGATCACTGTGTTAGAGGCACGTCACGCAGTGCTGGAGGTCACACAATGCCGCAGCCCTTTCCAATCTTTTACTTTATTATCAATTTCCTATTCAGTCATTTCTCTTTCATATCTACACCATGCAACATTTAACCAAGATGAAGGACTGTTTCCATCTTACATAAATGATTTCCACCGATTTATACTTAGATGGCCTACCAAATAGAAACTATTTCTGATATTACGCCTGCAGAGATGGGAAAGACACATATATGAAGGAGTGTAATCCGTTCATGGTTTTATGGACCCAAAGTTCTCTAGAGAGTATCCCTGAGTGCTGGATTTTACATTTAGATTGCTGAGTTAGCTGAAATATGTGTAATATCACCAGTAGGCAAAGAGCTCCCTATTGACAACAGGCAGAGGAAAGCCCTTGTGCATTGTTTATTTCAGCAAGTATGTGAGCTGGCATGCACCCATGAAATGCTGTACAGCTATATTTGTTTTTTTACAGAGTATGTGAATAAATGATGTGTGGAGCTGAAAGCTCTCACTCACTGGAAAGCCCGGTTCTATTCCTGAATATAGGGATAGAGGCGCATTAGACATGCTTATATTTCTTAATGTGCCTGTGGGAGAAATAATCCAGTTCAGCTATCTTCTTGTGCCCCTCAGATTTGTAAGTAATCTTGCTCTTTGGGGCTAGCAAAGTGTAGAGCTCATCTCACAATCGGGTCTTCAATATTTTACTATCCGTATGGCTATTTCCCCTATTTCTTAATAGTGAAACTTCATACTGAATTGTTGTCTTAGTTTCTAACAGAAGTTACTTCTCTCACAGTGTCTGGTATGATGTTTTGTTTTCAGAAGAGAAACAAAACTGATAACACCTGGCAGTGTTGAACACAGTCAAGGACATATTTTGTTCCTCAGTGAAGCAGTTAGAAGGCATAAGGAGCCGGGAACTGGGAGGGGACAGGACCAGGGCAGCTGACCCAAACTGACCAAAGGGATATTCCATACCATATGACATCATGTAATATAAGAAAGGGAAGTGAGCGGGGAGGGCCCGTTTGCTTGGGGATTGGCTGAGCATTGGTCGCGGTCGGTGAGCGATTGCTTTGTACAATCACTTGTTTTGTATATAATTATCATTACTGTTATTGTACTCTATTTTCCTCTTTCTGTTAGTAAATAGTTTTTATCTCAACCTACGAGTTCTACCTTATTTCTCGACTCTCTCCCCCATCCCAGCTGGGAGGAGGGGGGGGTAAGCGAATGGCTGTGTGGGGTTTCCCAGCCTGCCGGCTGAAACCAGAACAATTGTTTCTTTCACATTTGAGTATTTTTTTAATAGCAGGTGTTTGATTATAATGACTTAAGAGACAACCTTACGAATTCTGAGCACAATTAATGTTTTCTAAATGGGATTATTTCAATCCTGCTTTAAAAAAGATGCATTCTTAAAGCTTAACTCCGAGATGCACCTTTATACTCCTGTGCACATTCACATAAAAAATAATCCAAGGCATGAAATGGACTGGGCAGCAGTGGCAAGCCCTACATTTGTATACATGTGTTTTGCACTTCGGAGTTCACAGCTGAGGTGGAAAGGGTGCTCAGGGAGCTCTGCTTTGCTATGGCAGAGAGGAATTTCTCCAGCTACTCAGCAACCCAGTTTCTTGCATTGTTCACAGGAGCTTCAGCCCAGAAAGAGCTACTTCAAAGGCTTTATGCAGCTTATGCTCTGCCTTGGATTGAAATGTAGCAAGCCTGTTTCAACAAAGGCAATGAAGATTTAAGGATCACAGGGCCTTCTAGGCTTTATTATTAATTTAACCTGATTTTAAAACGAAGGAGAGAAGGAGAGTTTGACTCTCCCCCTTCCTATTTTCTTTCCTTGACTTCTTAAGACTCTGAATTTGAGTGTAACCAATGCCTTACAAAAATCAGACCCTTACACTTTTATTTCCATAATTGTGCTGACTTAAACATCTAATTAACAAATCAGTTAAAAAAAAGTCTTTGAAGACCATCTAAGGACTCAGAGGTAACAAAACGTAATCTGGACAAAGCCATGGAAGACGTTACATGCACAGCAAAAGCCTGTTCTATTCCCACACTGAAGTAAACAATGTTCTCACAGGTAAGCAATTAACTGCCTAAAACTCAAATTATACAATATTTATAGAGAACAGGTATGAAATTGAATAAAATGAGGAAGAAATAAAAGAAATCATACAATGCAAATTAGGAGAGGGTATTTAAAAAACAAACAGAGAAAACAGAAAATAATTAAAAATAAACACTCCATGAGGGAGGAAAAAGCCTCCTCCTTCCCTGCATGCTGTCCTTTTGGACTATTAGTTTCCCTACCTTGCACCCAAAGTCTGTATCACACTTTTGCTCTAGCTCTATACACAAACATACATGTGTACAATAATGAAATAAGTGAAAGTTTGAAATTCTAAATGTTGTATTAGTTATAGTTAATGCAAAATGAGAAGAATTCCAAGGGAATGCTGCAAGTTGTATCTCATTACAAAACTTTACAGCCTGCATTTTACATATATGTTTGTAAGGACTAGACACCACATAGCTTAATTGCAGTTCAAATACTTCTTCGAAGTTAGTTCATCTGCTGTTGTGCCACAGAGTGCTTTTGAAGGGTTCAGATTTTCTACTGTCTCAAAAGAATTACGAGTTTTAAGTCATTGTCGTGGTTTTTACTGTTACCAAAAACTTCGCTATACATGAAGGTTAATATGGGACAGTCCATATGACACCCCTATTCATGATGACAGTTATTATGAAAAAAAGGAACTCACCTATAAAGTAGGACAGCAGTATTGCCAGCAGCACTGAGACCCCTACAGCACAGAGAGCAGTACATTTCCAGCTACAGTACTTCGAAGACTTCTTGAATTTAAAAGCACTTCTGGACAGAGTGTTCCTAGGTAGTGGCCGAGTAGGAGGGGAATAAACAGAGCCGGATGCCATTGTGTACCCTGGTGTTGCAGTACTGAACAGCGGTGTGGTCCCTGTTCCTGTTTTGAATAGGAAATGCCTGTGGAAGGAAAGAGTGCATGGTAAAGTACAGAAGTAAAGTAAGCTGGAACACAGGCAGTCATACTGTTTTTGTTTAAAGCTGTCTGTTTTTCAATTGTCAAAGAGCATCCAGTCTGCAAAGGATCGTAACAGCAATACTGGTCATAGCACTTGCACTTCAAAAAGGCACTTTCACTTCAAGAAAAGACTGAAAATCCCCCAAATGTTAGTGATACACTGTTATACAGACAGGAAACCAAATTACACAAAATACCCTTTGGTAGAGAGGTCTCTCAGAGTTTATCCAACAAGTACGGCCAGGCTTTCTGCTGCTGTTTATTTTTGTTGGCTTCCGCTACAGACTACAGGGAACTCCATTAAAAAGTCAATATTATGCAGTCGGACTGTAGCCCACACTACTTATCGCAGTTTTCCTGGGTCAAGTACAAAGAAAACAGCAATCTCTCATAGAAACTTTTGACCATTTTGCCAAAATTAGTCACTTGAAGGATTTTTTTCTGTCCGAACTACATAGATCACTAATTCATATCTCCTCGCACATAATCTCACCATATCAAGATCTGATTATGGATACAGCAGCTAGTTACAGTCTGGCAAGTACTCTAAAGACATGTATTTAGTAAGTGCCCAGAACAAATACCAGCCAGAATCAGAAACGAGAAGCAAAGCCAAATTTAAGACACTCTCTGTGAGTTAACAATAAGCTTAATTTAAATTAAAATTTCTGAAGGAAATACTACTCCCTGCATTTACCTACATTCTATTTTCACTCACGTCAGCATAACTATTTCGGAAGAGCCTGTTTTGGAAGCATGGCATATAGGCAGATGTTATCTGGAGTTTTTCTCCTGACACATGTAAACAACTTTGCAAACAAAACTTAAGCCAAAGATCTTAGTACTGAGGTTTTTTTCACTGATTTGCTGTGTTGGCAACTATGTTTAGTAAGGCCTGACCTTTAGTAATTAGGCTTTGCAAAGTGAACACGTTACAGATAAAAATGGTAAGAAAGTCCACTGAGGAGAATTTTGAACTTACCAAGTGCAGGAACAGCTAAAGAGAACTACAGAGGTGTTTGCGTTTTTGAATAGGTAAGAGACACTCATGAATTGCTGATACGCAGGTCCTCCTGAAGCCCAGTAAGGGCACGTCTCTGCTGTTTTTGTCTACTGCATGCCATATATCCAGCAGGGTCAGATGCTCTAGCCCCACATGAGCTGGCTTTGGAGGGAAAGGCCCTCTAGCTACACCCCCTGACACTGCGCTCATCAGGACTGCTTCTTGCCTGATGGGACTTTCATCCTCCAGGGCCCATGCTTGGATCCTTGCGTAGTAATGTACCAACCTGTACCGGTACAGCGGCTTTGTCAGAAATGCACTGTGGAGACAGTGGAAATTAACTTGCTCCACTGCAGCATGAGAGAAATAGCAGCAGCAGACAAACAGTTTGTTATTTGCAGGTGGTTTTGTCGCAGGAGTTAATAGATGAATTTGAACATCTTGGCATAAGCCCCCCTCCTTGAAGATATCTACATCACAAATAACGTCATGAAATATTCTACATGCAGGTTACTTCATTTTGAATGAAGTGAAACTCGCTGGTAAAAGCAACAGATGGATATATATTACATCTACTGATGCACAACAGTACATCCAAGCTTTTCTTAGCATCTGAACATGGAGGACTACTAATGATTTCAAAAGAGAATGCCCTGGTGATTTAAATCTTCTCTAAGATGGTATTTGATTAAAAATTGTGACATTTTCTATGTAGCAAATACCAAAATAACAATATGTAGCCTGATATAAAAGATATTTTACCTTAAAACATCATTACTTCGATTTTACGGACTCACAAAAGCATGTAGATTCATTAAGTCCTGATCGAGTGTCTTATCCACTTGACTGCTCTTTCATTTCTGGCTACACATGGTATAAGGTATCTTCAGGTATACCTATACAGATCCCATGACAACAAGAAACACAAATAAAGATGTTTCCTTCTCAATGCAGAATAAATACTGCTTTGGGGGACAGCCATTCAGCAGATATAATACTCCCTCTAAACAGCAGCTTCCATGTTAAAAATAAGAAGCTGTCTGACCAACCTGTGATTTTAACATCCCCATCTCACCGTAAGGCTCAAGTGACCAAAAATGGAAACTCGCATTATATGACCACTCGCATGGAACTCTACAATCTAAGCTTTAACAAAATAAAGCAACAAAACAGTCAGCCTCTGATCCTTTTACTTTTTTTTTTGTTTGTTTTCCGCAGAGAAAGTGAGAGCTGAGATGTTGGTACAGCACAGCCTACTATAGACTGTAATCCACATTCTCAAAGCCTTTGAGGAGTTAATCCCATAGATAAACCTGAGAGATGGCCGCATATCTGCGGTGGTGTGAGCTGTCACAGCTCTGACAGTCCACCTCAGGCATCAAGGCAATGAAAGAAAATTGTAACTTTTATACGTGAATTCAGCAGTGTGCATTCTCAGGCAGCACGCAGCATGGCTTCTCACTTCAAGCTATTTCTCCTTTGCTTTGAATCACATTAATACAATGGCAGAGCGGTCGTACTGGCTGGCTGAAGGCTGCTGGGGGAAAAAATCCAGAGAGAGTAAAATACTGACAAAAAACAAAAACATCCACAAAAAAAATATAAAAAAACCACAAACGGCATATTCCTCTGAGTAAAGAAAATTTGTTTGGATCTCTCTATTTCCAGTGAGTGGAGTTACTAACAAAGACGTCAGAGACTCTCCTGCTACATTAACTCAGAGTGATCAGTATTTACAGTGTAACGCTATCAGGCTTGCACATCTTGTCTGCCTCTCTGAGCCATGCCAGTGCTCCTGTGAGACAGACACACAGGATACAGGATCTGACAACAAATCCAGGCTGCTTCCAGATAATACCAAAATTCTTTATGCTCTTGAAATATAATCTATCTGCAAATGATTTTAAGTATCTACATACCCATTTATCTTGTCTTTTCAAACCATGGTACTTGAGGAGCTATTTTCGAAAGCCTAAACTGTTTTCACTGCTTGACCAAGCGCTGACTTACTAGCAATTGCACTACATTTCATCTCACAGGGAGCTTATAGCATCTATAAGAGTGTATCTCCCATTCAAAATTGATCATTTAACAAACACTTGCTAGATCTTCACATAAGCAGCATTTTAAATATTTTATTAAAGCTTTAGAGTACAGAATTTCATTGAATCATGCTAATATTTTACAAGACCAGCTAGTTCTGCTGTTATTGAATACCTCAATTCACTTTTTGAAGCAAATAATCTTCTACTTTTATGTTTCTTCAATATATATTTCTGTCTGCTAATTCAATATATATTTCTATTAAAAAGTGCAGCTACTCTTAAAATTTTAGGTGGAAATAATTTATTACCTAACGGTTCTGAATTACAGCTTTGTGGTAAAATAGAAAGTCATGCCCGAAACTAATACTTGCTTGCAAAGACAGCTGGGAAGTCACCTTGTTTCACAAATGGCAGGCACTGTGCTCAACCTTCTTCTCTTAAAAGACAGAAATACAGTACCAAAACTCAAAACAGGAGAAAACAGAAGCTTGTGAATAAAAACAAAATAAGCATGCTTTAAATTTAACTCAGTACTCTGAGCTAACTTTAAATCTGAGTTAATTTAACTCTCTGTGCCAGGGGCTGGTACACACCTGCTGCCATCCAGACAATTTTTTTCCTCCTCAAGCTGCGGGGAGGATTCATACCAAATATGGTTTTCTTTCTGCTGTCAATTCCTCTGTGGAAAATTAAACTGAAGTAATCTTTACTAAATTCAGTAAATGGGAAAGTGGAATGGGAAAAAAGTGATAAAAAAACAGGAGTTGGGCAGAAAGATTATGTTAAAACTGGCTTTTGAGAAATGGAGATAGATTACAGAAACATTCAAGGACAGTAAGGCTCAAACCAAAAAACCAAATACTTCCAGTATAAGGTAGCCAGGCGTCCAGCAGTGGAACACAATTTAGAATAACTTTCCTTACTAAAATATCTGTGGTAAAAAGTTTTTGTCCCAGTTTAGAAAAAAAAAATATACTGTACTCAAGAATGCAGTAATACATAAACATGTCTGGAAGTCTCTAAACTCCGGAATGCCATAAGCACAGATATTATACCAATAAAGTATCACAAAAGAAAAAGGACTATTCTACATTACCTTTAAATACACTGCTCTCAAACTTTATACAATTACTGAATATTTTAAACATTCATATAATATATACATTAGATACATTACTTTTTTTTCAGCTTATACCGAGATTGCTTCAGTTCGCAAAAGGTTCACAGTGATTTGCAGCTATGATTTCTCTGGTTTTGGGCATCATATATAGAATGCTTTGTAGATGTTTGGAAGATGTGAAAGAACCTATCTTATCATTTCCAACATCTTAGTACCATTTTTAGTTTTGTATTAGAATACGTCATACAGCACAAGCACACCAAGAGAGCGCAGAATCTCACAGCAAATATGTTACAAACTACTAAAAGTTACGCACAACTTTATTACAAACTTTGTACTAAATAAGAAAATGTGAAGAAGGCCCAGCAAAATTCTACTGAACTCTTCTCAGTGCATCAGAACATGCATCAATGTTTTATCACCATGACAGTGAGATTTTTCTGTAATGTTGTAAATTAGATTATGATAGTGACCAGAAACCACTGTCACAGAATAAAGGTCAATACTGCTAGGCTTTATGAATATGCAAAAACAAAACACTCCTTAACTTAAGGGCTAGAACACCTTCAATCCAGAATAAAACTGTATTTAGAAAATCAGTGTTTAAAAAACCCAAATTTTTCCCCCCCAAATCTTTGAACCTTGTGTACTGTCATGTACTGTTACCACCTAAAGAATCTAGAGCGTAAAAAAATCTATTGCTTTGGACATGTTTCTGAACAGAAAGATTCTACTGCAATCAGAAAAAAATCACACGGTATCACTGCACACAAGATGTCAACGCAGACCGAGGTTTTTGTGCAGGGCTGTCTTCTATACTGTCCTAAACGTTGTCCTATCATTTTCATGATGGTGTTAATTACATGTGGCTCTTCAGATCATTACAGACCACTACAGGAAGTCTAATGAAGAAGAAAACTTTCATGCTCAGAAGACTGCACTACAAGTCATTCTTCTATTTTAGACTTCCCTGGGAATTTGAAGGTCTCCGTCTAAAAAACTGTATGGGGAGGATTCCCGTAAGCACGGGTGATACAAGGAGCACGTTAGTTTGCTCCAAAAAATTGCAGAGAAGTAAGATAATCTCAGTTGATGGAGAGCAATTATGTGTTTAGCTGTAACCAAACAAGCAGAAAGAAGCATTACCACGGCAGGGCTTACCACCAGTGACAACATCTTGTCTAAAAGAGGCCAGTACAAACTGCAGAACTTCCAAACTACTTATTCAGTAACAGTTCATTATCTAAATAGTTCAAAACTCAGGCTCCCACTGATGTCTTGTGGCATTCTGTTCTGTAGGCTAAACACGCATTGTGTCAAACCGTGTTTTCTTCTATCAATTTTAATTTAAATTCAACTGATTGTTCCCTTGTTCTTGTATAATGAGTATGTAGTGTTTGCCCTGCAGTACATAAAGACAACATTTTTATAAAATTACTCTTTGATTCATTTTACTTCTAGGGTAAAACATACAAAAATATTAAAAAGTAATTGCTTAAAGCAAAATAAGCAAGATTTAGGCTCTCTATGGGTCAGGCAAAGGCAAGTTGAGGAAAGCTATTTTCAGATACCTGTTGTTTTGGTGCAAAATATAACAAAACTGACATTTGGAAGACAAGAGAACAGAAACTGACTTGTGGTGAGATGAGAGAGAAAAGAAAACACTTCTCTAACTTTTTTTTTTTTATCTGGTTCTTTTACCTTTAGGTACCAACAGGCCTCCAAATATGTGAGTATATTTGTGAGTCTCTGAAATTTTATTTTGTGTGACTAACAAGACCACCAATGTCAGAAATTGACTCATTTGTTCTTCTTGCACTTCAAGAAAAAACCTGGACATAACTAGCTATTGCCAGTGTGGGAGCTCACTGTTGGGACCACATGGTTACTGCATTTTACTTGACTCTTCTAGCCAAGGCAGTACCATTCTGCCTTCTGTAATCACAGGTTAACTGCTTTAAGAAACGACCACACTGATTTTCACACTGTGGAGCACAGGCTGATCTTCCTTCAAAACTAAATCAAGTCTGTCAGTGTCTCACTCTATTAAAAATTATCTATTTGCCTCTAAGAAATGTTGAATCTGTGGACATTATTATATGAAGAAATAAATTTGTAAGTAAGCTGAGGTAAATGTTCTTATCTGTTCCGCTGAGGTCCTCAATCTGTTACACTGGATTCACTCTCAGACATGACACTGTGTATTCACACCTTAGATATCTAAAATTAGGAACACATTAATCATATTCTGATATTCTCAAGAGGTGGAAAAAACTTCTGGTGAAAATACTTCAAGTGAATGCAGGCTGTGAGAAATGTAAATTTTAGAGAATTTGTTTTGGTGACATACTTTTCAGGACCAGTACTTCAGGAGATATTACTTTACTGCTCTGAAAATGACAGTACTCCTAGTGGTTTGATTTTGATGTTTCATATAATGGTTACTGAATTTCATATAATAACATTACTGAATTTATTAGAATAAAAGCTGTAATTAATCTATTTTGAATTGAATATATCTGTGAAGACTGCTAACTTGAACAAAAAGTAAAATAGCAGGTTTTGTCTAAAAATAGCCCCAATTCATAATTCACCTTTCTGGACACAGCAGCAAACAGTAATTTTGCTTTTCAAAAGTGCAGGAGCGCCTGGTATAAAACTTTGGCAACACCATGAAGTAAATGTAAGCTAGCCAGACATAAAGGTACCTATAGCATATCTACTTATTACTCTAAGGGCTCAAAAGGGCACAGAAAAGCGAGACAGCAGAGACTTCTGGGGTGTGGGAGCTCTCATTCTCTACCTCAAAAGCTTCCATCCTGACACATGCAGACAGCACTCATCTTTCTCAGTGAAGATCTAGAGTTTCATGTGCCTTCTCCAGACAAAGAAATCAATTTATCTTAAAGAAATAAATTCAAGGAAGTATGGTTGCATCTAGCTGAAGATATTTTAGCTTGGGCCAGCTTCTCTCATTTAAGTTTTTGTGTTCGTCTCTCCCTGACTTTCCCTAATTCAAACAAGCTGATTTTCTCCCTCCTGGGGATAGATTACCATGCTCTTTCTTTGTTTACAAAAACCCTACCAGATACATTAGCTGTCAGAATGCACAGAAAACCATTAACCATAGAAGAAAACAGTAGTCAGAGATTGCAATCAATCATTTGCACTGCTTCTACTGGTTGGTGTGTTCTTTGCCTTGGCAGACCCTATTCATGCTGGATGGAGCTGGATTCTCTGAGTGAGACCATGACCCTCACCTGCCATTTGACATTACAGAGCTTTGCCTGGTTCACTAATGGATAGATCACATCAATAAATCTGATTCCTTGCACTGAATTGAAGAAGCAGATGGAATGAGAAGATTAATCTCTGCCGATTGACGTTACAAGGAAGATGTAAAAGAGATAACAGAAATTACTGGCTAGGTCTCATATGAACTCTAGTTCACTGATGCATCAGATCAGCACTCCCAGTAGGCTCCAAAAGGAATTGTACTTTTGTTTCTCTGTGAGCACTTTATGTCTGTCTTCATCTTCTGCTAACATTCGTCTGAGATGAAACCTTGTAGTTGGTGGTGTTTGCCCTTAGCACCGGCTTATGACTGACTTCCACAGAACCATATGGCTGCATTAAACATATATCCAAGCCAGCACAGAAACTACATTATGCTGTGAATTTGTCCCAGTTTATTTTCTGTGTGGAATTGCAATAAAAAAATTGCCTAGGAAGAGATAATAGTGAATTTCCACTTCCTCAGAACCAATATTAATGTTATCATAATCCTGGGAAAAGCTCCAGGATCACATCAGATCAAATGATGATCAAAGTTTGGGAGAAAGACAGAAAGAGAGGAAAACTATTATCTATATGCAAAAACAGAGGAAACATCTGTTAGAACTGGAGATAAGCCTCTTCTAACAGCTTATTCAAACATTTCAGAGAAACACTTTACATATGGTAACACCTGCTTGAATTCGGCCAAGTTTACAATGAGGACTCACTTACTTTACAAAGTAAAGACTGAAAGCCAAGGGAAAAAAAAAAAAAAAAAAAAAACTAGTAGGGCTGCAAGTGTCTTCCTTAGTCCTTGTGTGTTCTTCCATATCTGGCTCCTGGCAGGTTACTGTTCCACTGCTCGTTGAAAAAGAAAGACTGGAGAAGTCAGGCATGGCAATCTGCAGCAGCAGCTTCCAACAGCAATCCAGACATGAGAGCATCTCCATCGGCTGTGAAAGCCACTAGGCATGATGACTTGAAGCCCAAAACTTGTCTTTAGGCGTGCAGGAATCATTCTCTTCCTTTGCAAAGTACCAACCTTCTTCGTGGCATAAGTAAGAATACAGTGCTGTAGTATGCACATGGCACTTGTAAATATCCTATTAATGATTCTTCCAAATTCAGATTTGGGCAGCCAGTTGTCTCCTCCTGAGAAAGAGGGTTTCACTTCAGTGTGATACATATATGCATGTCTAGGATCAAAGGAACCAGAATAATCAGTCTCTTCTTCTGAGCCTGCTCTTCTGCGTTCCTCTCTGCTATGCTGCACTCTGTGAAGATGAACAGGGGAAACAAACAACACTAAGCCGCACTTTGCATGCAGAAGTTGAGTGGTGGAGTCAGATGCAAAGCATGACTCATGATGCTGGGCTTGCAGGCTTCTTCTGGGTCTCTTAAAAGTCTAACAGTCACACCGACTTCCATCTAGATTACAGTAAGTGACATGGCCCTGGTCATTGCTGGTGATACACACTCCTGAAGGAGGCACCAGTCGGAGGGAACGGTCTTGAAAGACCCTTCCTGCATTTCTGGGTAGTGACAGTTCTTGCGCTGGTCCAATTCTCATCTCTCCAAAGGAAGGGAGGGTATAAAGGAAAGCATTTGAATTTTACAGCAAGGACTGGAAATGCTCAAGTGAGCATAAGGATTTATATTACAGTTCTTTGTCTTTTTCTCTGCTCTTCTGGAATCATATCCCAACTGAGACAGAGAGAGAGAGCAAGAGAGGTCTCTGAGATGAGGTATTCTAATCTTGGCCAGTTCCTTTCTTGAATATTGAATAAGTTAAGCTTTCTGGGGAGAAAATCAAAGAAAGGCACAACACAAGTACTCATCCAATCTCTTTTTCTATTCTTGCTGAAAGAGAGCAATTGCTACAGATGCCTCAAAATACACCCTGAGACAATTTCAAAAAAGCAAATGTGGTTTAAGAGAGGGACTTGGAGCTGCCATATTTAACCAAAGTTTAATTCAGAAGATGAAACAAAGGTTGAAATTTCATCTGCAGTAGAAAGAATTGACTGGGCTACTAGACATTTTAAAAGGACCTATAATCAGAGAGAAGTTAAAGAAGTAAAATATTGTTCTGTCAATGGCTGACAGGATCTGATTCTGCTTCAAGTTACGAGCAGGCTGAAGTTTCCATCATAACTGATCTGTGAACCTCAGCTCACTCATTGATGTCCATAGCCATGGTCCTTTTGCAATTCAGAGCCTGTGATAACCTGTGCTGAACTCTGTGCTGTCACCACTCTGCTACCAGCAGTCACTCAAACAGCCAGATTCATGACACTGCAGCGACAGCACTGTCATAACCTCTGAGTTACAGCCACTACCACCAACCTGTCAGCTCTACACATACATGAGATGATGCATCTACCACTTCTGCTTTCCAGTCCCTTATCGTTCCTTGGTGGAAACTTATATACTACACTTGCACATTCTCTCATATGCAAAATACCAAAATCTGTAAAAAGACTTGAGAGATCACCATCCAAGGATTCAAGAAGGCAGAGGATTGCATCTTGTGCTCAGACTGGATGACAGTTTTAACACTATTCATTTTTGCTGATGCCTTTTTGGAGCTGGACTTTTATTGCGCAGCCAATGCTAACTGAGACCTTGGGTGTTGACTATATAAAGTCGTCCAGGTCTTTCCTTTGTCATGATATTTAGTATCATTTTCTTACTTATTTCAACGTGACAGAAATAATTTCCAGAATCTGTTGAAGTTCTTTTCTGGTTCAACTTAAGCTGCACTGATTGGGATGGCAGGCTCAACTACAGGCATGCAACTGTAGAATGAGGTTAGCTTTTAACTTTGTAACTTACTATGTGCTTGACTTTATGGTTTTTTTCTGAACTTACTATTGAATGCTTTTTTGTTTGACTTTCAATTTCTTAAAAAAAATGTGAAGAAAATTCAGAGACTGCACTGAAAAGCTTCTTATTGACAAAGGCCATCACAGACACAAAGTCTTTAGTCTGATTATTCCTGGTCTCTTACTATAGTATATATCAGCAACGAAGGCTTCTCATTGAACTGAGAAAGTCCTATAGGCGAGGAGGTACATGCTATTCAAAAGGATTTCACAAGTACTCACAAGCAGTAAAGGACATAGAATAATCTTGGTTTTCATCCTACTCAGTCCCTAATACTGTAGTATTTACCTTGCCTAACCAACTAGTTTCTCCTTCTGGACTACTCCTTCTTACCCATTTGTAAAGTTACTCCTACTCCTCCTGTGCCCAGTCCTGTCCAGATTTCTCCCCAACTCTGCACTCCTGGCTTCTTCCCCTCTTGAATCAAGTCCACTATGGCCTTGTAATACTCTGGCCACTTTTAAACTGAACCCCCTGAACATCTTCCCCAACACATGAAAAAAGTCCCCAGTCTTTGCAATCCCTGGAAAGAAGTTTCTCTTAAAGCTTTTCAAACTCTATCCCTGCATAAAATTTAACTTTCAGCAAATGAGGAGATTCTATGGATAGCTGGAAACAGAAAGAATCTACTTAGAATCTGCAAGAAATCTAAATACAGTCATTCACTGATAGTCAATCTTACTACTTTTTTCTACCTTTTTCTTCTTTTTTCTCCCCTAGATTATCTTAGTAACTCAGGGAAGACTTTTAGGTGAGGTAAAAGCCAAAAGACTCTTTACTTCAAACTAAGCTGATTTGTTAAGATGCATACAAATATACATTTACATATTAGGGAAAAGAGTGGCCATACGAAGTAAAGCCAACAACACATACCATTAAAATGCTTTGAGATTTCCAGCTGTCTTATTATAATTAATGCACTAAGCATAAACACAAGTATCTCAAAGCTATAAACAACTATTCCTAAGGTCTAGGCGTATGAATCACAAGAATTTCTATGCAACATGTCTTCTCCCATTACCATTATTAACACTAAAATTGTCAAATTCATTAGATTAATAGATTATCTCTGTAAGCCATACTAACTAAGAAATAGTAGTATATCATAATGTAACACACACATGACATGAAAACAAAGAAACAAATACATAATGATTCTAACTGGGACACAGTATGTCAGTGAGGTTGATAAACTGAATCTTCATGCTGATAGCATGTTGCAGTCTCAAATCTATTACGCTTTGGAACTGATGTGTTATTATTTCTGGACAACTTGCACACCATGAAATGATCCCTGCTAGCATAAATTTTAAAAATGAAGGGATTACAAACAAGATAAATTTCATTCTACTGGTACCTGAACTATTATCAAGTAACAAGAATTTCATCTAACAGGCCATTTGCCAAAATACCTGCATTTGGTGGTCCCATCACAAACATTTGAAGAATAAACCAGGCACGGTTCCATTAAATTTGCTTCAGCAATTATGCTATGCATCCAAATCAGTATTCTATGGTACTGATTTACAGGGAAGAGTAATATTTGGCTTTTTTTTTTTTTTTTTAGTTTTTTAAAAAATAAGGGTCTTTCAGCAAATATTTGCAGTATCTTTGAGTTTGCTGAAAATGATTAACTAAATGAATTTAACACACAAATCTCTTACTGCTGCTGACTTTAATTTGTGACTGAGAGCTATGAGTTTTTGGAATGTGAAGCAGATCAATGTATGGTCTCAATATATTTTACAGATTAATTAGTTATTAACAGGCAGACACAGATATCCCCATTTCAGTCAAATAATACCTTGCCCCCTTTTATATTTTAAAAGCTAGAATAAGCAAAAAAAAAAAAAATTGAACAAAGTCCTGAATTTTATCCTACCATTAAAAAAAAAAAAAAAACAGGCAAATTTATGATTAAATATTCCTTTCTGAAATTGAACATGCTGTGCTGATTACCAGGTTGGAACTCACTAGAAATTGCATTGCTTTGTCAGGATTTTTTTTTGTGTGCGTGGATCACAAACCACGTATACTGATTTGGCAGAGGAAAGGCAAATTGCAGTTCAAACAGAGGACACATATTAATGAAAAGGATAAATAGACATGGAACAGTTATATAATAGAAATTTGATTTAAATGAACAGAAATGTTCATTTTATGGAATTCTCTATTTCAATTTTTTTGTTTTATATCTGTGTCTATACATATTTAACAGGAGTTCAAATTTCAAGCTAGCTGCCTAAAATGTTTCAAATGAAATACACAATTCAATTTTTTTTAAAAAAACCCTTCAATTGGTCATTCCTTATGCTACAATAGTATGTCATAATATTTCTAAAATAAACACCCACTAAATAGTAAGTCATTACAAACTAAGGATCAGATCTGGCAAATGTGTAAGCATGCAAATAGTTTGTAACAGCTTGCAGAATCAGGCCACAGAGAATTAATGCAATCTCCACTGTACTTCTATTTTCTTAAGTGAAAGCAATTAGATTTGGCTGTCAACGTTTATCATTTTTTATTTACTGTGAGTAAGTATGACAAATTATTTAAAGTATAATTAAAAAAAACACAAAAATCAAGAAGATATAAAGATCAGGAAGTCTGTTCCAGATGTTTTTGACCACTGTAAACAGACTTTTTTTTAAAAAAAATCATATTTTGCCTTCTGTGTCAACAGTTAGCATCATGCAAACACTTAGAGTCACATACCCATAACTGCTATCGTGATATGTTGGAGAAAACACATCCATCTCTATAAGGTTGTCATGACCATTTGCAAGGACTGCTTGATTTCCTAATTCTCTACATACAAAGATACAAAAAGATGAAATTAGAGTGGCAATTTCAAGTTAGAGAATGGGATGATCCCATAAAAAGTATTAACTAATTCTATCGAACAACTTTCTTTTTCGACGGATTTATAAAACTGCAACTGCATTTTGAACACAGGACTTATCTGCCTTCTGTATTGTCCTTTCAGCTACATGCTGACACAGTGTTACAAGGCTACTGTTAGGTGGACATTACCCTTTGGTGACCCAAACTTCTGTGCAAGACCTTGACTAAAATTCCTGGTTGCTACCAACAGCAAGACAGGCTCGATGACTGACAGTGCGCAGTGGGCGATGTTTATTTGACGAGGCTGGACCAGAGATAAAGCAGTAAAAGAGAACTAAGGCTATAAAAAGGCACAACCAGTCATCCATAAAATGTGCTGAGGGGTGGCTAACAGTGAGTGGAGATCTCATGTTCTGCAAATGGTGCCACACAGCAGCACAGGAGGAAAAGGACATACCACAGACTCTGACTCTCAGGGAATGGTGAGAAATGAAAGGGGAAAAACAAAACCAGGCACTATTACTTCTTCTACAGCTGCAGATTTCTTACTCTACCTAAACAAGGAAAATACTAGTTTTGGCATTCTTCCTAAATTTTTGTCCATGCTTGCTTCAACAATTGCATCCCTCTGAAAAGAGGAATGTCAAGCTCAAGGAATACTGTGCAAATAACACTGAATTCTGGCCTACTGGGACTTGCCTAGGACACGGGACAAAAGAGATAGTGCGCTCAAATTCCAAGTCTTCATGGTGACAGCAAAGGATTCATGTGCTGGAAGGATGTCAGAGAGATCAAGCAAAAATCTAAAGCAACAGATTACTCCCACCGTAGGAAACTTTCAAGCATATGGGCCCAGCATGACAGGATTCAAATACAGATGCTTGGTAAGCACCTGACTGTATATGAAATCTGTCACAAGGAAACACCTTTTTTTTTGTTCAGCCTAAGACTTTGGAAACAATACCAGCTGGTTACCTTGATGAACATGTCTAATTTGTGTGTACATACTGGCCTCACAGTTATGGCATGTCAGTCTTTAAAAATACCTTCATTCACTGAACAATTCAAGTAAAATGAACAACTATTTATTCCATTTGCAGACTGGCAATGTGGCATGGCCAAAACAACACTCAGGGTCTTCAGAAGAGCAGGACTTGAACTCCATTCTCAGATTGTGCCTTTAGCATGTCCTTCTCAATATAAATTACATCTTTAATCAAGTCCATGTGTGAAAATCTGGAAGACTTACAGAATGAAACAATTTTGAATTTGATTAAGCTGGACACTGTTTTAGTGGGCGGAATGCATAAAAAAGCTACTTTGAGCAGACCTTAACTTCCAGCACTATTGTGCTTTTGCAGACAATCAATCAGGCTTTACACAAATTGATTTAAGGCTACCCTGGATACTATCAAAACCCTTTCCACACCTCAATCGATATTGAAGGTGTTAGCTTCATTGGCAATCCACCCCAACAAAGACATATGGTTGCTCAGCATTCATCACACCTTAGGAGCTCCTAAAATCACCGCACCCTAAAACGAAGTTAGGGTGAAGCTTGCTGAATGTTTTTGAAGTAACACGTTCTAGGATTTTTTTTGTCAGTATCACTTCTGATAGCAATTTAACTAAATGCTTCAAAATGCTGAACTGCTTTCCAGTCATCAAATATTCCTTCAGACATTTCCCTCTTTCTTCTCAGTAAAATTGGTAGAAAACAGAATGTCCCTAACCCATTCTATTTTCAAGAGTAAGTTAGGGGTTAGATAAGACTACGTGATAACAATATAAACCATGAAAAAACAACTTAGTTTCTTCATTAGTTTCTATGAAAAATTGGCACTCCATCATACAAAACAGTCTTCTTTCTCAAAACTGGATATGTTACACAGCAAGTCAAACGAGAAAGTAAAGCTCTTCTTGGATTTACATACAATTCAGCAAAGGTTGTGACTAAAGTTACGTAATTTTCCTGGAATATGTAAATTTTCCCTCGCTGATAAATTTATCTTAGACATTCAGTGCCTAAAATTAATAAAATATTGTCTAAGAGATTATACCAGCTTGTTTTTAAAAACAAATTTATGAATGCTAACATGCTCTTCTTCTGTTCCTTTCTAGCATATGTAATTGATAGTGTAGTAGAAAAATTCTGCAAATACTTAACAAAGAAAGCATCTACAGAAGTGATTTATTAAGTATTATTAAATATCAGTCATTTGGATTGTACTAGAATGCAAAGCCATGAAAATGTAAGTAATGACCTTGATGCTCAAGAGTACAGTACTAAATCTAGTAGGTGAATAAAAATCTTAAAAAAACCCTTTAATTATTTAATTGCCATTTATAATATTTGGATACCTAGCATGTAATCATGCATTTGCATGATTTTGGCTGCCCAATGTATAATCCAAAGAACTAAATGTAAAGTTGTTCAATATAACCCTTCTTTTTATTCTTCCAAAAGTTATTATTGTTACCTGGTGCTGGTTTCTCCAGCTGAATCTAACTTGCAGCAAGCTGGGAAAGAGGCAAATAGTAAAGAACACTAAATACTCAATGGAAATATCCTGCAGTCTGCAGGAAGTCAGAAGAAATTTGCAGTGAATAATTTCCTACTTCCTTGCTTTTTTCATAAGTTGATTTTACATAGGTTGCTCTGAAGGCACTGAGGGGCACGGTTTGGTGGGCAAGGTGGTGATGGGTTGGCAGTTGGATTACATGATTTTAGAGGTCTATGATCTTTAGAGGTCGACATGATTTTAATGATTCTATGATTCTATGAAAGTAATGCCTCCTATTTATTTTCATGGAAACTACAACAAAGAGCACAATAACACTACTTGATAGAGCAAATTCTCAGCTACAAAGCACTATTTTTCAACATAATCACTACCATTAGCTCTGCATTTTTGACAGCGATGAACAAGAGCCTGCATCCTGTGCTCATAAAAAGCTACACCAGTGGAGGTGACTTGCTGTCGTCACTGCTGAAACGCACTACCCACCACCTCACTGTGCTCACATCCACTGTTTGGTCTCCAGAAATATTCAGCAACTGTGCCAGCAACCATATGGAGGAATTCAATTCCAAATCTTTGCTTCACAGGCACTTCCATGTCAGATGCCATTTTGCCAGACTGCCCCTCTGCTGCTATCTTTCACATGGCAACAAAATGGAAAGGAATATTGGTGGGAAGGTTCAACCTCTACTGCCATACCACTGCCATCCACCTCTGATGTTGTGGGCCAACATAATGAAATAAGAGGCATTACTTTTTGGAGCATCCCTCATACTTAGCCTCAGTACAGAAAGGACAATTTTTGACACTGCTGAATAAACTCATTGTCATTTAAAGATGGCATCAAAGATACAGGAAGCACTCGTGTATTTCAAGTTGTGATTTCAGAGCATCATAGCGTTTTAAGGAAAGATTATTTTTATATTTAAAAAAAAAGCTGGAACTTCTATTGTACTTTATTAAACTATCACCCTATTGTACTTTATTAAACTACCACCTTACAGTTCATCTGTTTAGAGTAACAGCAATGCTTTACACAAAAGCATTAAATCTAAGCAAAACCAAATTGCAGTATATTCTATTAAATATACAACTGAATGCAATGTTACAGAATATATATCTTGAAAGTCATCTCCATTTCTACTGCAACATCATAGGAACTAAAACGTCCCTCAAGTTCTGCAGATATATCCCTCTCACCTACGTGTACAAAAACAGCCTGTTCACTATCCAGCTATACACGACAGCAAGCTTTATTTCATTTTTATGCCACCCATCACCAATACGAGCCTATAGAGATAGAAAGATAGCCATATATATATGCTGACATTCACATTCTGTAGCTCTAAATGACAGTCATCTAAGTCAGATATAAAAATAAATAAATAAAAAACTGATATGGGCATAAGCTAAAATATTGCCAAAGACGAAATAAACTTTCTTTCAAGTTGAGAATTAGATGAAGGAAGAAACCTATCACAAAGTTGTTAATATAGTTGAAATTCAGACTAAGAATCACAATCGGTAGGGAACCTTAACCAAAAAGAGAAAAATCAATGACAAGTAGGATGGATTCTTCACCTCAAGAGTTTCAACCAAGTGAGACTATTACAGAAACTACAGTAAATCTGTGTCAGTTTTAATGTGAAATTTTCACATTTCAGCTCATGTACAAGTGTTCCAAATGTGAACAAATACCCTCAGCTCAGTTCCTCAGCTCATCCGGAACATTTAAAAGATGAAAAGTTTCTACTTTGCAAAAGAAACTTAATCCAGGTTGGAAGTGGTATTCTCATTTAAGTATTAAGTCTTTATAAACACAATGAAAATATACATGTAAATGGAAGCAAATACCAAAGATCTTGTCTGTAGAAGATTCACCAAGTATCCTGAAAGTGTCTACCATCTTAGTACTCTATCCCACTAACAAACTTCTCTTCTATAAAAAACCTTTTTTCTCAACGTACTAAATTGACTGAATATGATGACAGAATCCCATCAGAAGAATCCTGTTCCATGATACTCAAGCATCATAAGCAATGCAGCAGCATTTAAGTTTGGGGAGCTAAGCCATTCCCCAAACCTGACCCAAGAGTCACCTGAAACTTCCACAGGGGCAAAACAACCTAACAGAAAATCTTATGGTCAGATATGTTTTGACTTACTCAAAATCAGTTGGACTACCATTACTTCACTACAAATCATAAGCTAAAAGCATTGAAAGAATGAACTGAAGGGATTTCATACATATTTTCAAGAATTACTGTCAGCTTCAATATAGTTATAAATGCTCAGTCTGATGACTAAATTGGAATATTATGGCTTATGCTAATAAAAAATTAGGGCTGATTGACTGTTCCATAAGTATTAATTAATCACTGTAGGTAAATTCAGCTCTGTGCCAGTAAATCCTATAATATTTTTTTATAGACCATTCTGCATCATACATCATTCTGCACCTATAGAAGCTTGTGTCACCCTTTATATTATCTGCTCCCTTCATAGAGCCAGCTATCAATTCTAAAAGGCAAAAAAGAATGAGGACAAATTAATCATTATAGCAGAACTAAGCAATTCTTTGGTCCCATTAGACCCTGGATAAGTTTAGAAAACATCCAGCCTCACGTGGGTATTTCTTTAAAGCTACCAACTGCTGGAGTTAAAAAGTATTACTGAAAGTTCATTCACATTTGACGTGTATGACATGATATATTTAACACATAACATCTGGCAAGCAAAACAAGAAATTTCTTCGAACAGTCAAAAGTCACAGATTATGAACAGGAAGGAAAAAGCTCATCTAGAAAAATTAATATATTCTGCATCCAATTGCTGTGTAATAAACACCATAACGGAAAAGAGTGGCACTGTGGATTTTGGAGTGAGGACAGAATGGTTTAGTACTGAAAAGTTTTCAGATTTATTTGCTGAATAAGGGGAAGTATTAGCTGTTGGCTACCTTTCATCAAACTAAATGTTTTCTTCAGAAATGCCAGTCTGTAGTAGTACCTAAGTAATTACCTGCTTTCCAGTGGTGCATTACTGCCAAGGACCCAGCTGTCCTGCAGCTGGACTGACTCAGGTGTGGTTTGCAGCTCGGCGGGCAAAGCAGCCGGCGGGGCCGGACTCTGATTCCTCCTATTTGTCAGTGAGTTTCTGTTAAGTGAGGTGATGGATGGGTGATGCTGTGCTGAATGTTGCTTGTGAGAAGGTGGCAAAGGCTGCAGGGTCGACTGGCCTTGGTTGTTTGGAGGTTGTTCTAAGAAGAAAGAAAATTAAAAGTTCGTTATACACCATTACAGCAGTTGCTACAACCAAAGCAGAACGTGAAATTCAATATAACCCTATCATCTAATATATTTCCATATTATTTTATTAGCAGACATTCAGTGACATTCTCGAAGAGGGAGTTTACCCTTGATACACAAAGTTCTAATTAATATACAACAGATGGTAAAATTGCTTTCGGTTTTAATTTGTTTCAGTTTTTTTTTTTTAAATCTGGTTTTATTAACACCTACAGAAAACAGCATCTGACAGATCCCCTAATGTGCCTTTAGATTTCAGTTTTTTTTAACAAACCAACCCTGAAATTGAATGGGTAATTTCAGTAGAACACAAAGGTTTTGAAAATGCATATAATCCCTGTAATTATTTAATGGAGTTTTTTAAGCTTTATTTAACTGCAATAAATTATTACAAGCTAGTTGCTAAACAGCAGTAGACTACTCTAGTTTAGTGCATTCCAAATAAGGCAGATCTGCACTATGATCTGCTAATAGATGCTAAGTATTCTTTAGCAGAAGGTCACTCTGTGAAGCAGATGTTGCTTCATGGATATTTAACAGACTGAATCACATCTGATTACAACGTCAGAAGACTCATATACTTAATGACCGTCACATCCATTAGAACACACACAGAACAGATTTTCCAATTTCACACCATGCAATAGAACTACATTTTGGAGTACGTCACAGGCGATCAGCGAGTCAGGCCATCAAAACAGTAGAGGAAATATTTTTTGACTTAATCAAAGCACCCATAAAGCTTGAAAACAAAACCTCAAAGAACAACAAAGCCCACAATCAAGTACCTCTGAGAAAGTTAGGTTCTAACAATCTGTTCTGTGAAATCAGCAGGTAATAAATCATAAATACGAGACAAACCTTGCCATACAACACAATGAACACAAAAAAAATCCTCAGGACATTTCATTTGTAATGAGTTAAAGATGACTGATGACACTTAAAAATGTAACACTTAACAATACGGAATTAAAATTGCAATCTATTATTTCCTAAAGTAACGGAGTAAAACCTAATATAAATGCAAGTTTTCAGCAAAGCAGAAGATACAGGGCATGCACTTTGCTCACGGTGTAAATGCTTCCATGTAGTTTTTAAATTAGTTGCTTGATCTTCATAAAAGAATCCCTGTTTCCAACTGGTTATAACTGCAAACCATTACCAAACCAATAATACAGCTGTACAGAGAACACAGGAAAAGTATTTCTCTTCAAACAGATGTTTCCAGTAACTCACAGGTGACTATTATAAAAATAACTTTACAGTGAGTAATTTCTCATGTTGCAAACAGAAGAAAATTTAAGCATGGTAAGAAATAGATGGGCCTTTGGAATCACTTCTTTTCCAAGAAACCTACTCTTCTTTCCAGTTTTCCTGTGTGGTCCATGTGACTTTTGTCACGGACAACAGCAATGCTGAATCTGTCACAGAAATAGCTCACCTAGCCCATGAAGTTTTCAACACCAAGACCCTAACGCATTCACAAAAAATTCTCTTCCAGGAAGGATACAACTGTATACAGCTGTACAGCTTTGTTGTTACCAACACTGACACAACGGGTGTCACTGCGCGGGACTGAATCTCACATTTCAACAGGCCAGTTAAAGGGCAATGTAACAGACCAATGCTAGCAGAGATTTTTTCCCGTTGTCTACTTAAAATTCGATCTGATTTAGATTACAATCTCTTTATCAGCTCATGAAAAATTAACTGTGGCCCTGTCTTACATATAAATATGTAGGAGCGTGTCTGTAAAAATATGCATGCACTTCTGTGAAGTTATATACATGCGCATAAATCATTAATCACAAGACAGGAAAAAAATACAAGTGAAATTAAATTGTTTTCATTTGTTTATTTTTAATCACAGAAATGAATGCAAATTGTCCTAAGGATCCAACTTCTCCTTGTTGCTCCTACCTGCCACAAGCCACGCTGAAAAGCATTGCCACAACCAGCGCAACACTGTCCTCCTCAAGAGCTGCTACCACCTGAATTGTTATTCTGGCATTCCTCTTCTTTAATGTCTCATCTCATTTAAAATCTCAGCTGAAAATCAATTTCTTAATCTCTCTTGCTACAAATTGGTACTAAAGACCTAGCACCACCCTCTGCTCAAAAGGATGCAAAACTAACATTGCTGTCTTCCACAGAAAAGTGTGCGAAAGGGGGCAGCCAGGCCTGCAGACGTGTCCCACGTAGACCTTCATCATGCTACTGTGGAGTAAAAGGCAGAAAAAAGGCTATTTATGCCCTCCTTAAATAAATACTTAGCTCTAGAAAGTACACAGGTGACACGCTCGAGGATTGAGACTGTTCCTCAGCCCAGAGGCCAGCTACTCATGCCACTGTTCGGGATTTAGATTACTCCTTAGATACCTTCTGTGAACCTATAAAGCCCTCCTGCTTTATAGCATATAAACATTGCTGACACTGAAATTACAGAGTGGCATATAAAATAAATCAGGAGTTTGGGGGGATGGGCTTGTAACCATAAGGCACAGGCTAGAAGCCAAAGAGAAAAGCAGAGCGAGTGCAGGTTTGTGAAGACCACATGTCCTGGAAGGCACTGTCTCCCTCCATAGGATGCTGCCAGGTGACATTTTCTAGTGTCTGAGGGCAAGTTCAATTGGCAGAGAGTCTTCAGCCTATACAGAATTAGAAATGCCTGCAAAATCTGCAATGATTTATGCCTCGTCTAATTGTGAAAGAGCTACAAGCAGAATTGAGCCTAACAAGGTTAGATTTTCCTGTTAAGTCAATAGAACTAAAATCTATATTCCTCTGAATTTCCCTGTGTCGACAATCTGAATGAAAGATCACTGAGGACTGCTCTTTCGATCTTTCCTTCCACTTGCCAGATTTCCTGAATCCACCCATCTTCTGAACGCAGCGTAGTTTCCAACAAAAACGTCAATCTTACTGATTTCTGAAGAAGACACAAGCATCATACCAGTCATGTTTTGAATGCTGTTCCTAAGCCTGAGCCAGGTTCCCCTCCGTTACACTCCACTTTTAAGGAGTTAATAGCTAAAGAACTGCTTTCTGCAGTACTGCAGCTTTCACCAAAACTATTAAAATTTTGCGAAGTAAATAAGCCTCTCAACATCGTTGTGATGGCAATGACAACATTCTTGTTGTACCTGCAGGGAAACTGAGGCACAGATGTTGCGTGGTTCTTACAGGTCTCCTGAGAAATCTACCACACACAGAAAAGCACTGGATTTTTGCTTTTCATAATTAAATGAAAGAATTGATAAATACAGCAGGAATTTCATGAGATAGATGCATGTCTTCTGAGCTCTGCAACACCACAGCCTGGCAGGTATAGGAAAAGGTGGGCTCATGACTAAAAAGAGTAAGTCTTAACTAGAACTTTCCTGCTCTGTCTAGACTTTAATGACTGAAAAGCAACCCCATTCATCCTACAGAGATTTCTGCAGCAAGAAGCAAATGTAAATTGGCCCAGCAACCAGGCTGTGCATTCAAGTTGTCCAGGTACAACAAAACTCTCACTTTTGAGGCAACATCAGATAATTATGCATGTCAACATCTGTACAGAACTTGGAAAAATCGTAAGAAATCAGGTGGAAAGCTGTCTTACTACGGTTATATGAATTTTTCAAAACATATTAAAATTGTTATTTACCCTAGGGAGCAACACTGAAGTAAAGCAGCCATTTCACTCGTAGAAGTAAATTATATGCGCTCTTCAGCCTTTCTCAACAACTTTTTCTCTTTTCCAAAAAGCAATTTACATTTCATTAATTTTATTATTTAATTGCTACTGAATTCAAACAGCATACAAAAGAACAGGGAAAAATGCATGCATGAAAGTGAGGAGAGAGAGAGGCATTTACAATACCTACTGCCGTCTGTGGGAGAGGGGTTAATTTGGAAGGAGAAAAGCAGACTGAGTCTCCATGAAAAAGTAATTTGTTGCACATTTAACGTGCTAGCCTTTCCATAACAGGCAGATTGCTGAGACCTGTCAGCCAGCTACTCATCTAGGAAAAAGAGGTGATTTCCATTTGATAAGGATGAGGCTTCTTAATAGCGTATAATTAACGCTACCTTTGAGTTTCCATGACAAACACAAAAGTGAAGACTTCCATTATGATATAAACATTTCAAATGTGAACGTAATGTAATTGGGTTCCTATCTCTGTGAGAATTAACTGTTTCTAGTCAGCTTTCTCCTTTCTTTCCTCTTTCCTTCTTTCCTTTCAGCAGACTTCCTTCCTGGGTAGAACAAATATCCACAATATACACTAAGCAAGTAACTGGACTAGATTGAATGCCTTAGAAAACTGCTAAGAAAAAAGATAATCCTTTATTTCCAGGTCATTGGTCACAGGTTTACTAGCTGCTTATTGCTAGCAATCAAAAGTAGCGTCCATAAGTACTGGTTCAATTTCCTCAAAATAAATAACTAAATACAGAACACCAATACTTTCTTGGACTCAGAATTGTACCTAATTAGCACAAGGCTATATCTCCCAGAGTACTATAAACAGCAGTGGGATTTACCTTGGAAATCCCTGCAAATAGAAGAGTGTGGGTGTTGCAGCTCAATTACTCCTGGAGCTCTCAGAGGCAGGAAGCCCTACCTGCACTGCTTCTGCAGGTAGTAAAACCACTGCTGCAGAACTCTTCGGTCTGGGAGAGCCCTTCATGAGAAACTGTCTTTTAACTAATGAAATAAAAAAAAAGTTAGATGTTTAGAGAAAAACTGAGCATTTCGGCGTTCACATGTAATTAGGCAGATCTGTCCTTTGAATGAACCACCGTGTCCATGAACTTTGCTGCCAGGGTGTGTAAGTTTCTTTTCTGGTCATTTGCTACAAGCTAGAGTAGCAATCCAAGGTTATTTGCCATGTGCATTCATTTTGTTAAATCTGGTTAATCACCAGTATTTGTTCACTCTCATTGATGCTCAAATTGGCTTTGCCCTTGCCAACTGCTTTAAGGAGCCAAACCATAGGCTGAAGCCAAGGAATGAGGGGACACAGTGCCAACCACCACAGGAGAGCCCCTTTGCTGTGCTGTGCTGTCAGCCTGCACTACCCTTTCCTGCTTCCTTTACAATTAATGGGCACACAGATGAAAACAGCATGAACCCACCTCTGCTGTTCAGTTCCTGAAGCACTTGCTTCTGTACTAGCTGTGTGGTGACAAGAATGTGGAGAAGTGACAAGGACACTTTGATCAAGATATGCATCTGCATCTTGTGTGTGAGTGTGTATACTATTAAAATATAAGATGGGAAAAAGTCATACAAGTAGCTTGATCAAAGCAGGCCAATGTTTGTCTCCCCATCAGTACGTTGCCTGTAGGGTCTGACAACCTGTCAGGCTACCTGGGAGTGAGAAGCTGCCAGCAAATCCAACTGCAGGATGCACTCCCAAAGACTGCATTGCCTTCCTTATGTGCCCTAAGTTTGGAAGAAATGACGAAAACCTGAATTTTATTCAGGTCTTATTCACACATTTCTTTAAATCTGAACATTATTTTACTTTCTAAAGAGAAATAAAGACTTCTTCTGTAAAGGAAAGAAAGACTTCTTCAACTGCAGAGAAACTCAAACGCTCTCACGGTGCACATGTGGTAAGTATCTGTCTAAGATCTACCAGATGACAAGAGGAGTACAGAGAGCTCCCTGAAGGGCAGCAGGGCAGTCCCTAACACATAACATTTGTATTTTCAACCACAAAGTACGTGTTGATGATTTCCTGTATCATGAATGGAAGTTGTTCTTTGCCACTTAAATACACACTGGGAATCAGAAACAAATCATGCATTAAAAGTAGAAAAAACGCAGTCTTTAGAAAACGAAGAAAAATATTTTTGCCAGTCTCTTTCAGCTCAATTATTCTGATGTGCTATCGGCAGGAGTGCTACTTCAGATTACAGGTACACCTGTAATTTTGTCTTTCCACTTCGCATCCATTTAGCAAAGTATTTCCCTTCAACAACTTCATACTGATATTATCTGTGCACATTCTGCTATCTTTCAGAATTCATTTCTCCACAATGTTTCAGAAATCTTACTGTAGCAAATGGAAACCTTCAGTTTCTAACAATCTTCTCTATCGCTATCAAGCATCTTTTCACAAAAACTTTGTGTTAGGAAATGAACTTTAAGCTTACTTGGAAGGCAGATTTTTTTTGTCTCTGGTATTTTTAGAATAAACAAGCCAAAAAACTACCTACCATACATGATATGTGACCCTGTGAAAATAGATAAAATAACTTTCTGTTTTATGGCATTTACTCTGAAAATCTGATTAAGATAGATGTCTCCAGTCCGTAATTCTTCAATGTCATGTTGTCACAGTTCCCATCAGCAAGATGCTTTAAAGGCTTTCGATTAATATTGCATGCCAGAACTGAAATTACATCCTTTGTCGTTTAGTTCTTAATGGTGCAAGTGATATCTATCAAGTAGTGTTTTATGAAGCATGTGTGATTTTTATTACAGGCTGTTTTCACAAATCTTTTTCAGGTTTCATAAAGACTGTTCATGGTTCACAACAAACATGCCCTGCATGTAAGATCATGCCTGCTCTCAAATGCAAAATAAAACCTGGATTTTTTGGGAGGTTTATCAATAAAACAAAAACTCTTCCTTAGTATAAGTCTATATAAAGTAATCTTAATTAGCAAAATATTACTAGAGAACTAGATAGTAAAAACCAAACAAATGTAACCACGTATTATTTTCTTAAGCAACAGCTTAAGTTCACCAATTCATATAAATGCCTTAATGTTTAAAAAGGAGATGACAGGTAAATCAGAAGACTCAACATGCTCCCATGATCCAAGCATGCCAGAATTTTTTTTTTTTTTTTTTCAGCATTCACCTTTGTAAAAGAAGATGTATATAGCTGAAGTTTTTTCAATTAACTGGAAACCAGACAGTTGAGAAGGAATCTTTGGGTTCATTATTTTCAGTCAGCCTTTGGTCAACATTTTAAAAAAAAATTTATGAAATCAGGAAAGCCTGTATCATAGAGGACATACAAACATAATGTATTTTTCCAGTATTTTTGTCCAAAGTCACAAAGAACTTTCTCTTAATACCTAACAGAGTACGGCAAACACACTGCAGGAAGAAATACTGCCTGTTGAGAAGAAAGTGGGCATTTCTTACACAGATGGTGGTGAAAGGAAAAATCAGAGGATTTGCTTCTGAAAGGTTTATTAAATGTTGTTTCCACTCTCTGTTGTTCACGGTGGGAAGTGAACCAGCTCACTTTTAAAAGATTTTTTCCATTAGCTGGAATCGATTGTCAAAGCATTCCAACAAATCCACATTCAGCTTGCAAGCACCCCATTAACCCCTTCGATACACGTGTAATGTGCACTCAATATTGTGGCAGGCTAGACCTGGTTAATTAACATTCCATAAAATGATACATGCCTCTTGTCCATAGTACTGTAAGAGACTGGCTAACAAAAGGTAATTAGAAAAGCAATTGGAGTGAACGAGCTCAGGTGGGCAGCACAAAGTCACCTGCATTAAGGAGAACTGACCATGATGCCGTCATCCACAAGGCAAACATTTTAAGTAACAAAACCTGAAACTTTGCAGGTTTGTGATTGAGTTGTGGATGGTCTAGTCACCTTATTAAAGCTTGAAACAGAGATAAGTATTTCAGCTTCAGTGAAAAGAGCTACAGTGAAAGGAGTTCGGCAAACAACCTTCCTGATAGTGCCCTCTTTATCCCCAGAGGGATTTATGAAGCAAGATGAAAAAAGAAAAGTACAGAAATGCAGTTAAAATAAATTGAAATTTAACCTGCTAGGGTAATATACTTAAGATCTTGCTTTACAAGAAAAAGAAATAAGAAAATAACATGAACTGCAAGTTGCTAACTGTGCAAAGAGAATGAACTATAAGCAAAAGTTTTCCTTGTACTCCTGCTGTTCTAGCACGTGAGCATCCTCTACCCTCATGCCATGCTAACCCATACAGCGGTTAGCAGGGACACTAACAGACACTATTTCTATAATCTTATTAGGGCCAGAAGTCTGTGAAACTAATATAACTCTAAGATTGTAAAATGCCATTGACTTATTTCCAATTTATTTCAGGATTAAAAAGGAAACAAAAACATGGTGTAAAATGACGAAGTTCCTCATTTGAGACCCAAAAATGAAATTCAGCCTATGCTATGCAGAGATTCAAAACATAATAATGAAACCTTCAGTGGTATGCTACTGGCTTGGATTCCCCACAGTGGGATTCAGATCCCACTGGAAGTCCTATATTTTGCAGCAATCTTCCAGACCAATGATCCCACTTAAAACCACACTAATCTCTATTCAGAATAGAATTTTCTGCATCTTCTTAAATCAGATCCTCCTGTTTCCTTTTTTTTGGAACTAGAAGCAAAAAGTTGGGCAATTATTATTATTAGCTTCAGACAATCTTTGCTGACAACTCAAGAAAATCAGTGAAGTAATACGCTTTGAGCTCACAAATTGCAGGCTAGCTTTTTAGCCACAGAATTCAAGGGTTCATTGAAAGAAAAGAACACAAAACAAAAATGGTGAAGCCTACATTCCTGAGCCTAGCTAAAAGACTTCGTGAGGGAAAGGAAAAAACAACTTTCCAAACTGCTAATGTAAGACTCGAATTCATCTGAAAAATCTTTGCAAATGTAGCCCTGAAATTGCTTGTAAAACACAGGTAAAACAATGTGGGGTATCACATTTCCTGCTCATCCAGCACGTCATGTTTATACCAAATATAGCTATCCCACTTAAATTTGACTGCAACATTTGTGATCTATAAATGAATCACATCAAAATTATCATGCTCCAACTGTAAGTTGAGTAAGTTCTATAATCCTGATTCAGGGAAAATGACAGGGTGTTAACACATGTACTCATTTCGTATCACATGTCTAACCAAAGCGTGGTACGGATCGCAAGGCTTGATGTACGACCTCTTAATAGATTTCCTAGCATTTTCAAGTGTTAGATAATTTTGGTTCCAATCCAAAATCATTAATCCAAAATGAGCTATGACTGTATGTTTTTCTTTGTCTTCCTATTGTATTTCTTAACACTTCCAAGAAAAACAACTTGCCAAATCTGTTTTACTTCAGAAGCACAGTTACTACTGTACAGGTTAAAAAACAACACACCCAACTTTCATGAACTTTAGCCTAAAAAATACACTCACAAGTAATGATTATGTAATGCTTGCAGCTGACAAAACTAGTGTTGAAAAAGCTGCCCATCTTCCTAGTAAATAAAATAGCATCTAAAGGCTCTCTTACTACTTACTGAGCCTGACTTTTACTGACATATGTCTGACATTCATGAAGGAGCAAATCACAAGACCTCCTCAATTCTGAGAGCCAGGGGGAAAATTCTTCTCTAATTAAGTCAACTGAATTTTTTTGTCATTGACTAGTTAAGGTTAATGGTGGCTCTTGAATGTTTTGTAAATTTATGAATCCAAAAGTAGTTTGAAAGACCCTCAAATTAGTTCATTATGAGTGATGAAATTCTTGACCGATTTCTGCATGCTCAGGCTGGCCTTGGAACACAGGGTCACACTAATAAAATCTGTGAAAGATAAGTGAGGAATGGGAGAACACAATATAAAACTTCTAAGCACAAATAGATTTCATCAGATTTGAAATAACTCAGATAAGAGGGATTCATGTTTTGCTTTGGAGGAAATGAAAAAGGAACGGGGCAGTTAGATGAAAAGGAAATCATGGGGGAAAAATGGCAGAATTGTGCAGAAAAGAGGCTGAATGAATAATACACAGAGGAGAGGCAAAAGTGAATAGCTAAAAGGAAGAATTCTAAGAAAAATGAAAAACCATATACAATTTTATTACCAAATCATAACAACCAAACTTCTGTGGAAAATACATGTGATATGTTTACTCTACAGGCTTGTTCTTAAAAAAAATCGGTTTAATCCTGGCCTCCAGAGTTAAAGGCAAAAATTCTTATAGACTACAGCTTGGGCCTAAAAGCAAGACAGAAATAAAGCAGTAGGTCAACAGGTGAATTTTTGTCTCCAGATCAATTAACTGATCTCTGTGCTATCAAGTAGAAGCAATATGTGGATCATGAGATAGAGGGAAATAACAGAGAACCAAGCTTCCAAAATAGCTTTTTAAATACTTTATTTCTCCTAATAGTGTCAGGAAAGAGAAATGCATAAGAGGGGGAGGCCTCCATATGAGCATACTGAGGATCTATTGTTCTCTAATGACTTTAAATAAGCTTTTTAGGCTTACGCGTGAATTAGAATTTTGCTCTTCTCCCTTATGTTAAAAAAAGAAGAAAAACCACCTTGATTTTAGTATTTTCTATTCTAATGACAATCAACTCTAGTTAAATACCAATCAAAAGAACAAATTCATTGTAAGAGATCTGTTAAAAGATGCTCTGGTTTTCCAGTAGAGCTGCTCCCCTCTTCAGAAGGAAGACAGAGTTAGTAACCCTCAAATCAAACATAAACTTGGAATTGATGAGTTGAAATAAACCCTACCTTTCAGTCTGACTGTCTCAGCTCATGTCACCTATCAACAAAACTCTTCCATATTTAAAACTGAAGTAAATGTGAAAATTTCAGAGGTATAAGTGGACACAAAGAGTGATTCAATTAGAGGTTTGTATGCACCCACGATTGATTCTGCAAATGCTATGAAAGACACCTGTATGCGGAGCAGCTTAAACAGACTATAACTAATATAGTACTAATGTACTATAACTAATAATAAATAGTTCTGTCCAACGATAAACAAAAATGTAGGGGGAATGTTTTGTGCTTTCCTGTTTATCTTTCCATTCTGTCCTACTTGTGTTACTGCTCCAAAGCTGCTTCTAGCAGGTGATCTTTCACAACAGCTTCTAGCTAAATTTTACAGCTTACCGTCTGAGTCAAGCTCCTTAAAAAAACACGGCTGATTCATGTCAAAGTAAGCTCTTCCTTTTAATAAAACTGCTGTAGTTCTGAGATAGACACTGACAGAACAGATAAAAGGTAGAGAAATCACAGCTCACAACTACACCTTTTGATTTAAGTAGCCAACTAGACAGTGAACTCATGAAGATCCAAAAAGAGCAGAGCTAAAATAAATTTTTCTGAAACAATGGCAAAAGTAAATAAGTAAGCACAAAGTAAATCACCACCACGATACAGTGAAAAGTGATGTGATTCTCTGTACACTAGCAGAGAATGCAAGTCGAATTCCATGATGCTCCTGCCCTCCAGGCAATTGCAGCAGCAAAAAATAGGTTGCAAAGGGTAAGCAAAGGCAAAATAAAATGATTTGTTACAATTCTGTGTCTTTCTGGGAGAATTACAAATTCAGTGTACTCTTTAGTTCTAAAAAAAAAAAAAAAAAAAAATCAATCTGAAACCTCCTGCCAGTAACCTAATTTCTACACAAACACAATTTGAGTTTCAAATTATTTAATTTGCACAAAGCGCGTAAACTCCCTTCATACCTAACAGCTGTCACTCCACCAGTAACAAATTTGGCAGAAGTGCCTCTTGCTAGGCAGACCGAGCACTTTGGAAGTCAGCTCGCTCCCCGCACAACACTGCAGATGTACCAAGGAAGCCATGCTGCAGCTGAGGGGACCAGAGAGAACGCAGACGGAGCCACGGGAGATGCGGAAGCCTGGTGTCCTCGGCAGCCTGCTTCCTTTTAGTCCCAGGGAAACACCCCGCTATTTCTAGCGTAATTACACCCCCTCCCCTGAGCACACTTCCCTGGTCTGTCTTGTGGCTGAGCTATCATATGGGAACACGCCCTTCTTTTTGTCTCCTGCTGCAACCCCGGCGGTGATGACAAGCAAGCGGTGTGTGGGGGTGGCATGTGATTAGGGGGGAAACAGATGGCTGCAGGCTGAGGAGCCTGATATTTAACACGCTTTTATAACTACCACCAGGGGCTAAAAACAAACATTTCAGGAGGGGGAATCATCTTGTGCTAAGACCACAGCAGAGTAAAGCAGGAAATCTCTACGTTCCTGGCACAGCCCGTGGCTTACTGCGGGACCACAAGCAGGAGAGACCCTTCGTACGTCCCGCACTCTAGCCACCCAAAATGGTTTGCGGTAGTGGCCAAGGCGCAGGAACCCGCAAGGTGTCCAACAGCTCCTGGCTGAGCCTGGAATGAAGACTGAGGGGATAGGGAAAAGGAGAATAAAGGTCTGCTGCTCTCAGATGGACTTTTATGAAGCGCACAGAGACGAAAGGTTTATGCAGAAAGGAGGAGAAAGGGGATCTGTTGGTGTTCTGCTGAGGGGCAATCCCAAAGCAGAGAATGAAAGGGGATATTCAAAGAGCTGATGGTTTCTGATATGGGTCAAGTTTCCTTTGCTTTTCCACAAAGAGAGCCTGTGGGTATCAAGGTGCACACAACCCACTCCACCGCTCCCTGCAGAGCTCCCAGCAGTCCCTGGCTGGCATAGCACAGAAGTGTGAGAGCTGCACACGCACACCCTTCCCCACAGTGCAAGGTTTCACAAGTTACACGCTGTGTTACAGGAGAACGCTCTGTCTTCCAGAAAGAGAAAGCAACATTGTAAACAAGGTAACATCTTCAGCAGCAGCTACTGGGTCGCTTTAGAGTCTCAGGTGAATTAAATCTGTTAGAGAGATTCACACCTTGGAAATACACATTTAAAAGAAAGCAAACAACAAACAAACATTGAAGACTTTAAGGTACATTAGCTGCAAAAATTACTTCAGAAGTAAACGCTTTTAGAAGCTGCAAACGTGGACAATTAGAAGCATTCTTGAAAGCTGAAAGTCTAAACAGCTGTCAGCAACTCCACCAGCAAGTTATTTACAACAGCAAGCAGACAGATTATCAACATAACAGAAGCACTGATTAACTGTGTAGCCTAAACTTGCAAGAAAAAACAGCGTAAAGCTCTGTTCGTGTGAATAGCTGTTTTTAAATAGGCACTTTTAAGCTTCAAGTTTTCCTGTCTTCTACTCACATTTAAATAGTTACTATTTAATAATAACCATTGAATCAAATTGCTCTGTTAATTTTCAGAACCTTAGAAATTAAGAACCTGAGTTTACAGATAGCCTGAAAAAGATTTTTCCGAGATCTAAATACCAATGAGATACCTAGGGGATGCCAGGAGATGGTTTAGACTTTTCTGCAACGGGTACAAAAGTAGATTCCTGAATACAGTATCTTTCCACAACAGCACAAATTTAAGTCTAGATTCAACAATATTTTATAGATCTCAGTAAAATGTCGGTTGAAGACCTAATGAATTTTGCTAAGTATAGACTTTTTCATAGCCTGTTACATTTATTATACACTTTCACAAAGACAATTGGGAAATCTGAATAATTTTCAGATTTAGTAATTCATATTAAGAACCCTTGCCAACTCCACAAAACACTTACCCGGTTAGCAGCCAGACGTCAACAGGGTGGAAGTCTAGACACAAGAAGAAACTTAAGCCCTCATCCCACAAAAGGCAACAGACATACTTGGGTTGGAATTTGGGTGGTTGTGGTTGCTGGATGCAAAAGACAGCTTGGCCAAAAGACAGCTCCATGGATGAGCAGGTCCTAGGTTTCAGCAGCTCTAACAGTGAAGAGGGGGATCAGAGCATACAGAAGGCAGGCACCTACAACACGCTTGGGCCCTGTGCCTCATTCCAAGCTCTGAGAGCTGACATTAGTCTTTTTCATTGTTTCTTTCTAGTAGGACCCTTACAGACATCTTTTTCTACTTTGAGTATTGTTATTATCATGTCTCCAAAATTTATTTTGTTTAGGAGAAAAACACTGAATACATCAGAGGCACAACTCCTACTTCAAGGCTGCTTATATTCAAATCTCACTCTAAAGTGGGTCAGGGGGGTACTACTGAATATTCCTCATGGAAGAAAATCCTCTGCTTGGGCCACAAAATAAGTGCCTCATAATGCTGGGAGAAGATGGCATCTCTTCTCTACATTATGCCAAGAAAAGTTTGATGAGTGATGTGCTCATGCCAACGTGGTTCTCTGCAACATGCTTCCATGTACAGCTCGTGCTGGATATCATCGTCCTAGCTGGTCAACGTGTCAGCGTTGTATACAATGGGATGTGTGAATCCCCTTACTGGATAACCTCTGCGTTTGTACTTGGTTACAGATCTTTGCTGAACATGGGCAAAGATGCCAGTTTCGTTCCCCTAAGAGTTAGTGCTCAGATATTTAATTGCCAGGCCTTATACTCGTAGCTGTAGTCTAGCTTATGCTAGTAGCTTTTCAATAGTTTCTTCTTCCTGACAAAGCCTGAGGAATTCTGTTTACTGGAATACTTACTCGAGAAGCAAACCCTAGCTGATGTGCGACTTATCTAGATCAGAAACAACTTTCACCAGAGAGGTGCATTATGATTCTTTCTTCTTTTTATTTGTGCACAGAGAACAGGGACCAGCAGACTCGTTATTTAAGTGGCTGGGTCTTTCCCCAGTGACAGAAAGTATTGCCAGTTTTTAATCAGTTAGTTGCCTAAGGTCTTCTCATTATAGACTGAGCTTAGCCACAGCCACCATGCTAGTATTGCATTTATTTATCCTTTTTGGTGGGGACTAGGAAACACACAAACACACCACAATCATTACTGAGCAAATAAAAGACTTATTTGGAAAGCAAACCTCAGGAAAGAATATGGAAGAAAGCTACTAGGTCCAGGCTCACTGCTATGACCGTAAGAAGATTCCTCCTGATCCACGTATTTTTTTTCTGTCCCTGCATATGAATGTACTGGGACAGGGGGAGCACACAGCTCTAAGAAAGGAATCTACTCCTACAGAATAAAAGAACTCATGTTGCCTTTGTATCTACAGCACTGTTACAGCTCTTGGAATACGTTTTGTACTATACTTTAGCTATTTGTACATATGTATACAGAATTACTATCAACAAAAGTAAAAATATAAGTCAGTAGTAGTACATTTTAATATCACTTGATGATTATCTGCTGTGCTTGTGACATGTCCTTGCTGTTGACCAGAATTCAAGTGAGATGTTGTGTCTGGAGTTGCCTGTGATAATTTACATCTCCCTAGGGATAAGGGTGCTAAGCTTTCCTCAAACCACTTTTTCTTGGCACCAAAACTGAGCAATTATAGCTATGTCTCACACTTTGTCTTTTAAGGATGTGGCATGTTTATTACTTGCAACCAGAAAAGGACTCGTGTAATGATGCTCTAAAATCACTGGGTTCAGACAAAATATCACAGTGCTTCCTATAAATGGGAAACTTAAGTTTATGTACAGTCTCCATCTCCATAGCAAGTAAACACAAAAGACCCAGGCAGAAAAGCATACTTTTCCTGGTCTCTCAGCAGTGCAGAGGCACTATCAAAATTACAACCAACAGTATGGAAGAAGTCCTACCAACATTTTGATTATATACTAACAACTACTAGTTGTTGACCTGCAAATTATTATTTAAAATTCCATTGCAGATATAAGATGCTATGGTAAGTTGTGATCTTCAGAATTACAAGAGTAGCTAATGAGAGCTTGTTCTGGACTTGTAACTAGTCAAATCCTAACGTAGACCTGCCTGGTCCATGCCCAACATGTAAATGCAGAACTCACAGCAGTTTGAAAAAGACTTCAAAATGCCTAGAACAAAAGCAAAACCTCAACAACCGTGTGCATAAATGTAAGAAAGAAATTGGTCTTGAGCTGGAAAAGGAAAAATATAACATTGAACGCATAAGACTGTCCTGTAAAATATATTCATTGCATCAAAAGAAGGATACAATAACTACACGTACTTTCCATAAATCTGAAAAGAAATGTAATAGAAAATAAACAGCCAATAAAATAGGAGAAGTTTTGAAAAAAATAATACAAGTTCTTACTTGTGAAATACAAAATTATTCTGGTCTCGTTAATCAGTTCAGAGTGTTAAATTAGTGAATGGAAATTACTTCCTCATAAGGTGTTACTTTACAAGGCAGTTTCCTCTACAGAGTCAACGGATCTCCATTCTAGACGCTGAATAAGAAAGCAATAAATTTTCTATAACTAAAAATATTAAAAAGGTGTACACGGACTTGAAGGATTATAAACCTGGATGTGGAACTTGCTCTCTTTTCTTTAAATCTTTGTTTGTATATTTTAATGCATCCTGGATTCTCCTCCTTTTATTACAGCATATTATTGCAGCTACATGTAATAATAATGTAAAGAATGGTTGAGAAATCTGATTAAATATTTCCTAGACTGATAATCTGATAGTATAACGGCAAGCAAAATGACTTGTTTCTAAAATATAACATCAGATGAAAAAATAGTTTTTTTTATAAAGTGGTAAGTTAATTTATTCCTTGTCCTTTAAGAAAAGTCACTTAAATATTCCCTCAGGCCTTATTTTATTTTGAGAAATAATAGCCTCTAGGCAATGATATCCCTTAAAGATCCAAACATCTGGGTAAGGAAAAAAAGAAAGCACAATGGCAAGTGTGTAGAGACAACCACTGAGACATGTCAAAGACGTTTTTACTAGCATACAAGAGGATTAAAAACTGCTGAAGAAAGAATGGTGAAGGATGAAGAAAAATAAAAATAAAAGAATAAAAAAAGCTGACAACAAGGGAAGGACAAAGGCACCCAAGAGGAACTTCTTTCCTAGGACATAAAAGCAGCAGTTATCCTGTTTTTATGATTTGCTTCAAGGAGCAATCTTTTTTTTTTTTTTTTTTTGACTACGTTCCAGATTATCACACAAATACACTGCTTGAATTTTCTCTCCTTTACATTAGGCAGGTCCCAACCATGCTACTAGAGCACTTGGAAGAGATCCTAGAATCGGCTGTCTCCTGGAATGCCACAGACACTCATCTGCTCTGCGTTACAGTGCCAGCGCGTTCCTTCTGAGCACTCATGGCCTTGGGAAACCACCAGCACACAGAGGGCAGCTTTGCAGGCTGCCATATTTGTTCTTGGAGGGTGTGAAGTTCCTCTGGGGAGAAATGCAGCTCTTCCCCCCCACGCAAGGGCTCTCTGGTGGGATCTCACCTGCACTGAACACAGGAGTCACCAAGGTAGTACTGTGCACTTATGGTAGCTTCAATGCAGTAGTTATAATGCTGACTCTTTTTCCCAGCACATCCAACCTCTTTTTGTCCACAGTCCATCAATTAATCATTCAGCTCACACAGAGGCACAAATATGTCATCACCGCTGCAAACGCATCCTGATGCCACTCTAACACTGTGACTTTTCCACTTTTACACACAGTGATGCTGTTGATTCCAACTTGCCAATTACCTGTCACCTCCTGAACAAAAATACTTTATCTAATGGGACTGCCTGAGCATGAAACGCTACAGAGAACACAGATCCTCAAACTGCTTTCAATAATCCCTTTAAATCAATTTCTTCAAAGGAATCTGTGATTCCAAACTTGACTTTTGTCTGGTAAAAATCTGACTTTCCATGTGTCATCTAATAATACTAACA
>WBMW01004765.1:28806-46472 GCA_013396635.1 Penelope pileata | reverse complement strand
GGGGGGGGGGGGGGGGAGGGAGTAAGATCCTTATTTCTAAAACATTTATTTCTATAGTAATCATTACCTTCAGCCATTTAAAACCTATCCATATGCACAATACGAGCAGGAATACAAAATACTATAAATTGGAAATAAAAGAGATGGAGAAAATGGTTGGGGAATAGCACAAATTGAGATGTTAACTTCTGCACAGAGAGCATAAAGAGCCACTTGATATCAAACTCACACATGAAAAGACTGTGGCATTTAAGGTTAAGTGGGAGCATCTCGCTGAGAAGTCTGAAATCAGCTGCTCTTTATAGCAAAAGTGGCCACACTTTTGGAAATTAGCGCTATCCCCTGTACCAACATCTCCTTCATTTCTGCTTTTAATCCTCTTGTAAGGATATTAAGGCCGCCAGGAATATCTGAGTTCCCTGGGGCTGGACAAGAACACCAGCACCCCAAAGGTTAGGGCTATTCTGCACTGTTAAAACCACCTGAGATTGATACTTTCCTGTATCTTTATCTCCCATTGTCCTCTCTGCAACTGCAATTTCCCCCAATAACCACGGTAACCATCAAGAGAAAAGTCAGCTGTTTTTTTTTTGATCAATTTTCATCCCTTCTAACAGCTCTTCTGCCACAAGAGCGTAAGTGGGATCAGAAGCAGATAGGATGTTAGTTTTCATTCCCAATTATAAAGGAGCTAAACTTCTTATAAGCATTGTGTTTGTGTTTTGCTGACCCTTCTGCAGATGGCTGGAATGCACTCAGAACAGAAGAGAAGGGTTAAAGAAAATTCTGGATACCGAGGACTGTAACATGGATTAGAAATACATTTTTTTGTTTGTTTCAGAAAACATGCATGCTGCATAGCATCCTATTTCTTTAATGTGGAGACACTAATATTAAAAAAAGAAATACGACATGGTTATTTTAATTATGCAAAACTGTAATTGGCATTTATTGCGTAGGGCTTCAGAGGGATAGGAACATGGGATGGAAAGCTGATTTTTTCATTAAATAGCTGCCCCAAGGCAGATACATTCTGAACAAAGCACCTTTTCATGAGATATACCTGTCCCACAGAGAGAACAACAAAGGGAATGAGGAGGGGGAGGTAGGAAGCCTGAGCAAGAAGAGAATTATATGAAAAGAGCCCACTAGAAAAGAGAAAAAAGAATAAAAGGGAAAGGAGGAAGTGGGATGGAGTGAGAAAAAGAAGCCTTCAAAGGAGAAGGGGCAAAAAGAAAGAAAGGAGGAAATTAAAAAGAGCACACTTAAAGGGTAAGAAGGATTAAAACTTAAGATAGAACAAGACAAAAAAGTCTCCAAAGAGGTGGAAGCAAAAAAATCTCACCCATGCATACCAATCACTTCAGTGAGCAAAAGCTCACGTCCATCTGCATCTGTTGTATAACGTTTGCCTGTATGGCATTCCTCAGTGCTCGGGAGCTGCTCAAGGAGAGTTAACAAGAGGGATCATCAGGGATGGAGCTGGGGCAGAGGATTCCGGACATCTCTGCTTTCTCATCTACACACTCATACCTCTTCCCTGTTTGGCCTCAGCAGCTATGAGTTAAGACTGGACACAGCCTGGAGAGAACATCACCCCTGCCTATGTTATTCCGAGCTGATGGGTAGTATCAGAGGAAACTGTCCCCTAACCAGCTGCATACACTGCTGGTGGGACAGGGGATTCATGCCTGCCTCTCCATAAGAGATGTGAACATTTGACAACACCAGAAATTGATACAGGGTGGCGGATGAGCAGTCTCCATTATTCATTCATTTATTTTTCCCACTGGGGAGCTGTGCTTACGACGCCTGCTGACACTTGACAGCAGGAAGCTAGCAGTGGAAACCATCATTCATGCTATGGTAAACAATGAATATACCAAGAAAAAGGGATCTAATTTTCTAGTGCCTTTTGTGGATTCAAAATTAGAGGCTTTGATACATCACCACTTGATTTCATTCATATCTCATAGTCACCGTTAGCAGGCAGATAGGCAAGAGGCAAATTCCTTCCCCCCTCCAGATATTCACATAGGGCAGTGCAAGCAGCACACCTCTCTAGGATTATTAACCTACAAAGCAGAGCTTTGCTCTCGGAGGCAGAAATCATGGCAAAGCAGCTGTCTGATACTTATCTCAGTGGAGAGTGTGTTTTTGACTGGAGGAAATACTGGAGATGCTACTACTTTTTTTCCCTTTGCTACTCAGCATCTCTCCCAAGGTACCGAACAGAGGCAGAGCGGTATCGGTGAGGCAGTGAAAGAGCACCAAATCTTGAAGTTCCTGCATTTCATAACATACAACAAAATAACATTCCCAACACAACATTCCCAAAGGCCTTCTGCATATGCCTTGAATTGTTCAAATCTGTATCAATGGGAGTATACTTCTTCTCATGTTTCTTTAAGCATACTTTAATATCTGCTATAATCATGGGAATACAGTAAGAGGAACACAAGCATATGGTAATTACAACTTAATTCTGCCAAGATTTATGCCTTTATTTGCACTTGTGTAAAGTGAGAATCAAATATCACTAAGATGAAAAGGTTAGTGCATCGATTATAGTCTATTTATTATTCATATGATTTTGTAATTTCAGGTCAATATAAGACAAAAAAAATTTCTACATTAATAATCCCACACAGAAAAGCTAAAAATAACCCATCTTGTAATCGTTCTCTTCATTTTGTTCCTATGAATTTATTTAACTTGCAGTGGAAGCAGCATCCTCTCCATCACCCTTCTGAAACATGCACATAAATATCTTCTAATTTAAAACTGCAGGTGCAAAATTCATAGTCACTGGCTGTTCCTTTAACATATGACAGAACAGATTAAATCTGGCACAGAACACCATACAAGAAAAACAACATTGCTAGAGCATGCATGAAGGATATGGTAGCTGCCCCAACTTTCTCAGCACAGAACTAGTACTACAGAGTTTCTTAGTCCTAGAGACGTGGGGTTAAAATGCTGAAGTTTAAGCATTTCACTTTTCACTAGCTTGCATTTTAACTCTTTTCTTTAAGGGATTTTCCACATACAAATGGGAAAAAAACCTGACCTGTTGTGGTCACAAGCATACAAAAATAAAGAAGTTAATGAACGAAAGCAGCATCCAGAATTTATGATCGCATCAAAAGAACTCCAAGATATATTTCTTTAACAGAAATTTTGATCTGAGGATGACTAGTGATAAAGCACCTGGATAAACCGGGTAGGCTACACTGTTTTACACAGATGTTATTCTGCTGCTCTCCCTCTTCAGCACTAGCTATTTCAAAGCCTCTCTAACAACACAAATAACTGTAGAGGGGAGGGAAGAATTTCCCTTTGAGGCTCACAGCAAAGCCAGCACACTGGCTGAGCCCAGCCCTGCCCAGGAATGCCCCGCAGGGCCTCCTGGCCCAGAGGGCTTGCAAAGCAGATTACTCTGGAGGGCTTTTTGGAAGCCAGAAAGGAGTTTTAAAAATATCTAACCAATCCTCCCTTCTCTGCCTCTGGGTTTTCTGGCTGAGATGCACAACAGCCAGAATTTACCGCAATTACTAGAGACAACACAGACTTTTAAACAGAAGACTTGATTACATCAAGAAACAAGGCAGCCTGAGTGAGGAAGAGATCCCTACACAATGCACTGGAGCATTTTGATGACAATTATTTTGAGTTATTCTTACAAAACTGTAAACAAAAAGAAAAATACTCCATATTACAAGCCACTCCATTACAAGCCTTAAGGAAATAGACCAGGAAGGATATCAGAGGAAACATACAGCAGTGAATTTTAAGAACTACACATTACAGGGCACAAGTAACAACTTTATATTTTATCTCCTGAAAAATGCATCATAAAGACTCAAGAAAGAAGTATTATCTTTGTGTTACCCAGGTAAAACTGCTAAAAATGATGCATGCCCAGAGACACAAGACATCAAAGGATGTGGAAATTGAAGCTTAAGGGGAACCAGTTATTGTTTCCATTGGTGAATACTTTTTGTCTGGACACTTTTTTTTTTTTTTTTAATATTCTCATGTCATGAAGATTACAATGGTGAAGTGTCAGGTATTTCTTAGTACCAGTAAGAATAAACTATTAACTAATTAATGAAAAACCAGATCTTTGGACACTTACAGCATGTTTATAACCACAATCAACCTTTTTATCAATATACCACTGCCTTAAGATGCTGTCTTTCAGCTTTTCCATTTTCATCACCCCCAGCCAGAGTGCCTGCTGGCAAATCAGCAGCACATCAGAAACGGGTGAAGCACGTAAAGATACACAAGTGTGAATTTCATGAAGTCTGTTGCTCCCACTGTGCTATATACTTTTGGCCAGTGAAACAATGTTAAGTACTTGGCTCCAAAAACCCATGTTGTGCATCTCACCCCAGTAGCAATTACAGCAAGAGTCCAGCTGTAAAAACCCAACAGAGTTGCTGTGCAGATTCAGAGAATCAAAAGCACAATTCATGAGAAGTGCTTCACTTGTTTTCCAGAGCATTTTCAGTACAGACATACACAGGGAGAGAGGTACAAGGTCAGCCCTGTTCTCACCTTTTCCCCATTCAGCAGAGGGCAAATCTCCACCGAGTAACCTAGAACCTCAAAATCACCACTATTTTACACTGTTCCTGAAAGCACTGACAAGAAAGAAGGGTGCATATAACCAAAATCCTTGTAGTTTTTGGAATTAAGAATGAGCAAAACACATCTCCTCACCTCAATTACAAGAAACAAAACCAAGGGAAAGCTTTAGCCTTCTTTGAAGCTTTCTGAACGAACTACAAGGATCAAATGACAGATCAAATGACTTCTACTCAGTGATTGCCAAGCCAGCCTTCTGAATACTCAGCTACCATAACATATGTTTTTGTAGAAATAAATTCAGTTTTATATTATTTGCAGGGGGTACTGCAGTATTGAATTAAAGCTTTAAGAAAAGTATGCAAAATAATACATTAAAGAATATTTCATGCGCAACGTCCAGGTTATGCCAATAATGAGGTGAGTTTGCCGTTAATCACTGCAAAATAATACAATGCAATACAAAGATGAGATAAGCTGATGGCAGAATTCACTATAACTGTCTCCCTTTGAATTTGCAATTATTCTGCACTTACAGTATTTCTGAATGGAAATTTTTTACGCATCAGATTGTCCCAATACATACAAAGAACTCTTCTTTTACTCAGTACCACGCTAACTGTTACAGGACTTACATGCTACAGAAGAATAGCAATGAAGAGGCAAATTAATTCAGTTTTCTCTAACTGTAGTAGGACACCAGTGTAAGCATACAGTATTCCCAGGGAGAGAATGTTTTTAGTCCTTTGTACTAAATGATCAACAGCTTAGCAGAAAGAAACATCCTTGCTTTTTTTTTTTTTCCTGGCTCAGTGAATATATCTCATACCTATGAATTCTAATGATTAAAATAATTCTACCAATTACTTTGCTACATTCCACTATGCATAGTCAAGTATGTAATGCAATAAACTATGCCTGAATGGTCTGTTTACCCCACAGCAAGTTACAAGGAAAACTCTTTCCACTTAAAGGACTTGTCTCTTTGGAATGCACAAGCTGGCAAAAAGCCAGGGGAAGCTGGTGCTTAAGCAACCAAGACTGAGCAGTGCCTGTGTGCATTGCAATCTCAGCCAACCGCAGTAAATGTTATTGGAGTTTTTGTGCTGTAAAATTGCTGCTTTCATGCCCACTGCATCTGACAATAGGAATCCTTGGCCTTGGATGAGAGAGGAAGGCTGATGTGCCTTCTAGTCAGATCTCTGCATCCTTAAAAAGTAGGGTTACTACTCCTGTGTACTCCTAATGGGTTAGTGACAAAGAAATTCATGTCAATGCTATGGTCAGATGCAGAAAGATACTAAATGGAGAAGCCTTTTCTCTACGAAGTATAAGAGCAGAGCAATTATGCTTTAAGGGTAGTCCTGAAGCTTTTAAAATCATTGATAATAGTTAAAAAGATGAAGGATATTCAAGGCACTAGCACGTTCAGCCTTACACTTTTCAAAGCAACTTTGAGATAAGCTCTGTTAAGATTTCACAATCATCTATTTATTGTTTGCTTACTGACTCAAGTGTAAAACCCTCAGTGTTTCTCCTGTGAAAGACTGTGTGAAACATCTGCCAAGAGAATTTGCAGAGTCCTGTTCATTTCCAGTGAGCAGCATGTTTGAAGTGCTCCAGCATCATCCTCCACCTTACAGCTAGCCAGAACAAAGTTAAAATGGAAGCCAAAAGCCAACAGAGGCAATGCTTTTTATTTTTATCAAGTGTTTTTTTTTTCTTTTGCTACAGTGACATTTTCAACACTGCAGAAGAAAACACCTGCTGCAGTTGCATTGCAATGACTTGGTTTCTGTAATACTTAATGCTTACTGGCAACTTCTGTTTACTCCAAAAACAACCTGACTTTCCTCAGAAACAAAGAGTCAGGTATCAGCATTCATGAGAACTAAGGAATAAATGAGGTACTTTGTGTGTTTGCACAGCTTTTTTTCTTCAATGCTAGCAAAGCACTCAGTTCCAAATGAAGGAAGAAAGTTTTCTACAATCGACAAGACTGAATAGTACACGACATCCTTACACGCTACACCAAGCTGGTAAACATTTGGTGCACCAAAGCACCACCTCCTTACAGTCAATAACCACGATTACCTTAACTAATTTTAATTCAGCTAAAATAAACAGTTAATGACTGTGATTTCATATATGGGAAATAAAAAACAAAAAACAACCCACCACTCCAAACAGAAGCAGCCTAAGAAACCAGAAGACAAACTCACCTCTCCCTGCCCCGCCTTCCACAAAATGAAAAAAACTTTCAACTACTTGTAGGCTTCTGGGGGAACTTTTGAATTCTCAAAGCTATCCAGGCTCAGTGAGTAGCAGAGCTGCTACAAAGTGCTCTTTGTACAACTGTAAGTTCACGCTGTTGCCACTCAATGGCAAACAAACAGGAGCACATGCAAGATCTGCAGTGCTCTCCTCCTAAATGAGGCACGTGGTTTTGTAGTGCAGTAAGTTAAAGTATCAGACTTTTCCCTGAAATAATACCATGAAAACCCTAAATACGAGTTTAACATGGTGATGAGCTGCCTGCATCCAATCCTGACCTCACCCAGGCTATTTGCTGTGCACCTGCATGCCATTTGTACCTCTACGTTACTCACAGGGGCTGCAAGTCAGCCTCAGCAGCTGGGTGAACTCCTCAGCTTTGTAATTTATAATGGAAATAAACTTCCTATGTGACTGTTTCCTTCTCCCTTTACCTCCTGTATTATAAATTAACTTCTCCTATAAATTTGTTAGAGCCTATTTTTCCCCACAAGAACAATCCATCCTCACTTCTGCCTGTGACTTCAGGGCTCTTCCATTAGCAAACTGCGAGTGAATTTAAATTCAAGCTCCTTATCTTCCAATTAGGAATGCCTGTTCTGTAATCAAGATAGTCAAAGGAAACAATCTGTGTGCAAGCATTGGCAAGAAGGGAAGGAATGCATTTTTGACTCACTGGTTCATAGATACTCCCAGGTACAAGTTTGCTCAGTTTAAGCCAAATGACATTTGGAAGCAGCTTCCCCCCTCCTTTGATAACATTATAATCTGTATTTATATTTCACCGTGTTTCAGAATCAATTTCTCTTCACAGATTTTCTTGCGCAATTTTTCGTAAAGTGATTTCTGATGGGGAAGGGAGGAGGGGAGGAGATGTCTCTGCATCAGATCATATCCACGGTACGATGCACAGTTGGCAGGTTGTCCCATCTGGCATGCCTTCAAGTGTAAGATGGATAATTTGTCACTCGGAATCCTTTGATTTGTGAAGAGGCCAAAATCATCTTTGGAAAGATATTTTGCAGCTAATGATACAGGAGGTGTGGGGGAGACTGTTCTTTGAAGGCAACAAAGGCCAAAATCCGAGGAGAAATAATTGGTCTCTACTCTTCTATTAAGTAACAGAGATCAAAAATTACAAAAATCTTTAAGAGAAGCACATGACTTGCAACAATCAGATATGAGAACTAATTGCCCACCACTTCACAAAATTTGATTTTGGAGGAGAGAGGGTGAGATTGGGGAACTTTAATTTGCTCTTGGCAAGCAGAATGAATGCTTAATTAAACTGAACAAATGTACATTTTTGTACATTAAGGGAAAAATGTTGACAGAAGTTTGGCTTAAAAACCAAAGAAAAAGGATAAGAAGATGGATTCATGAAATTGAAATCAAATATCAAAAAGGGATCAACAATAAATTGGCTAGCAGTCATGACTTTTTTTTTTAAACGATTTTTAAAGCAGCTATATTTGCCCCAAGCATGTGGAACAGATAAATTTGTCGATCTGTACCTAAAGGATATTGGCCTCCCTGCACTGTCTGAGCTTTGAACGTAAGAGATTAAATGCTTCTGCAGCTACTGAGGAAGCACTGCAAGCATTGCTACACAGCGGTTGGAATACAACAGTCTCTGGCCTTGGAAAAAAGTCTATAGATTGAACTTACTCCATATTTACAGAAAGGTTGTCAAATACCTCTACTCAGCATCACAAGCATTTTGAGTTTATGGGTATCAAAAACGTTTGCTTACGAAGTATTTACATGAGCATGCACGTGCCTAGAAGACATTGTCAGCTTTCATTGAGAATAGGCAACCTCATTTTGTCATTTTGCAGGATATAAAATGGTTCAGCAAGGGGGAAGGGAAAGCGGCTGGTTTGCAATACAGGAGGGATATAAGACAAATTGCAGTTTTCTGTCAAATGTAAACAGACGATGTGTGTGCACTGCTAATGAAGCAGACTCGCTACAGCTCAGTATGATCATCTCTGTTATGAACTACCAAGTCATGTATATCTGATTAGAAGAATACTCACAGATAGTACTAGGAAAGCTTCAGGAGGTTATCTCACTGCCTTTTCCTGGGCAAATAGAGTCTCAGTCTCAGCAGCATGATTCTGACCTTTTTATTTATTTTAATTTGATGTTACAGGTGACAGAGCTTCTGTCATGTCTCTTAGGACAGCCTTTGACATCTTAATACAGTTCACTGGTAGACAGTTTTTCCTGACACTTTGCCTAATCTTTCCTTATTTTCACTCTATTGCTTCTAATTGCATCTCTATGTGGTACATAAAATGCTCCCTTCCATCTCAAGATATCAATTTCCCTTTGTCAGCACTTAATTAGTCCTTAGGCTATGTAATGAGTAAAAGTTTTGTTCCCTTACTTATTCCCATACAGTAATACCTTTACCCTCCTAATTGTTCTCATTCTAATGTATCTGAACAGTATACTAGCCAGCAACAACACTAGAAGCAGTAGTAACAGAATTTGACAGTAATTCTGAAAAAACAAGACCCCCCAATTCAGATTTTATAATCCCTTGATGCTATGTCTACAATTCCCTCTTTTCTTATGTATTTGTGTGCCTGGCTCAATCTGTACTTGTTAGTCAGACCATGCTGCAAATTTATGTCTGATTTGCTGTTCACTATCACTAAAATTTTCTTCTCTTTTTCCTCCCTGAATATTCTAAATATCAGACCAGTTTTAATTTTTCAGTTTTAGTATCACTTTATTAGTTTCTGGCCATACAGTTAATGATCTTTCCTTGTCCTTTTGTATTAACTTCTTGTCCCCAGTTGGCACTCAGAACTCTCACTATTTAGTATCATTGGGAAATTTTATTAGTGCTGTTTTAACTCCTTCATCCATATAATTAATGATGATGTTAAGTAAAACCTGGATTATAAGCATATCCCCACAATGTTCTTTAACACAACTCCAAGTTTGATCTATTATTCTTCATTTATTATCACAGACCACTTGAAACCAAATGAGTCTGAATTCATTTTTCAAGCAAAATGTCTTTGGACCAGTGTCAGACCCAAAGACAAATTATATGTACTGATACAACAATGACAAAATTTATCATGAGTTATGAGATGAGATAAAACAAGAATAATTCAATAAACCATGCTTAAGAAGACAATGAAAATAAGGTGTCTGGACACCTGTTAAGTTTTCAAGGAATTCAGATCAACTGCCAGTTCTTAGAATGCTGGAGGGAAAAAGAAGCAGATTTACACGTCACCAGAAAAGCTCAAACAGCTTTTAAGCATTTGGTCTTACCCCCTCACTCTGTTTCCTTCTCTCCCAGCACTTTTCCCCCTCCTTTTGTTCCCCAATAATCAGAACTAAATTGCTGTTTATTACATGGCAGGCAACAGCCTGCCCACTCAATTTTAGTTCAGTATCACCTGTGGCTTCCCTTATGGAAGAACTACAGCAAGGAAAGAACAGAATGAGAGCTAGGAAGTATTTTGCAGGCACTAAAGCAGCACTGCCAGAAAGTGCTGAGACCAGACCACGAGATCCCTCTAAGATGTCGGCTAGGACTGATTTAATCTGCTGTGGATCTTCTTAGTAGTTTTTCCAAGCTTCCTGCAAACTAGTGTAGGCATGGAGAGGGAAATCACATTATTCCCTGCTTTCTGTGCAAAACAGGAGGTCTTCCTACCCCTGCAGGAGAAATAACAAGAACTGCAAAATAGGAAAAGCTGCCTCAAGGCCACTTGCCTCTACCACTAACTTTTAACACACATCCCTGTGTTCACCCTTCAATTTCATTTGTTTCAGGTAGGAAAAGAAAAGGCAGAAGTAGGAAGAAAAGGAAAAGGAAATGGCAGATTGCTTAGTTATGGTGGTGTGTATTAGCCGGGATACCTTGGCAGAAAAATAAAATGTGATAGCTGAAGGGCAAATCTGAGGTTTAACCAACAAAACTAAAACTAAAAAAATCCATACCTATGCTTTGTGCGTGTCTTGCATCTTTGCAACCTCTACCATCAAATTCTAATGACTTGTCATGAACAGAAGTCCTCACCTTATGACCAAAGGAGAATTATACTATAGGACATTTGGTGTCTGTGGAGTTATCGTATCACACGCTGAGACCTCTGAATATGAATATTTCTGGTATGTTGTCATTCTCCAGTCTTTTTAGATTATATTTCTCTTTCACAAACTAAAATTTAGAGTTGTGCTCTAGATTTCTAAACTTTCTTTCTCTGCAGGAAAGGTTAGTCATTTTGAACTGAAAAGCCCATCAATCTGCAAATCCTATGTGGCTGGAGAAAAATCTTGTTTGTTATGCATCACCTGGTAGATCCTTGATCAAGGACAACTGAAAAAACATTTTATGTTATATTGAAATTTACTTCAAATCTTCCCATCACATAAACTATCACTACAAAGTGTTATGAGAACCCTGGACAACTTAAATGGTCAAACAGACTGTACAAATGCTGCTGTCAAATACATCTCTTCCTATTTTGCAGTTGATGGTTCTGCCACATTTTTGATTTAGGGGTAAAAATCCCCAATCTGAATTTAATTTAGACTCTTCACCTCCATTGTCAGGGCTAAGCATTAACATTTAACTGTATCCTTTCTTCATAATATCTACTTAACCTCAGAACTTAGCACTGTATTTTCCATTATACTGCATGTCTGTGTTGAAAGATAAACTACAACTAATTTCAATCAATTGCTCTCCAAATTCTGACTAACCTATAATTTTGGAAGAAAAAAAAAAAAGCTTATCAAGATGCTTAAATACGGACTTCACATGACTTCTACTGTTTATAAGCAGACTATTACATAAAGAAAGCCTTTCCACGCCTGAGTCACATTCAAGAATCCTCTTCCCTCCCAGCTCCTCCCATTCATTCTCCCTCTTCTCTAAAGGCCTATTCAGACACCTCTGTTTCTTATAAATCAGTTCACTATTCTTACTAAGAATAATATGAAATTTTCAGGAGTTCTACAAATTGCTTTTACAAAACTAGTAAATTGTTCTGAAATCAGTAGACAAATAGGCTGCCTAATGGGACAGAACCAGTGGAGTCAGACGGAATTGCATCGTGGAGAAAAGGAACAACAAAAAAGTAGAAAAAATTGAAGGTGCTACATAAAGGAACAGTCATGCCTGAGGGTCCTAAAATTTATTTTCTCCTGAATTTTACACCTATTAACATACCTCTTTAAGAGAAATGTTTTCTAGCAAACTTGATATGAATTATTGAAGTGACTAGCAGTACCTTCACAAAGACCTTTTCTCCTCATGTGGTAAGCATCCAATAACTGATTTTAATAATTCTCACTTCTCTTGTACCTCATTCCTTAAATTAAAGCTAATTCCTGTTCGTCAACAAAAGAAACCAATCAAACTGAAATGTGTAGATTAACATAATTTTAACTGCACTCAGATCCTTCAAATTTTGAGGGGGTTGCTACATTCAGACTCAGACTAAAGGAACACAACCAGATGTTTGCATGGGCTGAAGAGAAGGTGATTTAACTTGCTATTCACAAAAAGCCAATACAACTGAAAACAGTTTAGTAATACAATTGTTTTCTGTCAGGACCTTTTTCATCCAAAATGCTTTGAAAGTTATCCCTCCTTCCGCCAGCTAATATAAATATTGGACAAAACCATCCGGAATATAGCACTTATGTTATTTTGTTTCCATCAAAATTACATAGAATGGAAGCTTCTTTTGCACCTAGGTGCATTAAAAGACAACTGGTGAAATAATAATGTCCTTCTTTGAAAGGATATGCTACTCATGCTGTATTTCTTAGCATTTTAGCTAAAGAAAACACAACGTTAAGAGTGTACCAAGGGTCACAACTGCAAGCATTTCCATTGGATATACACAGTGAAAGGGCGAATTGCAGACATCTGCAGACAGAGGAGACAGAGAAACAGTGGGAAAGGGAGGGGAAAAATGAACATGAACTTTTAGAGCATGCCGGGTGTTCCTTCTGCTTAGCCACAGTCTCACCACAGAGAACTCTCAACACAGGCCAGTATTAACTTCTATCTGGTTTGCTGACAAAAAAAAAAACAAAAAAAAAAAAACCTCTTATGTTGTCCTGCTTAAAGGCCAAGATTTGACTTCTGGTGGTATCAGCTGAGGTTATTTTGGCTTGCCTAGGGTTTTAAGGATTACAGAATGTTTCTCCTGAAAATTTCAGAAACAGCACAAGTGCCAAAACCTAGAGAAACGAAGAATCTAGAGGAAGAACACTTACTACTTGTTCCTAAGACTTTAAAAAGTCCTAAGACTTTTTAAAAGAGGCTAAGAGGTGTAAGCAGTTCATCCCAAACATCCAAAATTTTTAGCAGCTTTCTCTTGCTATTGCACATTTCATTTGCAAAGGAAAGTCTCATGGATAAGACAGCAATCTAAATGTATTGACTTATTGAACCAAACCAGTCTACCTTTTGGATAATGCATATATTGTCCAACAAATTTCATGTTCATTGACAGAAAAGAAATGAGACATCTGCATAACATAACCTGCATTATGTATTACCATGCTTTTGAAGGTTCCTCACAGATTAAATATTGAACAAGTTGAACATGCAAAAATAAACCTGTAATACTCATTTTTCAAGAACTTAGGCCACTAACATGGCAACCCTAATTCATCCTCGAGAGTATGTCTTTTCAAAATAAATAAATAAAAATTGTCAAATCCACATGCACAACTGCTATTAACAGATTAGTTTAGATATAACAGCAAAGTTGCATCCCAAACTAGGAAAACAACACTGTGTTTTGCTCTGCAAAATAATTCTCTCCAGCAAATTGATGTGCAATCTGTAGGCAAAATATTTCTCCAAACCCCCTCTAGTGGCTCATCTGTAGGACAGTTCGTTGCAGTCAAAAGACAGAAATGGTTCCACAAAACCCAAATTCTTGATCAGGCTTTGCTGGTCTACTGGGGAAGGGTCATGAATTAATAAATTATTCTTCCAGACTGTCAACCCCATGAAAGTATATTCAATTATACAACAAAAATGGAACCATGTGGCTATTTAACTTTTTATGTTTAAAAGAAAAAAGGTAAAAAAAAAAAAAAAAAATTTGGTTTCCTACAGCAAGATGTATAAGCAAGCACTTGTACTTGTTTTTCACATACATGTCACTCCCACTGGTTACTCATACTAGTTGGGAGGATGAGAGCTGTGGAAACATGCGCCTCAGAGCCACTGTTTTGTTCTCCCACCACACAGTTCTCTTCCTCTACAGCTTTTTCCTTAAGCTGCAGCGCCCTATCCAGTAATGTACAAAAGTCCTCTTCTCTTGCCCACAGGGAAACTTAAAGGAACTACTGGAACTTTCTGAACTTCATGGGATAGTACAAGATCTTTCTTAAATTATTCTGAAACTAAACATCATGACAGTTTAACAAACTTGATCCCATCCTTCAAAAAGCGTAAGCAAAGGTTAGTCACTCACAACAAAGTGCTTTACATAAGAAATCATCAATAGTTATTGCTTCACATAAGTACTGCAGTTTAAAATAACTTAAATGAGCTTTTATAAAAAATGAGTTACTTTCTACTCTTGCTTATCCTACAGTACTTTTGAAGTAGAGACATCATTTGCAAAATTTCAAGTAAAATTAGTTTAAAATACAAAAATTATTTAGATATCTTTAATTTTTATTAGGCAATTTTGTAAGAGGATGAAAATAAAAGGGAATTCAAACTATGGACAAAGTGTCCTCTTCTTACCATGACCTGGGACAGACACTGAAACAGTACCGGTCTGTACTAGAAATGAGCTGGCAGTATAGTCCTCATCTGTATCAGAGTCCTGAACTGGCTGGCTGGCATTATTACTTAATAACCACCTCTGGTTGTCATGAAGATTGGGTGATGGAGGAGGGGAGTGTAAATGTTCAGTAACTGATGGACTAGATGAGGAGGATGGCATGGGAGGACCTATGAAAAAAATAAAAATAAAAAAAATTTAAAATATGGGTCAAGATATCATATGAACAATAAATCAGTGTTATTTTTTTTTGCATCACTGAAAGGCAAATTGTTGACTTCAAACAATAAAAAGAGATGGAAAAAGAAAATATGACAATAGCGTGTAACATGCTGGCTTAAGTGCTTTACAACACGTAAGGCAGTACCATGACTTGCTATTGCAATGCACAGTGTCTTTCACTCTCTGGAATTCCATCGTCTCTGCAATACAATGACAGAAGAGCAGGTGCCAACTGAAATAAAGTACTTGCTGTGCAACCAGTTGGGAAATACAGTATTTTCTATTTTTTAAGCATTTATTTTCTTAGGCCACTGTCACAACTGAAGTGATTCTGTTTTGTCTAGTGGATGCGAATATGTAATGCAAACACACATTCATTGCACTCTCTCCCTGATCTGGCCTCTCCTACTGGATGGAGATTGGCAGAACAAAAGGACTCAAATATATGGCAAAACACATGGCTTCCTCTTTCAGAGGGACACTCCTGTATTAAAGCTACTTACAGAAGAAAATACTACAAATAAACAGAGAAACAGAAACAGGCTTCCAAGCTTACAGATACAGAAAAGCTTGCAGCCCTAAATTTCTACCACATGAGTTATCCTGTCAGGAATTTAAGTTTTTATGAGTATTTTTCAGACACGGATACTATTTAAAACCCATGAATGTTTCATCTGTCAAACTCGAGTCCATCTGCACAAGTTGTTTTAAAACATGCATATGTAATGGCTGCTTCCCATTTCCACATCTTGCAAGTACCATAAAGACATCACAAAGGAAGACGATTTTAAATAAAGCTTTAGGATATCATAACAAAACATTTAGCCCTTCAATAATACAGTAATAAAATCCAATAAGCGGTAAAGAGTTACCTAATTTACTCTGCCAAGTATATTTAGCACAGATCTCACTCGAGATGTCCATGGACCTAACCCCCGCAGGCCTGCAGCCCTGAAGAGTTGACTCTAAGACAAAGAAAGGATCCTGAAGAGCAACAGTCACCACCAACACAGGGCTGCCAGAACTTCCCCATGAGGCAGAAAAGACTATTCTAGTAACGACTGCTGTGCTGTGAATCTGTTACTCCTGTATTACTCTCATTTACTGAGGGGCCATGTCAAGCTCATGTCAGTGAACTTGGTCAATGGAGAAAGAGAGGCAACTCTGAAGCTGACTGAACAGTAACAGCAACCAGGAAGCGGGTTGGGCACCAGCAGGAAGAAGCAGGCTAAGAAATTTGGCAGCCGCAGTATGACTGCTCATCTAGGAAAAGTGAGGCCTTCACTTTATAAGGAAAAGATTCCCAGAGAGGGAGCTGTGCAAAGTTCACTTTCCATCCTTTCCTTTCAACGCTGCATTGAGATGCAGGCTCAGCTGTGGAGGCAGTGAGGACCTTCCTCAGTTTTAGGGATGACAGCCAACAGAGTTCCCTCAGTGCTAGTGCTACACATTTTTTTAGCTAAGGCAACATACAGAAGTTATCTAAATGATAAGTCCTCAATGCCAAGTCCATGTTGACACGTATGGTGCTAACTTGGTACTGCCTCCTGAATTTTTTTCTTTTTTAAATTACTGAAGCCACCTGTGAACCTTCAAGTCATCTCACTGACACAGTTTGTGAATAGCTTTCCTTGAGTATGCTCACACTGAAGCACAGGACTGACAGATCCAATCATTAACAAAAATTCAATTTTTCTGTGCTCCTGCTAAATGAGTACAATAGCAGGATCAGTGTTAAAACAGAGTTGACTTTGTGACCTCCACCTTCCTTTAGATGTAGCAAACACTACCAATGGTATTTAAAAGCAGATCCAACTTTACACGGAGTAAGACTGCCATACTACTTAAGAATGAAATATTTTATTGCCTGTAGGTGAGGAATTGTACCGGATGATGAAGTAGCTTTATTACATAATTCATGGAAGAAAGAGACAGAGAGAGACAGAGAGACAAAACCTGCACGGATACCATTCATTACTAAGAATCTAAATTTAAATGAAGGGAAAAGGAGGGGTTTTCCATCATCTAATCATTTGTTTTCATGGCACTCAGTAGTAAAGTTACACTGGAGATGGAGAGGTGCAGCACCTCTCAATGTTACATTTAAGTTTGATATAATAAATAATGCTGGCATCAATAACTTGAATTAACTTCCCTCCATCTCCTTTGTACAGTGCTAAAATTCTACCAATTAAAAAACTGTTTTTGCATCCATATTCAGCATAGTATGTCATGGGCTATCTTAGAGCTCTCTAAACCACATTAGGTCCTAACCAACCAGTTTCCCCAGAAAGAAACCTGTGAGCCTAGGCACTAATTGTTTGCTCAGTTCTTTCAGGCCATTTGCCTACTCTCAAACTGCAGCGAACAGCACAATATATATTATTAACAATTTCAAAACAGCTTTGGTTCTGGACGGAAAGCGAGCACTTATTAATCAAGTAACTCCTGTGTAAAACCCAGGGATTGTGGCTGGGGAAATAACAAGCATGGGGCAATGACATTTTACAGTGTTCAGCTTGGGAATTTGGAAATAGAGAGAGGACACTTGAACTTTTTCAAGTTCAAGATAAAGTACTACCAGATTTTCTTGCTACACTTTGATTTTCTACATTGCTTGCTTCAGTAACCTGAATTATTTCTTGAGAGTGTATTTAAAACTTTATTATGTGCACAAACTGATTTAGATAGCCATTGTATCTCATTATCTCATTCAGACAACAATTAGTGACTTTTCTCAAGTAAAAAATAGCATTACAATTTTTTTTTTTTTTTTTTTTT
>WBMW01004765.1:0-28773 GCA_013396635.1 Penelope pileata | reverse complement strand
TTTTAAAAAAAAAAAAATATTTAAATTTTTTTTTTTTTTTTTTTTTTTTTTTTTTTTTTTTATATTTGCAGCAAATCCCCTTTCCTTGCTTTGGACTCCTCTGACTAGAGAAGAGTGTTTCAGATGTGTTATTATCTGAAGTAAATGAGCATACGTGTAATACCTGTGGAGCTTATGCACAAAGATGTTTTCAATATGCTTCCCCTCACTTTCTTAATTTACACTCATTAACTTTCATACACAATGTAGCCTTGACTACACAAATCATAATCATACAAAATATCCTGTTGCCTGAACACGTGTCATGTCTGAGGCCCCTTAATTGTTTTGCAAATTCCCTCATTTATCCAGATTTATTAGTTGTTTCAGTGCTCCGTGGCTAGGTGACACTGCACTGCGCTGGTGAGCATCCATCCGGAAAGAGCAGTCCTTGAGTGCTCGGCACCACAGAGTTTCCCAGCTCAGAAAAAATAGTGCTAGGTGCAGGGTGGAAGCGTGGGGTTGTGAGCAAAGCTCCCACTGCTACACTCAGTGGGGACAGATATTTGCTACTGGAAAAATTAGGTAGTTGTGCCTGTAACTCTTCCAGGAAATTATGCAACGTTGGTGATATGATTTTTCTGAATAAACCTGATAGTAGCAGGCAGGTCTTTCTCGTCACCAAGTTACACGGTCTGCTGAGAACAGGGAGCCAGTGACAGTACGAGCCAATTCTTCACAAGTACCTTGGGCCAACCAGCTGGGACACATATTTCTGTACAATTTCATCCAGCACTGGCAGATTTCTGCAAAACCTGAATGTGATTCCTGTTCCGTTCCAAGTGAAAAGACAGATAGCTATCTACACTGCCGTTTATAGAATAGGCTATAAGTTAAGAAAAAATACTTAACACTAGAAAAAGAGGGATCATAGATGCCACACACATTCCTCACCAATTTTCTTTTTTACATGGAAGGAAAAGCGTTTAAAACTACTTGGTAATATCTCTTAAGTCTTAGCAAACACCTTTATAAATCACAAGAATCATTATGCATGTCAAAAACCAGTTCAGTTGATTATCATCCTTTTCCATACAGCCTGAAGGCACACAGCCAAGCAAACAATATTTCTTTCTTAGGAAAAGGTAAGGAAAAGTAGAAATGTTGATCTTTTTTTCTCCTCTCCTACTTCTTTTGGTATATATTCAGTAAGAATTTCAGTTCTGCTTGGTCTCTCTTAGCCATACTTAAAAAAGCAAAGTTTATTGCTTCTACTACATGACTTTGATATAAGATAGTAAACTATTTTCCACATAAAAAGTATACTAGGCTTAGAAGTACTTAAATCTCATTTATTAGATTTATTTTTTTAGAGCATAAACATAGCTTTATTTGGTACTTTCATAACTGAAAACACACGAGTTTCAATGAGGTGTTTTTTTTTTTTTTTTTTTTTTTTTGAGTATATAAAGCTATCTCGTGGAAATGCAAAGATCTGCAGAACATATAGGCAAATTCCAGCAGGAACAGACTCAATATAGCAATATGTGACAATGTGAATAAATTTACAAAGGAAACAATGTGAGTCCCAAAAGAAAGTAGAACCCAAAGAGAACTGGCTGTAAGAAAACGTTAACGAAGAAATGTATCTGAGATGATAACACGTTAAATATGTAAGTACAAAGTCATAATGTTCCAAAAAAATTGTCCTGTTCTGGGCCTATATCAGCAAAGTAACTGTAGTACATGGAGAAGCCTGAGTTCAGCACTGGCATTTGCAAAGATGCTACAAAACAAAAGTTGGAAGCAGCAGTGTTGTTGCATATGGACAAGCTGAGAACAACAAGCAGGATACGTTCAGTCCAAAAAAAAGAGCAAATAAGCTATGGACAACTCTGCCATTAACTGTTTGGTAATAATGGGAGGCATAGGGATGCGTTAATCATACCAAATGTTAATACCAGAGTCTAACACTCATCTTTAAAAGCCCAGCTGAGGTCCAGTTCGAGAAACAAACTCAGAAGGCTAAAGCAGGACTTCATGTATGAAGTATATTAAGGCACCCAAGTCTGAGGCTGACACAATTGCTGCTGCCTAGCACTGGAGGGACGAGAGCCTGGAAATGACAGCAGCTCCTGCAGAGCACGGGGTGGCTGGAGGACGCGCTGGGCAGAGCTGTGCCTCCAGCCCCAGAGCCTCCAGGATGCTTCCACGCAGCTGCAATTCACAGCTTACAGATGTATATGGAAGGTTGTCCACACCCTACACTTTAAAAACAGAACAAAATTAAGCCACTAACTGCTTTAGTGCTTATTTATATTATGAAAAACAGATAAAACAATTACTGAGCTTTCATCTTTTATCAGTCATCACATGCTAAAGCAGCACGTTGCTTCTGCACCAAGGGGTGTGTTCATGAATTACTCCCCGCATGCTTACTAGATGTATTTAAGAGAAAATAGTATTGGACACTTTTGGAACATGGTATTTAGGAGAAAAGTAGGATGCAAGAGAAGCAGGAGTAATGATCTCCTACTGCTGCAGGGTGGGCGGGCTGGGAGAGATGACCCAGAAAGTCTCTGCAGAGCCCTAAAATACATGCACTTAAGAAAACTTCCCAATATAGCAAAACTCTTAAAACAGACGTTTCAGTGGAAATATCACACTAACAAGGGGAAGAAAAGCTTAATTTTGACTTTAATTATAAATCTACACATTCTGTGTAGATTTTCTGTTCATATTACTATACTTTAAAAAAAAAAAAAAAGCATCTGAAAAGAAAAAAAAAATCCCAACACCTAGCATTATCAATTCACTCTGCATAAAATGTACTGCAGGTTACACACTTTACAGAAGTAATTTCACTATAAAAATTTGAAGGGCCATTATTTTCATCTCAATCAGCATGCATAAATTCTCCACGTAACTCTTACATAGAACTCCTGATGGATGCTTAAGGCAATATAAGAGCCGACAGCTCTGTTTAGGCTGTTTAGCCATGGCAGAACAATGCATTTTTCGTTTCATAATCTTGGCAGCCCTTGTCACTGAGACTGAAAGAAAATTCCTCTACCTGCATCTCAAAGCCAGAGGGAAAGAGGCTTATTTTGAAGTTAGTGGTAAAGAATACTTACTGATTTCAATGTCAGTAAGAAAATGCTATTACATTACAAAATGCAGGGTGGATATTGCCTTTCCTTCGTAAATTAATGGGATTTTTGCTGGTAATTCCATGTAAATGAAGATTTCATGTTATGTTAAGTGCCATTATATCACATAAACCCTAAAACGCATCACATGCTGTGCAAAAATGCTATATATATAACATCTCACTAACAGCTGATATACTAATACATATACTAACTCTGTACTTTGCTCCTCACAAAAGGAGAAAGGATGTTTTTTTAAACAGTTAATGGGATTTTTTGAAAGTTGAATCAGATGGTCAGCGGTTTGTGAAGGTCAGAAATAACGTGTCTTCTGGCTAAATTAATTAGAAATCAGAACACTTTCAAACTGGCAGTAGGACACTTACAGTCCTTCTGAATCAAGCTGAGATGAATCTTTGCAATCTGTTGTACGACTTCCTAGTGTGCTGAAAGCTGTAACACACTCTTAAATAATGCACCTATATCAGCCCTAGCAAGTTTACTGATTGCATCCCAAAGTTTAAATTTCCAATGTAACACATGCAAATTGACAAAATAAAAATCACCTGGTATGTACAACCCTAAGCAGTCATATTTTGGATCTTTTCATATAACACAGTAAGCCAGGAATAAGCAAGTTTTTATTGTTATTATTATGGACTCCTTGTATGCTATCCAACCTGTATGACTTGGCTTTGGCATTTATCTCTCCGCTGGATACTGCAGCCTTCTGCAGTTAACCTGCAGTGACAGTTATCTCTTAATTAAAACTCTACATGCAAATAGAACTACTGAAAATTATTGTGGCATAGCACACAAAGACGGATTATTTATAACCAACACGGTTCTTTTTATCTACTTACACTAGAACCAACGATTGTAGTTATTGCGATGATCCGCCCAAGGGAATATACGCATAGACAGTCTTTCCAGTACATACACATGCACACATATACACATAAATATGTTTGTTTATAAACCCATCTACAGCAAAAACCACTCTAGTAAGAAGAAATACATGCCAAGTTTTTTTTGTTTTTTTTTTTTAAAAAAATGCTTTCAAATGCCTAAAAACCGTGCACACAGTCTGCTGTGGGTTTTCCATTTAATTGGTTTTGGTTTAGTTTTACACAATGGATAATGACCCTTTTAACCCCGAATTGGAAAGTGCATTTCCCAAGTTCCAAATCTCCCTGAGTGCTAATGAACTGTCACTGCATCTCAGATGCAAATCTTAAATAAAAATGATATCTACCTTTCCCAGGCTTCCTTGAAAAGTTATTATGTCTATGGAAAACAGGTGCATTGTTTTGACACGCATTTTAACTCACAAAATTGCAACTGCTCCTGTAGATTGTGGAAGCTGAAACTTCACAAGATTATCATATGAGGACAATGATTAGAGAACAAAAGTAATTCATTGGGAAGCAAGAGAAATTCTGGTCTGATTTTTTTTTCCTCCTTTCTTGGAAATATATTATGATAATCACAAGTCGGTAATATAAAGCTTGTAACTGTTTTCTGAAAAAGAAAAAGATTTCTTAACAAAAATGGTTATGCATTAGAACTGGTGCTCATTTCTGAAAAAAACACTGTGTTTAGAGGCATTTTGTTGTTTTTGGAAATTTAACAGCTGCTGCTTAGCAGATTGCTAAATGAAATGGAGTGCCCTATTCTTGCAGAGGTCAGACTGCATGATCACAGCAGCTCCTTCTTCAATCCGGAGCTAAGGCAGTGCTCATCTTTGCTTTAAATGGGAGTTTTCTCTATAAAGAAACCGCAGAATCTGAGCCTTAGCTGACAGATTATTCTAACCAAAGTACATCACTTTCTACCTTTTAAGATCTTTTATTATTATTTAACTATATTACCCTACAACTAAACAGCCAGGTGGAGGCTGAAGGTCCAAGCAGTGAGGCAAAAAGTTCACGAGCCAACCTAACAATTCAATCATCTCTCACTTTTGGTATCTATTTTAGGAGCTACTCTTGTCAATTCAGCTGAACTTTCCACATTACTTGCCTCAGTATTAAGAGAGGGTATGCAGCAAGTTGGAAGAGGAACAGACAGCTATTTCCAAGAGAATGGAACTCCTCATTTCACTCAGAACACCAGTTTATGTGATAAGTCTTACTATTTTTAACAGAACATACCTTTTTTTTTTTCCCTTCCTTCCTTTGGCGGGGACTTTTGGACAGAAGCAAGCTGATGAAATTAACATCAGATTGCAAAACATTTCGATTAACTTCCATCTCCATCTACAAGGTAGAAGTTCTCTCATGAAAATGCCACCTCTCCATTTTGAGCATCTACTCGGACGCAAACTCCTCTGCTTTGCCACACAAGCCTCACACAGCACAGCCACGACACAGACACACCGGGTCAGCACTAACCTGGCCACACACATCCAGTTTCTGACTAGCCACTGCCACTCGCCGCCATCTTGTGAGCGCTGGCCATCAGCCTGTGGTGGCTGAGCACTGTGGCCTAGCAGGCCTGGGGGGGGCAACATGGTGCCAGGCCCCGTGTGGGCAGGGCAGCGCTCGGGGCTCATCCGGACTGCTCTGCAGAGCCCAGCCCTTTCAAAATGCCCACGGGGAATTTCAGATTGAAAAACAAAACGAGACAAAGCCACCACAGACATGAGCAAGAACCAGGAAAACACTCCGCCAGCATTTTTTTTTTTTTTGCATTTTCAGAAACGCAACTGATCATCAATAACGGAGATGCTAGCATATGCTGTAACTCATGTAACTCTAGCCACTCTCAGTCGCTATATGTCTTACATTTTCCCAGTGATGAGGCTGAAGTTTGCTGTTTCCGCTCTCAGTCCTGACCTTTGCAAAAGAGTAATTTTTTTTGGATGCTGATATCCTTTCAGAAGGCAATTCATAAAGAGTAATCGCCCAAAAAAGTAACCTTTGTGAAGAAATGCTGCTTTATTCTTCCTATCCGTGACATTTTATTATTAGAGTTGAGATGGATTGAGCCATGTCACATCTGGTTTATCATTCTTCCAGCATGACCCACTGTTAGCCTACGTACCTTTTATTTTCAACGTTCCTTTGGGCTAAAATGGGGGGGAGGGGGAGAAAGCCTTTTTGGAACAGGACAGGAGATGCATCTTTAAGAGTACAAGGGCACTCCAGGGTATTTTTGGAGGGGAATAAGTGAGAGGGTTGCTCAAGAGAAAATAAATCTTCTGAGAATGACTCACAAATCATTCAGTTGTTAGAGTCAGGTTAATTCCCATCCTCATTCCTCCCACCCCACTAAGAAGTAATCTAAGGAGGAATAAAACCAAATACTAATGAACTACATTCAATTTTCTTAATTTTACTGAGCTCCACAGTCAAAGCAACGGTTGGGATGCCAGTTTTGCCCGCTTTTGCTACCAGTGTGGCAGCTACCTTGCAGTCTGTTCTGAAGGGAGCCGCACCTTTGAAGCAAGGCATCTGGAAAAGCTCTTAATGACACAGGATTGACTGCAATGCAGATCACAGCAGATGACTTGTTTTCTTAGACAGAGATGTGGCAACGTAAAGAAATTTTGACAGAAGCCAACAAAGAGCTGCCAGAGCCCAAGTCCTGCTCCACATGAAAGAAAACATCCGTGCTGTGCTGCTACACCCTCTGTTTTCCCAGCAAACCAATAAAAACTCCCATCAGACTGAAATGGAAGAATTGTGTGATGTGTATAAAAGCATAAATTGAGCAGTGAGAAAGGGGAAAGCATTCCTCCTTGACAAACTTCCAACCTGCCTAACCAGTGAAGGAGCCCTGAACTGCGCAGCGTTTGCAAGCCAGAAGATACCAGCTGAGGAGGTATATTTGTCATCCAACCTCTTCGTTGCTCGATTTTCAGAAGCCCTTCCCTTCCTGCTGCACTATCAAGTTTTGTTCCTTGTTGGGGCTTTTTTCTGCTGTATTAAATCCAGCTTCTTAACAAAGGAACTTTTGGGGAGGGGAGGAATTAGAGAATTACCAGAAAATTATCAACTGTTGTCTCACACAGCACCACTCTCACAAGCAACAGGGCATTTACTGGACATTGATGTCTCATTACATCTAGCATGTAATTTATTTCTCTGCTGGAACAGAACTTATCAGCTTTGCCCATGTGGAGAAAATGTTTCTACCTCAGAAACAAATAGAACATCACAGGCAGGAAGCTGGAAAGCTTAAATGAAAATCCGCCACATGGTCACCAGAACTTGCTTGCTACTGAATCCACAGTAAGACAGCGGTGTCGATATGGGCCAGAGGTGGCATTTTAGGGCCAGATTTTCAGAAAAGCCCGATCTCATTGAGGGATGATTTAGAAAACAGAACAATAAAAACTGTTGGGTACCAAATAATCAGAGCAAGCCGGACTCTTCTTTAGGTATCTCTGGAAATTTAGCATAAAAAAACCCACCAGCACAACAAAGCCTCTTATTTTGGAGCTGAATATAAAAACAAAAATATTTTAGCAAGTATGAAAGTGTATCCAGCATATGTAGAACACTATGAAGTTGAATATTTTTAATCACTCTCCGCCAGTACAAGAAATTACTAGGATCTATTTTGACAATTTATATAAAATCCCTATTTTATAGCTTTTAATTTTGTAACATTTTATCTGTATTTAAACTTGGCAGGACTTCACTGTGCTCTAGCTATACGTAAACTTCAAACCCATACATTTCAAATACATTTAGTTATCCTTTGAGCTGCAGAGGAACAGACTTAACATTTTTTCAACACACTTCCAAAACACTCCCATTAGTTTTGGTAGGTCAGAAAATGCTGAATGGAGTTTTAAAAAAATCTCTTTGGCTTCAGACTAAACATGGAACTGTTCAGTCCAAAAGTGCTATTCATAAAGTTGTGAGCTAATGAACAAAAGGGAGTTACAATAAAGTTCCATGAAATTTTAACAATAAAATCCAGCAGTAATAATGTAAGCTTTACTGTGTTGCCAATTTGACCATTTCTGAATAGTAAAACACAAAGTAAAATGAAACACTCCAGTTACTTCTAAGAGGTTTTATCTAAATGAAAATAGAAAATGCCTGGAAGACAAGGCCAATAAACATACAAGAAAAATTCCAGAATAGAGAAAACAATTGTTTATGCCTGACTGAAACCAAGGGTACCAAGGTACCTCTTTACCAAGCTGCTTCCAGAGTCCTCGGGCCTTTGTCCAAGGACTGGGCAAACACCAACTGGACCATCCAAATCTGTCGACAGACAGGTTAGCCATCTACTTGAAAAGAGATGAAAGGCAGCTCTCACCTGACTGCTTAACAAAGCTGAAACAAATGCACTTAATCTAAATGGTAGGAATCACCAGCCAAAGCTGTATAAGTCTCCGAGTTCTTGAATAATTATTAATATTACAAGTATTATACTTTCAAGATGCACCTCTCAATATCTATAAAATCTGCCAGATAAAAACTAATTACTACATAGAAAGCATTTAAAGGCATTAGTCTGGAAGCACTGTCCTCTAAAACTAAAATTCCCCATATACTTTATTGCACGTGCTTTCCAAGATTATCCACTCCTTCGCATCAACCTCCATCAATCTCTGCTGCCAAAAACATCTACCACAACCACTTACTGATAAGAAAAGACATGAACAATTTTCTTATTCTATTCATTTTTTCGCTTTGAAAAAGGCACTTTTTAGCAGGTTTTTGGCCAAGATTACATTTGTATTCATACAATGTTCCTTTTATATGAAGAAGTAATGCAACCAATTATGAAAGCAGTCCCTGAAAAAGCCAACTAATGACTTGACTTTGTCCACATTCATACACGCACAAAGTAACTAATTTTATATGATGCTTGATAATGCAACACCATGTAAGAAAAAGATTAAGCAGGAACACTTACAAGCTAAACATATTCATTCTGAAAGGATCAGACCACATAAAACACAATTTATAAGCAAAGAGAAGTAGAGCAACACAGAATTGAAACTGGTTTTAGCCACATCTCATTCCTTTTGTACTTGGCACATTTATGCCTAACACTCACAAAAGCATATAGTTTTCTGATGCGTTAAGTCTTACTACATAGGTTGCTCTCAAAGTAATGCCTCCTATTTATTTCCATGGAAACTACAACAGATACAAAGAACACAATAACACTATTTGATAGAGAAAATTTTCAGCTACAAAACACTCTTTTTCAACATAGTTACCACTGTTAGCTATACACTTCACCAGCAATGAAACAAGAGCCTGCATGCTGTGCTTATAAAAATCTTCACCAGTGGAGGTGACCTACTGTTTCACAGCTGCTATGATAGCATCGTTGCTAGGAAAATGTTGCCCAAGCAGTCCATCTTTCATCAGCCTGAACAGATGAAAGCCAGAAGACAACAAATCCAGACTATATGGTGGGTGTTGTAGGACAGTCCTGCCAAGACTGCGAATGTGCTCCATGGTCTTCAAACTGCTATGGATCCTGGTGTTATTGTTTTGCAGAGAAAGGTTGTCTTCTTCTCTGGCCTGACTGTGGAAGTTCAAGCCTTCAGCTTAGTCAACGTTGTGAGGTAGCAGTCAGAGGTGATGGTTTGTCCGGGTTTCAGGAAATCCAGAAGGATCACCCCTGTCCTGTCCTAAAAGACAGTGCACATCACTTTACCCANAAAAGACAGTGCACATCACTTTACCCACTAATGGCCGTGTCTTGAACTTTTTCTTTGATGGGGAATTCACATCTCACCACTCCATGGAGTGCCATTTTGAATCCAGCTCATAGTGGTGACACCACATCTCATCACCAGCAATGATGTGATCCAGGAAACTGTCACCTTCAGCCACAACACTTGCATATGGTGATCTTTCTTTTTCTGTGAGAGCATTTGTGGGACCTACTTGGCACAAACTTTACGATATTTCAACACTGCCACCACCCTTTCCAAAGCACTGAAGCTGATAGCCAGCTCTGTACACAGTCAAGCTGCCCCTCTGCTGCCATCTGTCGCACAGCAACAAAATGTAATGGGAAGGGATAGGAAGGTTCAACCTCTACTGCCATACCACCACCATCTGCCACTGATGTCATGGGCCAACGTACTAAAACAGGAGGCATTACTTTCAGACCAGGCCTCACACATACTGCTTGCTTTAGTCCCCCATACTCTAAATGCCATGGTATCCACGTAAAGAGATAAAGACAAAGCAATAGTCTCAACACTTTTGCTTAGTTATCTGAGATGTTTTGGTTTTTGTATTTGTTATTTATCTTTGAGGTATTCTAGTGGACCAAATAATCATTCATCGTGTGCTTTCTGAAGCAGTTACAGCCTGCAAAGTCAATTCTTGGTCAGAATTTTTAAATCCACAAGAAAACAAATCACAGGATACTTCAAAGTCAGATCCTGTCAAACAGAGGAGGATGTTAATCAGTGCAGTTTAATTTAAGTCTCTCTGTCACACTGCTGTTAAGATTATGTGTGCTGAGCTGAGGTGAGCAGGCAGAGAATTAAGAACTATGCTCAAATTCCTTCTGAATAAAGATGATGCATCAGCCCGTAACATTCATGAACTCATGCAAACTCTCAAGAATCCAAGTTTCACTGCAAGTGTCTTTCTGGATCTGTTTATTTCAAAAGATGCGGTATGAACAATGGTATAATAAGTTTTACTATGTTTTAGGCTTAAATGACTCATGCATCATTCCATTTGTAAGAAAAAACCCTAACATGCAAGTACAATATGTTACCACAGCTGCTCCATGGGAACAAAAACATATCAATTTGGAAGGAAAATACATTTATGAAAATGCCTGATTAGCAAAAAAGCAGAAAACAATTTATTATAAACAATAATATACAACGCAACTGCTTTATTTGACATTTTTATGGTTACAGTCTGTTTTCATAGAACCTATTGGATTAAAACGCATCCAGCTCTTTCCCTCCCACTCTCAGCTCAGATTATTCTTCATTGATGTTATCCATAAAAACCCACTAGTTTTCTATTAACTGAGCTTTGAAGGAGGGGCTCCCACGCTAGTTGAATGTAAAGTTGCTGGACAGAGTGCACCAAATTATCTCCTTCCTTCAGGCATATTTTACCCTCTTTCCAAGATCCCAGTTTGGAGACAGAAACACATGCTCCCTTCTCCTTTTTGCTTTAAAAAAAAAAAAAAATACAGTATTTTACATCTTGCATGCCTTCTAACCCTGCAAAGGTTACAGACTGAATGCTACAAAGCCAGCAGGCAATGTACCTCTGCAAATTGCACAAGTATAAAGCAAAAGCAGTGCCACCAACATCACAGCACCTATGACCTCTTAGAGGCAAAGCTTCCTGATGCCCATCTCTTCCCTATTATAGCCAAGGCAACCTCCGCCTCCCTACTTTCTCTCATCTTCTCTCTCCTTGCCCTTTTATTTCCATGCACCTTTCTCATTAGTGGACAACTTTTTTTTTTAAATTTTTCTTCACACTGCAATTAAGTTTCATATGCTTCTCCTGTTGCTAATTAATTTAGTGTAAAAAGGAAGTGAACTTGCACTGAAAAATTATCAAGACAAGAACAAGTAGGAGTACTGAAAGTAGCACACGTTAAATAATTACCCCATTTAATGTAGATGACTGGCATACCAAAATAAACTTAGAAATCATTTACAGCATTTTGCTGAATAACGTATGTTGAATAACATACATAAGGTATCGGATAGGATACACTAATAATGCCATTGTTTCTTTCCATGAAAGCAAACCCAAAAATGCTTAAAAGCAATGATCTAGCTGGATACTGATGGACACCTCCAGATGGAACATCCCCCAGCCATTCCCCAAAAAGAACTGGACTCATCAACTCACCCAAACTACCTTTACTCCCAGCTGCTACTGGAGAGGCATCTCAGCTGGTTAATGGGACTTTTTGTCCACATGAGAGAGACAAACAGGCTGAGACTGCAACTAACCACAGAAATAAACCAAAACACTAACACTTTGCTTGATTCATCAGGCCAGAGAGTTAAGTCTGGGTCTCCTACATTCCAGGTGAGTGCCTAGCTAATTAGTTCTCAGCTAGCAAGAGAGCAACTCATTCTCTCTTTTTCACAAAAATCTCTGAAGAACTGTGTTTAGTTCCTCATCAAGATGAATGCCAAGCCTGCTAAATTTTTCATGACACTGAATTCTTGTTCTCCTGCCAGCCCTGGTTATGTGTGAACATTTTAGGCTCCCTCAGGCATTTATTTTACTACAGAGTCCTGAAATACTTGAGTCTATTAAGACCTAAAATAAACACGCAAAAGGGAGGAATCTGCTAGCTGTTCTTCCAGTCTACATTATAAGGAGGCAGCGCCTACACCAGTGGAGTTTGGAAATTATTCCTAACATCACCATTGAAATTATGGTACATTGGGCAACAAAGCCATCAAACCACGCAAGCTATAGCCTGGGGTTCAGCTCCACTGCACATCAAAAGGAGCCCCAGGAGGCTGCTTACAACTGGCCAGACAGGGCTGACTCTGTGCGAATCACCTGGACCGCAAGTGTGTGGCCTGAGCCCAGTGCGTAACGCATTTCAGAAACAGTGCATTTACTAAACACGAACATAATGGCTATTTCTGCATGTGCACTGGCCTGGGTTTGTGCCCAGCTCAGTCCCTGTCTTCTCCCTTGCTGCCAGAAAAGGGGGACTGAAGAACAATTCACACAGCTTGGCCTCAGTTACCCTCCTGGCCAAAGGCTCTTCTGGAACAGAAAGCGTGCTGACTGCGAGCTAGACCAGCCTGTTATGCACTGAAGTAGTGGGAGCTTGAGGAAAGAAGGCCAAACACCAAAAGTTTTCAGCCAGGCCTTGAAAGGTAGCAGCTGAGCAACTGGATTAGCCACGGGACTGAGAATCTAGCTACAAGCTGTGATTGCTGAGCTACAGGGGATAGCTTAAAGGACACACACCAAATTGCATACAAAAAGAGTATCTGGATTTAAAGTCACCTGGTGAAACCATTTTATGTCACTTCCAGTTCATCTACACATTCTGTAGCTACTCTTTCCAAAAAAAACCCTGAAAATAGATTGGGCTTTGTTGTTCACCTTGAGGTCTCCTATTCCCTAGAGCAATTCCATCAACACTTCCACCCACAATGCTCCACTACTACTATTATACTCACTGCTATTATTATACTAAAAATGGAAGCAAAACCAACAACGTTGTGCCCAGAAAATACCATGCCTAATATCAAATCTTAAGTTCAGCATTGTTGTCTTAGAGATACTGCAGGCACGCGTGGAAAAGCCATAAAAGATTAACACACTTCATACCTAATTGTTCATGTAATGTTCTTACATCGGAGGTGCCATCTACTAGGGTGGCAACACAGCCATTTAACTCAGCTGCCATAACCTGCTGTTACGTCCATGCCCACAACTCATGTCAGTCTCTAGCACAGCTTCAGAAACCTCCCAAAGACCAAATCATCTCTGACAGGATGCTGCTTATTCTTAACAAAACCCCCCACTTTTCCACGCTTTTTTTTTCCTTTAAAGAAGTAGTTATCTTCTTTCATACTTATGTTTGAAATAAACTTTAAAAATGCTCCTGTTAACCAGTTTCTCTCCTACAGTGTTACTGTTACAGAGATGGTGGCAAGGAGTCCTCAGGAGCTGAAGGTCGGTAAAGTGGACTGAACACGGGTGTAGTATGTCTGAACAATCCTGGCGAGTGATCACCACTGAAATGACAACCTAAGACTAAAGGCCTCACAGTTCTTGCCATTCAGATCTGTGAGGGATTTTTTTCTTCAGTATGAAACATGATAACTGGTTCTTGCTAACACGCATGCAAACTAAAGCGCAGGTACCTCCATTGGCCTTTGCCCTGTTTCTGACGCCCCCAAGACACTCTACCAGACAGCCGGTGTCAATGGCAAAACCCCACATTTCTTTAAAAAATGAGAATACGCTTGGGAGGGATGTGGTGAGACCTTCCCAAGGCCTGCAATTCTGCAAAGTGCATTTATTTATCATCAAACAGTGGGGCTGAAATAGAAATTGGCAATTCATTTTACACCATTTCCTTGCACTGGTGAAGAATTACGAGAGTACTTCAGTTTCTTGGTCTGTCCACAGTAATTGAAAAAAATAAAAGGAATTAAATCACTATCAAAAACACTATATAAGCAGTGCTAGATAATATAAACTCTGCCTGCCAAACACTTCAAAAATCATATCACATTATTTCCATACATCACCTGTAATTCATTTAACCTCATCACATCATTTTTGTTTTGTTTTTCTGTTTCTTTATCTTTCCCACCTTCATCATTACAAACTGAAAACTCACCAACACAGAAACAGTTTCTTTCTAAAATCTGCAGAGTCCTAAAGCATAACTGGGAAAGTGTTATTATTTCAACTGAAACAATTCTCTTTCCTTGTGCCTCTACTATGAGAACGAGGGAGTCTCAGGCTGAGTGGCACGTCTGTGATGAATCACACCTCGTGCCCCCGAACGCCTCTGGTGGAAGAAAAAGAGAATCAGTCATTTCTCCCACTGTGGGCTGACAGGATGTGAAACACAGAGCAAAGTGAAGTTGGAGAATCAGAGCTGCCAGCTTTTACGTCACGTGGGACCCTATAAAGAGCTACAGAGCCCGTTCCATAAGATAAAAACACAAGAACAGACATCCTTTGCTCTGCCTCCACCCTGAGTGGGAGGGAACTTTCTTCAGCTGAGCCTTGCGGTAGAATTGTAGTTAGGCTTCCACAGACACCTGAGGAGATTCACTTGTTTTGCCTTCAAGCAGCAAGAGGACCTGCTGTCAAGTATTTCACCCGCAATGTTTTCCTGTCTTACAGGGTGGAAACCCCACTTTGGGGAGTTAAGAGAGCTAAAAACATACAAACAAATAAACAAAAAAACACCCACAAAAAAAACAACAAAAACAAACTCAGTCCTGATGGATTCCAAATTTAAGCCCAGTGTGCCTAAAAACCAATTCTGAATCCCTAAAATCTGAATATATGACACAAACATTGTGACAGCTTTGTCCAAATAGATGGCTGTGACCCCGAGATTTTTCCCTCACTTATTCTCTTAAGCAACTCTTAACCTCGCTCAGCTTTGAATGACAGCAGCACAGGAAGGAATGCCAAAGGAATGTCCCCCATTATTGAAACATCACAAAAGCTCCATGCAGAAAGCTGGCATGGCACAAGACTGCATTTATTATCCACTAGCTAAAATATAACTATGTCGAATAAGATTAATAATTATTGATGGAGACCATGTGTCTTTGTTGAAAATGAAACTGTTCAATTCAAAAAGACCTTGCTTCCATCTGATTCTTTCTAGACTACTGTAGTTTCAAACACTATCTCAGCTTTATATAACTGAAGTAACAACTCTGTTTTTTCAGGATTTTAGAAATCTCCATCTTTGTAAATGAAACCTTCCCCTTTCTTCAGCAGGTTGTATTTGTCTTTCACACAACAGTAAGGGAAATTAGATATAAAAACATACAAAACCAAACAGAATAATATATTACTAAAACTTGTAAATAACAGCACACGAGTAGCATTTCTAACCCAGTTTTTAGCATTTGGCCTGATTTTAATTTATGACCGTTATTACACTGGTAGGTAAAAGGATCTCTGTTGTGCTAAGCATTATAAAAATGTGCAACAAACCCCACGGTCCACTCTCTTTATGAGGGAACAAATGGCTAGCACCATGTAGTATTCATCCCAGAGTGATAACTCAAAGGCAGAGGAGCAGAATTACTCCTGACGATGTGCCACCTCCCTGCACAGTGCCCTGCTGCCTGAGGTCTCATATGCAGCTAACAGGCTGCCAACTTTTAATACAGGTCCCAGAAAAGCTCTAGGGGACTGAAATCTGAAAGCCTGATGTCTATATGTTAGTTAGCAGAAACTACAGCAACAAACAGACTGAGCAGGCACATGCCTGAGAAGAGTCAGATTTTTAAAGTGAAGTCCTGTCTTGCAAAAATGAACTGAGTTCGGTGAACAGCTCCAACACACGCGTAACCAGAGATCCAGTCAATACAGCCTGTGTGGCTTTTAACAACTTTGTCGCCGAAGGCTTTTTAAAGAAACCAAGCATTCACAGCAAAACACGATTCCATGCACAGAAATGTAACTGATTAAAAGAGATAACCAGAAATCAGTGGTAAATGGCCAAACTTGCACAGCGGAAGAAGCCTACCAGTGGTGTAGGCACAGGGGTCTGCACTGAGACAGGCTCCACCCTGCGCTGAAGCCACAAGTTTTCAGATGACAAAAACTCAAGGCAGTAAGGATGAGGGCAAGCGGTGAAGAATTGCAGAAGGACCTTATGAGACTGAGTGACTAGACAATGAAATGGAAAATTAAATTCAGTGTAGATAAGTGTAGAGTGATTCACATGGGAAAATATAACCTTAACTTCACATGTACAGTGATGGGTTCTGAGCTGAACATTACTGCTCAGGAGTGAGACCTTCGGGTAACAATAAACAGTTCCATCAAGATGTCAGCTCAGCGCTCAGCTGCCAAAAGAAGCAGCTCAAATATTGGGTATTGTTAAGATCTGAACAGGAAGCAAAACAGAGAACACGATTATGCTACTTTGTAATCCTATCCAGTTGATAAACCGTCCCTGCTTCCAGCAGGGAAGAAGGTAGGAGATGTGTTTCATCATCAAGTATTTTCCTTTGTGATTACTCTTCCAAAGGTAGAAAACAAAAATAAGCAAAACAGAAATAAGCTTAATGCAGAAGAGTGGCCTACAATTAGGGGAACGAAGACAGCAGTTTTAACACACTCTTAAGTTGTATCTGAGATCACATCCAAAATTCAAGGACACTGCCTTCTAGATACTTGTTGATAAACCATTCAAAAAGAGGTTGGCAAATTACATCCATAACCAAAGAGCTCTGTTAAAAAGCATTACACAGTGTAATAGAAGGCTACTGCTAAAAGCAGAAGCTTTTCTAGTATTTGAATTAGCTGGGAAAAGACAAGCTTGAAGATTTGCCTTCACTCTAGCAGTATGCAGTCAGCTGAAAATCACTTTTCTGTGCCATTCTGAAGCAACTAAAGATTTTAAGCCCTGAGGGTAAGCACAAGTGCCTACAAAAGGGTAAGTAGGAACAAATGAATCTGAAGATCTTTAAGGTCTTTGCCTGCTTCGTTGCTCTCTTTCCTTCATTTTCTTTCCTATGAACTAGCCTGTCCAAGGGACCGCTGGAATGAGACTCTGATGCTTCAACAGCACACAAATGTTTTTACCTGCTGAAGGGAAACAACTAAATGAGGACTAGGCCTTTGGACTTCTAGCTAATGTATACACATCTCAGTTGCTAAAACATCTATTGCTTTTATCAAAAAAGATTTGCCTGCCTGCTAACAGACTGATGCTACTCATATTTTTTCCTAACTGCATGAGGCACAAGCCTGTTCTGTTTTGCATTTGGGTTGTTAAATATCAGACACAGAACCTGCCTATCAGAAATGGCTACACATACAATATTCTCTAGTTACCTATTTCCATAAAATACTATACATTTACTTCACATATATACACACGTGTACAAGACAAATGCACTACTAGCACATAAAAAACTTTGCTTTACCTGTCACGCAATAGAATAATTACAGAAAGGTAGAAAATATGTTGGATGACAAACCGGAGTACCAATGAATAATTATTCTTCAATTTTAAATTAATGAATATCACACATGAACATAACTATTTTTCAACAAGAAGTAAAGCTGTGCAGGGTATTTTACTGCTTTAAACTACTTGCTGCAGTTCTTAAGAGTTGCTATAGGACAGCAATGCAGACGAACACTTTTCGAAAACAGACCAAGTCACAAGTTATTTTTTCCCCCGGTTTTAGCCTTACAGTTCATTACAAAATCACTTATGAGTTATTTCAATCCAAATGTTACAAAAAATCCCTACTGCATAATAGACTAAGGTACTCTTTTGATATGGCCATAATTCTCTACCACTTCACTGCAGCTGAAGTCCCTTGCCTTGTCTGAGGCACGCTTTTTCTATTTGCCCCATCCAAGTATGTTTTTATGCTGGGTCGTAAAGGACACTCAGCAGGAAGTGCTCTGGGAAAATAAGTAGTCATGACTTACAAAAAGCTTCCACAGGGAATAAACGGTGGGATTTTAATTAAAGTACAATGAAGAAAACAGAGTAAATACTAGCTAGTAGCCAAGATATAAAATTTTCAGTAACCACAAATAAGCGCGAACCAATCAAGCTGCTCGCCAAAATGCTTTGAGTGTTCAGAAAACAATGCACAGAACTGGTGAAACCCTGACAGGCTGCAGACTCAAACCAAGGCAGACACGCCGACTAATTAAAGCTCTGTCTTCTCCCACCAGAAAAGATAACGTTTCAGCACAACAACAGTTACTCACGTTAATCAGAGGGAAAAAAACAGCCAAAAACACCCCCAAAAAAACAAACAAGAAAACCCACGCAACCACTCTCTTTATTCTGCTGCTTACTAAAAAATTAAGTCATCATTTGTCTACTGAAGTGAGAGGAGAAACTTTAATTAATCAAAGAAAACCCATGACTGCTAGATAAATTGTTCCTTGACCCTGCTCTGTTTGCAAAGGGCAAGACCAATTCATTACAGTCAATGCCTCCTCCTCCTCCTCCGCCCCTCGCCAGGAGCAGGAGGGGCATGAAATGGCAGCTGGCCCCTTTAAAAGGTCTGGCACGCATCAGAACTTTAATTCTGCCATGCCGTTAGAAAACGCTGAATAAATGAAGTTTTCCAGAAAGCCATTCCAACTTAGTTCCTCATTACGGATCTAATTACAAGCTATCTTTCTAATGTACACCTGACGACATCATGTGAAGCACTTAGCTTTAAAGGTCAGCAGAAGTAAAGGAACAATTTCGCTATTTATAGTGAAGTGCAAACTTTTCTTATTTGGCTGTTTAAGCAGCCAACCCTTGAGTTTAATGTAATTAGGGAGGAGATATTCAATTTACAGTATCCAGAAGTAATGATGATTACACTGGTTCAAAAAAGCTACTGGTAAGCATAAGAAACCTTTGTAATCACATCCCGTTTCCAAAACGACCGGCGCACCGTGAACTCGAGGCATTCTGGCAAATGAAGGCCACGGCACATAAAAGCGAAGCTCCGGCAGTTTAAAAGCTGCGCTGTTCAACACAACGAGCTGCGCGACCGCTGGGAGATCACCGCACACCTTCCACAACTCACCCCCACAGCCCGTGCCATCTCCTTCCCCCTCAGGGCTGTCCATGCGGGCAGGGCTGGCTCTCCTCCCGCCTGGCCCAGCCCGGCATGCTGCGCTCCCTCGGGCAGCCCAAGCAACAAGGGCTGCAGCTGCCGGTCCCGTCCGGTCCAGGAAGATGCCAGCCCTGTGGATGTGGAAATGTCTCCTCCTCGCCACTCCCCGCCCTGCGTGTGGCAGATTAGCTAGGTCAGCAATCCGCCAGGACCAAGGTGAAAAATAAACAAACAGCCACGCTCGCAGCAGCTGCGGCGATCGCTCTCTGGAAAATCATTCAGGCGTTATGAGGGAGACGGCATTAAACGCTGCCACTTGCAGCTTCACGGCTCTCTGCGCGCTCGCAGCAGAGCGGGGCGAGCACTTAAGGAGGATCATCAGAGAGCTCGCTGTCTGAGCATCTTCCATTAAGTTTTTGTCTTATGAGGAGATAAGCAGGAGCCTCTCTGCCTGATAGGCAAAAGGCTTGTCATAATTCATTAGCAACACAGCCTCGCTCCGCTTTCCTTCAATGAAAGCAGGCAAGCGGCCTATGAAGAAAACGCTGAGTGAACAACAGCTTTTCCAGAGCCAATGCAATAAACTTGCTGCTGCTCGGCATCGCCTGGTGCCTGAGATGGGGGTGGCCAGCGCTGCTCGACAGCCCTGTCAGGGCCTCAGGGGTCCTAGCAAAGAGACCCACAAAACAAGCAGCAATTCCTCAGCTGCTTGGCAGTGAAAACTTCACATTTAGGCTGTGGAGATAAACGCACTCGCCTGCTTTTGCTATGCCCAGGACGAAGCTGACAATTTATTCTGATAAACCACTTACATCCGAGGGGAAAAAAGCCCAGAGGAGGTGAGGTAAAAAGCACAAACTACAACATTTCATTGCAGAAGTTAACAGGGATATCACGACCCTTCAATCAGATCCTAAATTCATCCAAAGCCTCATTTCCTTCTAAACAGGAATAATGTAAACTGCAATTGCAGTTATCTGTTAGGTAAGGAAACAAGCTCAGACAAAGTGTCAAGATAAAGTCATTAGGATGGCATTAAAGCAGGGAAGAGCAGAGCATGCCTTTATATTATCATTATTTTTCGTCTACTGTGCATCCATTCATATGGAGCTAAAGTGCATCTGTTATATTTAATTGTCTTACGTACTTCATGATGAACAGACCCGGTAAGAGGGAATGAAGAAGAAATGTACTCTTATTGGCATTTGATCCACTCACATTGCATATATACAACATTGCTTCAGATGACAAAATAATCCAGTAATACGATAACCACCAGCCAGTAAAATGTGACGCATTTATGATCCAGCATTTGAACAGACTTCGGCAGGAAAACTGGTATTACAAACCTTAAATTTACCACAGCAGGGTTTCTAAATTTTCATTCAACTTCTAAGAGTTGCTCTACCATCACGTAACAGAAGCAGTCAAAAATATAAATGAATGTTGTATGTTTGGAAAAAACAGCAAATGCACTGAAGATGGCTAATTATTGATTTTAGAACATCTGTGTCACAAAATCTTCTTTTGCAATAAAGTAGGTTCAGGTAATTTGCAAACAGCAGAATAATATTGCTTCCCTAAGCTCCTTTGTGTTTCACTTAGGCATGATAATTTATTTTGAATGTAATATCTGTCTTTAAAACTCTGGTCTATAAACATTATTAGCAACAGCACATTAGCATGTCTAGAGATCGCTGCATGCCAGCAGAATGCAACTGATTGAACAGAAATCAATAAAGGTGTTTAACAACTTCATGAGAAAAGTAAGTGACCCTCACACCCTTAATGGATTAATGTCACTTGTGCGCAACACACTGCATAATGCTGACACAGAGCCACTCAAAGCAGTGTCACTTTTCGTATGAGTGCCTTAAAACCTTATCAAAGGGAAAATGTGTTTTAATGCTATTTCAGATGTCATTTTTGAGAGGATTTTTACAATCCCATTTCATAAAGCAGAAAGCATGATCTGAATTGTTACAAGTTGCTTTTGTCATTGGCACATGTACTAGGTCACCCTCTGAAGCTAGCTGGTAAAATGAAATCCCGAACACAGAAGGATAACACTTTGAAACATTACTCAAACAACTTGTTTACCGTAGTCTTTCCCCTCTGAATACACCAATATCTTTATATCAAAGTCTCTAATACTACCAATAGCATAGCGTGCTTTTCCAGGTTCGGGATGCTACTCCTCACCAGCAGTTCTACAGCACAAGATCCACGGGATCTGCAACTCCCCAGCATGCTGTCCAGCCTTGAAATGGAAGGGCCGGGGGAGTAGTCTAAATGGAACCGTACTGTGCAATGAAATAAATGCTTACCTCTGAGACTATGAGCAACTCTTAAGAATACAGGTATCTGTTCATCTTCAGTATGCTGCTTCGTATCCCATTTTATTGCTATTCTCTGAAAAGCGACTGCAGGTCAAAGCAAACTGTTTCATGCTCTCACTCCTTTATATTTACTTAAGTAGACTAAATGTGGAAATATACAGCATCTACTAGCTATCCTTTTGATGAGATGAAGGCTCTTTTTTGGGAAACGAGCAAGTTAAAGATGTCACCACGCATCATCTAAGCAGAGTGCCATCACCAGGCTGCACGTACAGCTCCCTTGGAGTAAGCCCGAACATAACCGAGGGCAGCTGGCGTGCGAGTTCCTTGTTCCAGCTGCTGTATTACCTACAATAATTTCAGGCTGAATGTGAAGTAAAATAAAAGAACTACAAAATCTTTTTCCTCAAGATAATTTTGTCCCAGGTTTCACATGTAGTTTTCATCCGAAGAAGCAGGCAGACCTGTGTTAGGATAAAACAAGGAAGCAGATGCAAAAGCTTTTTCTGACTGACTTGAACATTTCCTTATGCCTCCCCAAAGGATATGAAAACTCCTCCAGTAAATGTAGCATCATAATTGGCTATAATTGACTCCATCCTTCAATTTTTAAGGCAATCTATAAAATATGGATTGTTTTGTCAACTGGGAGACAATTTTGTGACACCACACTGTTTATCTCGTTACAGTGATCTTCCCTGCACTCAATATCATTTGTTACCCCTCAGTCTACCTCATTTGTACTGCAGCCCTGGGCCTCTCCTCATTTAATGCACTGCACGCTCGCTAGTGTAGCGCCGAACATTCCATATCCGACCAAAGGGAGCAGCTTGCTGAAGATCACTGCAATGGGGGATAACAGTGCCCGCGACCTCCCAGCAGGTGAAGGACAGCAATCGTATTTGGGCAGGCATGCTTTGCTCCGATGTGATGTTCTATGTGCTATGCTGCCATCAGCCCATCTCACAACCTACTGTGCATAAACCAGAGAAGACAGGGGCCAAAAAAATACAAAGTTTAAAGAGTTTGCGGCTGTTTTCTGTTAGACCTGCTGTACGACTGAATTTACAACATTTGAACATGAGCTGATAATACTCTGGTCCTACAGCCTGTTGGTGCTTGTCCGGCAGCTACCACACCACTGTAGTTTTGCAACAGGCTCTTAGGTCACAAAAATATGATCATTTCTGAACGGGAACAAGTGCATCTGGCAATTTCCATTAGCTGGATACAAAAAATACCTCACAAAGACACTGGCTTCAAACACAGTCAGAATGATGGAATTCTCTTTTTTCCTATCGCTTCCAACAATTATTTTTATTTGTACATCTTTGTCTCAATGCCTCATTTGGAAACTAAGGGAAGTAAAAGGAAACTAAAAGCTAAAAAACCCCAAGTGCCGACAGTCACAAATCTGCAGCAAATGATTGATAGAAACATTGATGTAATCCTGTCCATAGCAACAGTTTAATTATGAACATCTTGGCAGTGAGCCTGCTCTATGTGTTGATTTTCCCCAGCAGAGAATGCCATACAATCCATCTTTGTGTTGCGCACTACATGACTGCATGGAGAGGCCAATCAAAGGGAACAAGGAGCAGAGAAGTTGCACTAAATTACGGGGGGGGATACAGGAGTACGTTGGCCATGAATAATTTCACTCCTGAGGACAAGCAAGCCTGAGAAAAAGGAGGGGAAGAAAAAAAACAACAGGAGGGTGCTACCCACAACAAAATAGTGCTATAGTTCTTAATTACAATGATTACAGCACACGACATGAATACCGCACTGTGATGAATGGCACGAATTTCTGGTACCCATCATAAAGTGTCCCCAGCCAGTTCTTGTTTGCAGGATGCCCACTGTGCCGTCTGCAAGGCAGTCAGAGGAGATCCTGCTATCCAAGGCCAGCAGGACCCTGCGGGGATGCGGGGCTCAGTGGCCACCTCCATGTTACACCCTGCAAGGCAGAGCACGCCAGCAGGAGCGGACCTGCTGCGATAACCCGACAGCCATGTGATTTGTACGGTAAGGGTTTTCCTTCGATATGTTCAGTGTGGTCTACTTTTTGGAGCTACACGTAGGAAAATCTCTCTGAAATACTGAGGCAGAAGTTTAAGATTATACTCGCTGCTCTTTAACAAAATGTTCTGGTAATTTTTAAGTGTGTGAACAAAGGTTTTGTGAAATCCTGTTAGGCTATTACATGTGGTAAGAAAACCATCAATCATTTCAGCAGCCTGGTGTCCACGTTCACAGCTTAACTCAATAAAGACCGGTTTTAGTTTCTATTAAAGTATGAATATTTTATATATGTAACCACATAAATAATCAATGAGAATACTCATGTACGTATATAGGTATTGTACCATGTACATGCTTCTTTGAGGGGAGCACAGAAAGTAATTCAGAAATTTGAAATAATGGCATTATAAAAATGAACTTCGTAAAGTCTACAAAAATTATGATATGCATACTCAAATAAAACAACTAATTCTGAACTTCTCAGAGTTAAATGTTTGTTACACAAGTGTTGTTCCATTCTACATTTTTTATTTGCAGATATACGACTATTTCCATCTCCAAGATACTGTGGCTGCATCACAACATTAAAATATATTTTCCTTCTTATGGTACCTAATGTATAGGAATCCGCTGTGCATTATCTGTCCAAGAAATTGCTTTTAAACATAACATGTCAGAATCTAGCAGAGTCTGCTTTATAATCACTGGTTCTTCCTCATTAAAATCTACTTAAAACACTGGAAAGCACTGAAGAAAGGGATTTGTTTTGGTAGGCACAAGCTGATGTTCAGTTCACTACATTATAAAAATCTATTAAAACACAGAACTAAAATTAAATTAGTTATTTAAGCTCTGAAGGGCTAAAATGCTCATCTCTGTGCTGCCAGATGTGATCATTTTTAGCTCTGAAGTCCCATTTCATAGCCCAGCTCATGCTACTCAAGAAGCGCTCTGGTTTTCTGAATGACGTGCCATGAAATGTCTGCATTTGATAAAAAGTCTTTTTGTGAGTCAATGCATTTTTTTGCAGCGCCAACATTCCAGTTTGCGAACAAGAAAAAAATTTGTTTGATTATCTCTCTTCAATGTAGAGACTCTCTCCCAATAAACACATCTTTCGCAATACCCATGTGACTGTCTGGATCAAATGACTACCTGAATATAACACCCAGCTGATTACACTGAAGATTCAGTTAACTTATTTACCCTTCAACATCTAGACAATCCAACGAAAGAGAAACCCACAGGAACTCCTGGTAAAGACACTTCGTTGAGACATTAGTCAGAGTAATACAAACAGTTATATCATTCCTCAGTAAGTTCACCTTGGTATTTACACAAAAAGGCCATTTGCAAAATCTTCAGAAAGAAAGGAAAATGACACATCACTGTATCATGACAGGGTTTGTGGGAGTGAGGGAAAATGGAAGCTTGCTCTTGAGCACACCAAAATACGTAGCACAGAGTCCTTCTGATGCAGTTCTTGTAGCTGCACTCTGTGAAAGGAGAACTCTGAAATACATGAGTGATCAACCTTTGTAAAGGAACACCGCTGCATTTAGAAATGCTTAATGACAAGCGCAACACAGAGGATGCAGAAGTTCCGTGACAGACAATTCTGAAGTCCCAATGCAATTGCAAATTCAACAAATATATAATTTTAATGAACTAAGAACTGAATTAACGATTACAGAACACCTGAAAGATCTTAATGACTGCTAAATCTGACATTAAATTTTGTGGCCATTTAATCTTTTATTACTTTTGGCGCATTACTTTAGATCAAAGCACACAAATCTGACTGAAAGTCATTTTTCTCTAAGATGTGTAACACAAATCTTTCTCCCGAATTAAAAACCTAAATAAGAACAAACAAAGAAGATGACCACATATCAAAGCTCAAAAAATCTCAGCCATCTAAGTCTCCTTACCTATTGGAAAAGGTAGCAAAAAGCTTCTAATCCAGAACAGAGGTATTTTGGCTGACCTCCCACTAGACACAGCCAGGCAGCTGATGCGATGCAGGCATGTGGAGAACATTCAGCAATACTCAGCCCTGAGACAGCCTCCCAACAAGCTCTGCTACAGCCAGACTCAGACCTGTCCAGTCACCAGAAGCACTCCTACTGCGCGCACTGCCTCGAAGGAGGGGCAGCTCGGTGAGAAGGTGCTACTCAACGTGGAGACTGCAGCGAAACGTGGTGAGGGGCAGCTTTTGGTCTACAACTCTTTAGAAAACCAGGACTTTGGAAGCATCATTTCCAGATGATTGTTTCCAAAATAAACAGTTCTGTATGACAAAGCTGTGGCCTAACAAATACTAATACGGCATGTGCAGTTATCGTAGAAAACATTTTTTTAGAAGTGTGTATTAGAGCAGAGCACAACCGACATTCTCATGGAAAAAAGCAGTCACTGTGGATCGCAGCTGTAAAGAAAGCTTTTCACAGTTATTTGCATGTGCTTGAGCTCAATCTTTAAAAGGAGGGAAATGTTGTGTCCAGATGCTGAACAGGCTATAGTTGTCTGAACTCACCCTGATCATTTCTACAGCACAGAAGACTGCAGTGCAAACTGAATAAAAGCCACTTCTGAGGGAGCCAGTACACGCTGCCAAGCATGCCAAGCAGCAGCTGGCATCTCAGGATCAGCTTAACTACGCCCCGTGGTAGCGAGCCCAGCCAGTGCAGCCTCACCCCTGTCAGCACAGGGAGCTCACGGGGCTGCGTGGCTTTGGGCTGGGCAGCACCCTGGGCACCTCCACCCCAAATTCTGAGTGGATTAAGTATATATTTGGATATAATCAGAGCAGCAATATCTGGAGAAGAGGAAAACGTATGTTCTGGTGCTAAGATTTAAAAATGAAACATCCAAATTAGAGTAACAATCCTACAATAGACCAATTAATAAAAATAAGATTCACTTAAATCAAACCAGAAAAACAATTATGTAATTTACTGCTGTTATTACATTAAATAAGCAAGTAATTTCTTGTAAGAACTGATAACATTACAGACTCAGACCTTCTTTAGGCATTAGCCCCTGAATGAGAGGGCATTGTAAAAATCTGTGTAAACTGGAATAGTGTTCCGGGCAACTAGCAAACATGGAAGGATCCAAAGATCTCCACATTGAAGCAGGCGCTCAGACTGAGGGTCTCCTGCCAATTGTGGAAGCCCCATAAAAATATGGCTGATTAGATAATAAGCTTTTCTCTTTCTCCTTCACAATCCGATATGGATAAAATAAGCCATTTGTGTTCTCTTCAAAACATTCCATCTCAGTGCATCGCAATTCAAACACAAGTTTGACACACACACCTCCTGTTTGATGAATACAGTTCTGGGAGGTGTTAGGCAGCAAAGACGGTCTCCAAGTTACAAACTGTTACATTGGTACGGTGCTTGGGAAAATCCTGTGAGCTCTGCCTCTGCACATTCCTCCGCTACTTGAACAGATGCAGAACAACACTAAAGGCAACAGGGATTTCTTTTAGTATTTTTAACAGATAACAAACAGTATATTGTGTGGGCAGCACGCTTGTTGCTATTTCTGCATTTTAATTATGCTTCTGGAACCTAGTATATTCAACAAGAATAGCCATTGATTTTTGGCTCTATTACACAGTAGCAAAGAAGTATTTTGTTTTGTTTTAAAACACACATTTGTATGGATACCTGTCTGTTTCACAAAGCAAAGGAAGCGCAGGCCTTTTAGCAAGCCTGATGTACCATAAGGGAGAGAGTGAAAAAGCAGATTTCTTTCTTCTTCTTGACCAGGCTGCAAAGCCTGCCTGCTTCTGCTCATTGATCTCCCTTAGACTGGGGGTCAGAGCACGGCAGTCTGCTTTTGAGGGCACGTTAGCTTGCGTTGACCACCTTAGGCGGAGTGTTGTCTGAAAATACTTCATGTTTTAGACACAGTCCATGAAGCCAACATTAAATTCTTCAAAGGTTTAACAAATTACCCTTAAAAAAGTCCAAATGAAAAAATAAGCAAATCTTTCCAAACTAAAGATCAGAAAAAAAAAAGACAAGTCTCAGTCATGAGAAAAGTAATTCTTTTGCCATTCTGCAGACAGACTTAAGACATTATTTTAAATATAAACATCCCATATTTCAGCCAGTAATTCAACTTCTAATGAAAAATTTTCAACAGAATAATCAGTATAAAAGTATTAGATAAACAGAACAAAAACATGTTGCTCTTAGAATCCTGGGGTTGATTTCTGTATTCATACATAAGCCTGCTTTCACCTTAACTTATAAATTCAAAAATCTGTTTTTCCCTCGAGTTCATCATAGTTTTGTTCACAAAATCAGATAACAGTTTTTTCATAAAATAAGGAGAGAAGTCCTGGAAGATATATGTTTGAAGCAGAGACAATGAAAAAAAATCGCAAACAAAACTAAAAGAAAAACATTAAAAAGTGAAAAAAAGACTCTTAACAGCATAACTGGAACTTGGTTTTATGCCTTGACTTCCATTAGCACAACTAAGTCTTCTAACTGCAGCTCAATCCCACAGTTTCTTCCATGTAGGCAGAGCTGTGTGCCTGTTGGGAACTCCATTTAGCTCAGTGGGTTCCACAAGGCTGAAGCCATTTGAAGATGCGCTGCCTGTGTTTCCTTTCTTTCTTTCTGTCAATGTATTTAACAAACAAATGAAACCCCCAACACCTAAAACAAACATCACCACCCCTGCCTATGTAAAGCCACAACTGTGGCTCTCCAGCCCTGAGAACTTTCCAGCCCTACCATCCCAAAGTCATTTGTTGAGGATGTGGATTTGGAAAGACCAAGCAGCCATTTGTACTACGGAAAACTCTCAATCACTTCTCTTCTGAAAAGATATGGTGAATTATAAGGATTTTATAAAGCAGTGCTAATTACTCTAGATTTAAATCAGTACTTGGCCTGTACTTACACTTCACACGATGGGAGTGACTTTGTTGTGAAACTCACTGCTTTCTCTACTTTCTCTGGTAGAGAAGTACAGCCCATAGCCGGAAATATATATATATATATAT